>CM068953.1:61027502-61044369 GCA_035128595.1 Eptatretus atami
TGATGCAGTGCCCCTATACCAGTACACACACTGGAACTGGTACTCATTTTGCCGACCTCAGAAGGATGACAGGCTGAATCAACCCCCTGGTGTATTAATTCAGCGGCCGACGGGGCTTGAACTCAGGACCCTAGGATCCCAAGCTGCCACCCTAACCACTGAGCCAACACCAGGCTATTTCTCTCAATAAGAATGTCCTGAAGATCTTTGGTCCATTTTCACATGATTGTGATGGTCATTCAACACTTGTGCCATGTTGCCTTGACATGCTTTTGGCTGCACTCATTCCCCTGGATTAAATGTTTGGGGTTTTTTTTAGCTTATCTTGTCTGGCACACAAAAAAAAGTTTATCAAGCCAGCCAAACTCGTGTGACAACATAATTTGAATGTAGCCAGGTACCTGGGACTGGAAGTGGGGGGGGGGGGGGGATCTTGCCAAGATTATTGTGTGATGTCATTGTCTTCGGCAAGAATGATGTAAATGAGCTTGTTGCTGATTTACATCTCAGACAGGTAAGTTGTTTCCTTTCTGTTCAGTGGGCCTTGCAGATGTCTTAAAACTATTTGTATGGATGTGCTTCACAACACTGCATTTTATTTTTCACCCAATGGTTAAAAAAAAAACACCTGTCTTAGCGATCAGCCATTTTTGTGGAAATTATCTGTTTAATACTTCTGAATCTAACATATTGAATGAAGCCTGGGTCTTCCCTGCAGTGCAGAGGTATTAACCGAGTGCCTGTTATTATTTATTTATTTATTTATTTTCTCCGCTCTCCTTGTAACCCCATATCGTTCTATCCAGGCTGCTTGGTGCACTGTGGAAGTGTGTGCCATGTGCCAGACAAGAATGCTGCGATTTAACTTTTGAAGTAGATCAGCCAATTTAACTATTTGTATGAGCTGGATAATTGCTCGAGGGGTGTGGGGGTGGGGGTGGGGGAGAAGGGTAATATATACCATCTAGTTTAATTTTATATACTTTTAATGATAGGGGGTAGAAACGTCATACGGCCACATGCACTTATGGGAATAAGCTGGACTTTGTGCTTCGAAAAATTCAAGCATTTCTGGGTTTTAATAACAACAACGTAAATATCTGAGGGTCCCACTTAATGGAATATTTTATGGAATCAACTTCCACACTCTCTTCAATTTCATTCTTCCTCCAGGTCTTCAAAACAGCTGTTCACCACCAACTCAGATCATCCCCCATCCAAAACCATGCTCCCCCCCCCTCCATAAACCTCTTCAAGCCCACCTTGTTCCAAATTTCCAGTTTTTCCTTCCAGAGAGTTTGTGCTGTATCTGTCTTGTCCCCTCCATGTATCGTTCCCTACCCCACATTCTTCCCCACATCCCTTGTTTCTCTAAGTCTCCTCCATTTTGTCCCTTAGCCCTGCTGTTGGTGTGACTCCCCCCCCTCCCCAATCTTTCTACTGTGTCCTGATCCGTTCTATGTTATTGCCCCTCCACGAGTCTCGACTTTGTATTGAAGAAAAAAAACTTATGCAAGGTGAACTTTCCCTTTGGCACGAAGTATGATTTCTTAACGCATAGTTTACCATAAAAGCAGGATCGCTGCATAGATGTATTTTCAGTGCAAACCACCCAATATGAAGCAATAACATGCACCGGTGGTGTTAAATGAAGATCAGGCCAATGCCCAACACAATCGGGGGCAGACAGACATTGATTTGTATGATGAGCCTCGCTGGAAGTAAAGTGTGAGACCTTTATCTCTGTTCTACTGAGATTGTATTCGCTGGACCCACAGTTTGCTTTTTGGCTATTTTAACATATTCAAGTCACTAATGGGAAAATTATGAGGCGGTGAAATGTAAAAATACAACAACTAACGAAAAACATCAGATTCTGGTGATCCGTTGACTGGAATTTATTAAATATCCAAACGATGTATTTTGCCTTTCGATAAGTAGTCATCATGTATGAAGGAAAGTCGAGGTTCCCCCCCATCCCCCGAAACTCTTTCAGACTTTTGAGGATCCAAGAACATGTCTTTTCTTCCAACGGCTTCAGGAAGGTCATCAACCATTGGAAGAATGTGTGACTGGCTGTAAACTGCATTAAAAAGGGTGAACATCTACGTTATGATTATCTGGCGCAGGACCGACCATTATTGCTCACATTTTACAATGCTGGGGTCAAATCTCCCGTACCATGGCTCAATTACAACGATCATTTGTTTGTACAAGAACAAATCGAGCAGACTTGGAATTCACCCCAATTCTGATGCACACCTTGAACTGCGCGTTGGGCGAATTGTCATCAAACGGATTACTGTTGATTATTGAAGTGACTTGGTTTTGCCTCCAAAATCGATGACGTTTTGTGCCCGTGATGCACCTTCCTGCGGTGCCTCGGTGCTTGTGATGATTGAAAGAGTCCAGGTCGGGCCCGATCATTGCATCGTGAACATTTTGTCTTTTCCTGTCGCACTAGATCAACAGATCGTTGCCAGTCTTTGCACAGATTTGATTATTATTATTTTTTTTTTTAGTGTTTACTTAAATTGGTTACGACTTATTTGTTGTGGCCTGCTTTTGTCTCTCCAACATGAATTCTTTTTTAAATATAATTTATCATCTGTGGTTTACTTTGGATTTGACAGTAGGGGGAGGAAGATGTGGTGCATACTGAGCTTCGGGATTTATAAAAGCCTGGTCCCTCTTGCGTATGTAAAATGGATGGTGTATTCTCTTTATGGAATAAAATTTAAAAAAAACTCACGGGCTGCACCTCCTTGATGTCTCAATGTGATGTTATAACCACCGGCGCAAACACCCTTACCTGGTCTTATGTTTCTGCGCTGCCACCTGATACCGATGCATAATTAAACCGTTCATGCTGCCTATGGTCCACGTTAATTGCTTTCATTGTTTTTTTTGTTTTTTTTTCATGCTTGAAAGTTTCCAATCCATTGTACCCAATTATTCCCATCTTTTTGTTCTTCCTACTTTCTCCCCACCACAGGTGCTGACGTAATTATTACATACTTCACTCCCCACCTGCTGGATTGGCTGTCGGAGAATAGGGTTCAAACTGATCAAGATCGATTCCTCGACACTCTCTCGCTCCTCTCCACCTATTGACATCACACCAACTGCACACACAGCACGGTGCCATCTCCGAGTACGCGTTCGCCCAACCACATGGGAACCCGTCGAGATGCACCTCGTGCTCATCTGGGCATTGCAACCTTTAATCTGCAATAATTAATATAATTATTTCCTTGTACGACCGATCTGTTGTCGCGTTGTGTGTTACTTAGCCTCGGATAGCGGTAGTTTGTGGTTGAAAACTGATATTTCTTTGCCTGTTTTGTTTTGCACAAACTTCTCAATGCCGTAAAGAAGAAAACGAAAGACACTAACAGGTGTAAAAGCATCCTGAGTAATAGTGATGGTCCCTACCACCCTCTTCCCCCTGCCCCCCCAGTCGCTTCCTCGCATGTTTGTGCTCGTCTGCTCGAGTTTTGTGTGCGTCGCCTGTTAGCCAGAACTTGGTTGGATGGAAAGCAGGCTGGAAAGTTGGAAACACTAACATTATTCTCAAAATAAACTTGACTTGTTAGACTTTTGGGCTGTTTGGTTTTTCTTTTTTTTTTGTCTCTGAGGGGAGAAGGAGGATATTTGAACACCGTCGTGTTACATCCATCGGATATGTTGAGCTTTACTTGATTTGTTTATTGGCACAGTTATGGTTGGACAGTGTTGCTGGTGTTAAGGTGGCATTGACCTCTCTGGAGCCACCAAGCAGCCTCGCAGCCAGCCTCCATCAGCAGCTGGTGAAACTGATATCATGGTATTGAAATTTCATTTTGGACTCGGAACTTCTTTTTAATATAATTTGACGACTCTATCTTTGTGGGACATTTCAAGAAGCAATTAATTCAAACTTTGAACATCAAAAAAAAAAAGGTTGATCTGTTCAGTATTCTCTGTTGATCACTTCCGTTATAATGCTTTTACCCTATTTGATTTGATGTACCATCCTCTTTAGAGTGTTGGTGCTGTCGAAGCAGTTTCTTCCCAGCATTGCTTGTCCATGCTCTATCCTTTTAAACGCTGAACATCAAGCAAGGAAGCAGCACGTACCATTTTACTGTCTTTGGTATGACTTGGCCAGGGTTTTAACCACCAACCTTCCTGACTCGGGCGGACGCTCTTAACGATTATGCCATCGAGTCTGGTGTTACCCTATTGCAATCCCGTATAGTTTGTCTACTTCACTTGTTCAAGTAAGTTGATATCACCATGTCAGCAAATATTACAAATTAATCTCGTGTGCTTGCGTTTGCTCCGTTGTGCTCTCACCATGGCCTACCCGTGGAATGACGCACATGGACGTACCCGTGGAATTGGCTCCATATTTAATCGCTGAGCACGAGCGATTAGAGTGTGATGCCAGAGGTCACGCGCCCTTCATGCAAGACAGCGCTATACACGGTTCAAGATGCATGCTGTGCATAATAACGCTGCCATGTACCCGATTTTACATTTTGAGTTGAATGCTCATTTATATCCTCTTGGAGCTATATTTTCTTCATTACTTGTGTGAAAAATGGAGTGTTTGACTCCCACCACCCCCCCCGCCCCCCACTTTTCCCTGATTTGCGCAATGGTCCCTTACGTTCAACCCACTCTTATTCCTCTCTACTCCAAGGGTCAACGACTGTTGTTCTCGGTTTTAAAAGTCGTCATGTATTTTGGTGTGTACTCCAGCTCTTCCATGATCCTGAGAGCCTGTGTCGGAAAAAAAGCTGCGAAGGTGATATGTTGCTCGATTCACAGCGCAGGTTCCATAGTGGAAGAGGATATGCCAAGATGATCTTCGCACAGCAGCATATAGTGAAGAGTACAACACCAATGTCTACAAGGTACATGCTTTTTTGTTAACCTCAGAGAAGCATAGAACCATGTTCCCCTTTTGGCTCTTTGGTTGGTGCTACAGAAGTATGGTGTACGTCCTGTGATGAAGTGATGCATGATATAATGGAGGCCAAAGTCACTTGATGGAAGTGTAACACCAGAAATAGAAGTTAAGAATGGTCTCTCAGTCAGGGTATCATCTCCCCAGCACACTTTAATCTCTTTCAATCTGGTTATTGAGAGCTGGCACACACATTTGCCAACCCTTCTGGGGTAGATCATAAGTGTGTTGTCACAAATGCAGTCACAGATTAATGAGTGAAAGGACGAGAAGACTGACAGCAGATTGCTGGTGTGCAGCTGTATTGAGCAAGCGAAGAACAGCTCATGTAATTATTGTAATGTCAAAGTTTGGGGGTGAATGATGAGCAGGTCAAAGACGAAGCTTTGTGGTAGCTGGTGTACAATGTGAGGAAGACTTGCAGTCAATCTCATCAGACGGGAAGACATCGAAGGAGTGACTGACTAGAAACCAGGGGGGGGGTCATTGAATCGCATGGAGATATCAAGTGTGTGAAGACAGGATTGACCTCACCTCAAGATTGTTTGAACCCTACACACACACAGCCATATTTGATGACAGCAATCTTTCCTTCCTCTTGAGAACGAAGTCTGGCATCCAGCTTACCATGCCATATTGCTTTGTGTCCTGGCATTTAGAGCTCAGACGTCTGACATGACCAACACGAGACACCTTCAGGAATATCGAAGCATTTTCAGCACTTTTGGCCAAGCCTCGACAATGGACGGGTAGATCGGTGTGTGCAAGTGTGGGAGGCTCTTTGGGATGGAAAAGCCACTCGACTGGATGGATACCATTGCAGACAAAAGATTCTGCTGTTGATTGAGCAGTCTTGTTGGGAGATGGAAGATCATCGCATCTGCATCCCAAATAAACTTTTGTTTGGATAGTGACCACACAGCTGCCCAATGCTGATGGAAAGACCAAGTGAAACACGACCACAAAAGGTCCATCTTCATGAAGGTCGCTGGTTCTGTGTTGTTCACGAAAGAGGTCCCGACAGAGGAGTACGTAGAAAAGAGTTATTAATGTTGTAATATTATACATTATATGGGAATTGATATATGAAACTGTGGATTCGTTATCTTATACAACAGGGACAAGGGTGCAGCGACCCTGGGCTCATTGAAGACCTCGTTCGTGACGGTACAGAAACAATGGGCTTCTCAATTTTCACTGTGCTCCACTTTCAATCATGTGCGCACCAATTTAACGTCAGATTCAGCGGTGTCATGGTTGAAGCGTACCCGGCCCCGAGTGTGGGAGGTCGGTGGTTCGAACCCCAGCTGAGTCATTCCAAAAACTATAAAATAATACCTGTTGCTTCCTTCCTCGACACTCAGCATTTGAAATGACACAGCACGGACATTGGTTTGGCAATAACAGCACAGGTTTTGTTGCTCTTTGCTGTAATGGGCCTATAAATGCCTCCTCGTGATCGAAGGTCCTTGTATTAAGGAATTCTCAGATTAAACAACCATAAGTCGGATATCCTAATTATGCAGGCTTTGATGGGCCTAATACCCTCCTCCAGTGTGGAAGTTCCTTGTATTAAGGGGGCATGTATGACGTCGATATCTCATTTAAGTTGCAAAATTGGCCTTTTGGGGCTCGCACCCAGGCCCAACGTCGTTCATTTCAGCTACACAGCCCCTCCTACTATTATATATAGCCCCGCCCACTGATATAAATAACTCCTCCCACCTGCTATTTTACATACCACCTCCCTGCTACTTTGCATAACTCCTCCCACTATTGCATCATAGCCCCTCCTTCACCGCTTCTCTCTGCTCTCTCGTCTCCACCCATCGTCCTCTTCCCCCCCCCCCCCTCCCCTCCTCTACCCGCCTCCATATCCACCCAATCTTCTCTTCCACACTGGCCTTTCTCATCCAGACTTCTCGTTGCCCTGGAGCGGCCTCGAGCTTGAAAACGTGCGATCGGGGTAAGGGTTTGCGCGACCCGGTAGTCTCTGGCGACCCACGCGCCGTTGGGTGAGGGGACGTACGTGGGGGTCGGACCCCGCATCGCTTGAAGCCGAGGCCCGGTCAAGCTAGGCCCAAAGGGAGGGGGCTTTCGGACACCTCGCTTCATTCGAGCCTTAAACACCATCGACGTGTCCGTCAGCTCCTCTGTGTCCGTCTGTTTATCCGTCTCTATGTGTGTGTGTGCGGTCCGAGTCCGCTGAGACATCGAGTGTGTACGGGCTTCAGGGAGCGCATCCTGTCCTTCGCCTTCCCGTCCGTCTGTCTGTCCTTGCTTTGTCCGCCAGTCCTGTCATCCACATTCGGCACTCGTTCCATTTGTGCTTGTCTTTGCACTTTAACATCGGTATTTAAATCAACAAATCGGTTTTTAATCGAGCAATGGACATGATGAAACACGCATCCCGGCGCTTTACGCATACACCGCCCATAAATGTGGTGCCTTCGTACCGGAACTCCTCCTTTCCTTTCTGTTTTATTATAGAATTAAAAAAAATTTCGGGTACATCATATGAATTGTTAATCTGGGGCGTTATGACGTGGTATACTTGCCTTTGCACTTTAACATCGGTATTTAAATCAAACAAATCGGTTTTAATCGAGCAATGGACGCGATGATACCACGCATCCCGGCGCCTTACGCATACACCGCCCATAAATGCGGGTGCCTTCATACCGGAACTCCCCCTCCTTTCTTTTCTGTTTTTATTATATAATTAAAAATATAGGTACATGATATGAATTGTTAATCTGGTGGCGTTGTGACGTGGTATACTTGCCTTTTGAGCCGTCTCGTCATCCCCATTCCGAATGGAAATAGGATTCGACTACAAAATAGTCACTCAGGTGATCGTGGACGGGTTATTACATCACCCAGGACGCTGTCCTCTCAGGCGGGACGTTTAAGCGGCATCGAGGCTGCTCGCAGTTGCTTGTGGATGTTGAACCCCCACGGCACTATCCGAAAATGGTAGGCCAGTGTGTGACGGTGCCTTTCCAATCGCAAATTGCCATCCTGGTTGGTCGCCTTGGCGGCACCCTGACGTGGAGTAGCGAGTGACCAGTCGGGGCTACATCTCTATCGAGTGCAGGCTGTGGCTGCTGGTTGCATCACTGGTTGGGGACGCGGCTATGCCGCTGATGCAGTGTCCCCTTACCAGTACACTGGTGCTCATTTTCGACCTCGAAGGATGACAGGCTGATCAACCTCCTGGTGTATATAATTCAGCGGCCAACGGGGCTTGAACTCAGGACCCAAGGATCCCAAGCCGCCACCCGAACCACTAAGGCAACACCAGGCTACATTACAAGCTGGCCACGCTAACAGGTGTCATGAGTGCCCTGATGTCCCCGACGTGTGATATGGATGGCCGACTGACTGATCCATTGTTAAGGATCGTACAATTTAGGGTGAACAATCGCTGGAGAGAAGAGTCTCAGGATTGCAGGTAACTTCGTGAGTTTGTGTAATATTTGCTGCAATATCAGGAAAGGTTGGATCCAACTATTAAATTAAGTACAACTCTGATGCATTGCAAGGGAAAGGTCCCCTCGTGTACTCTCTTTATGGGAGGGAGTGGGGATGTTGGGCTGATATTTCCCCCCCCCCACTAATGCCAGCTTGTTCACATTTACTTTTGTCGGGTGACTTGACTGCATGACTGACTTTCAACATACAAAGGACTTTATATCATCTGTTCCACTACACCCCACTACCTGGCAAATCCGGAGAGGTTGGCGATGCTGGATGTATAATGAAGTCCCAGTCGGAGATGCATTGGCCTCTTGGACAAGCCTTTGAGTCAAACACCTGTTCTTGTTCAGAAGCACAGTTTAACACGCACTTGTCCCGCTAAGGCTGTCCTGCTTCATACGCGAACACCTTACTCGCACAGCAACAACATATGCATTGTCTCCGTTTTGTTAGAATGCAAGGAGTTACGAGGTAACGAGATGGGGACTACGCATGATGAAGGATTGACGTATGCTCATGCAGTGCTGCTTCGATCATGTCTTCTCCAATTTTGTCACAGAAGATGATCAAAAGTTTTGTGAACTGCTCCTTTGGTTATAATTCATACAACTGGGTTTAAGGTCATGTGCCAAGTGATCAAACTTTTTCTTTTTTTTAAAGCTCCTAAAAGCATCTGGATTGAATTACACACACCCTTGGAACAAAACTTTGAGAACAGCAAAAACCTCACAACTTGGTCCATGAATTGTGATCCCCATACCGAAACGGAGGTGGATACTTCGAGCCTTGGGAGGACTCCGTTCCACCTTCTGAAACCCGCATATGGAGATAACAACCAATGACAACATTACAATATCTCATTTAAAGTGAGCATCAAAAAGGTTCTTGTTGCTGTTAATAATATAAAGGATAATATTTGAAAAAGACATTGTGAGAGAGGACTATGTCGGGAGCTATTTGCCAATGTTTTAAGCTTTTGTGCACAAATACATTTGGGATATTCCAATTAGAAATGCACTAATGGCCCCCATATTCACCATCTCCACAAATGTTGTGTTTTTCTTTTCCAAAATGAAGATCTTTCATGAATAACCCGAAAGTTTTAGCCGAACACCCTCATATTTTGGAAATTTTGCTCCTTAGTTAGAGGTACGTCAAGGTCAATAAAAATGTATGTTGTTTGTTGGACTATTGCAGCACTGCGCCTTCAGAAATAGATCATGTCTTCACAAACTTCTTGTGCTGCCTTGACAATTTTGTATGGATCACAAACCTTAAAAGGGATATCATTACATTTGGTGAGGAGTTCCAATGCATTCATGGGCAAATCCCACAAACCTCAATTGTGACACATTGAAGGGATACTGCAGCAACTGGCAGCATCTCCTCAACTTGTTAAGAAATCGACATTCCACTGTTTCATCAATTATTTTCAATCGCAAGAAGAGTCGACAACTTTAATGACAACGTTCTCAGATGAATAGGTCAGGTCAGTATAGGAGCATGCCGCCGGAGCAGCACGTCGCCTGCATCCAACTTTCCGCTCCGTCCACTCCAGGGCCTCCGTCTGGCCACCCCCCAGGCAAATGCCCGGACGCATCCCCATCTCCTGAGATGCTGATCAACCTGCTGCAACCACGAGGCACATGGTCGGCCCCATCTTCCACTCACGAGGCTCCCTCGCTGAGAGAATCTGGTGAGCAGGATCAGTGTCAGGAAAAAGAGCCCACATGTCCATACAGCCGCAGCTTACACTCATGGACTATGCAGGTAACAAATTCATTTTGAGTCTCTCTCTCAGCAACCGCTCGTTGGACACATCTTGCCAAGATTATTGTGTGATGTCATTGTCTTCGGCAAGAATGTCAGTGTGTAAATAAGAGCTTGTGCTGATTTACATCTCAGACAGGTAAGTTGTTTCCTTTCTGTTCAGTGGGCCTTGCAGATGTCTTAAAACTATTTGTATGGATGTGCTTCACAACACTGCATTTTATTTTTCACCCAATGGTTAAAAAAAAAACACCTGTCTTAGCGATCAGCCATTTTTGTGGAAATTATCTGTTTAATACTTCTGAATCTAACATATTGATGCAAGCTGGGTCTTCCCTGCAGTGCAGAGGTATTAACCGAGTGCCTGTTATTTATTTATTTATTTATTTATTTTCTCCGCTCTCCTTGTAACCCCATATCGTTCTATCCAGGCTGCTTGGTGCACTGTGGAAGTGTGTGCCATGTGCCAGACAAGAATGCTGCGATTTAATGGGAGTCACACCAACAGCAGGGCTAAGGACAAAATGGAGGAGACTTAGAGAAACAAGGGATGTGGGGAAGAATGTGGGGTAGGGAACGATACATGGAGGGGACAAGACAGATACAGCCACAAACTCTCTGGAAGGAAAAACTGGAAATTTGGAACAAGGTGGGCTTGAAGAGGTTTATGGGGGGGGGGCATGGTTTTGGATGGGGATGATCTGAGTTGGTGGTGAACAGCTGTTTTGAAGACCTGGAGGGAAGAATGAAATTGAAGAGAGTGTGGAAGTTGATTCCATAAAATATTCCATTAAGTGGGACCCTCAGATATTTACGTTGTGTTTATTAAACCCCAGAAATGCTTGAATTTTTCGAAGCACAAAGTCCAGCTTATTCCCATAAGTGCATGTGGCCGTAATGACGTTTCTACCCCCTATTCATTAAAAGTATATAAATTAAACTAGATGGTATATATTACCCTTCTCCCCCACCCCCACCCCCACACCCCTCGAGCAATTATCCAGCTCATACAAATAGTTTAAATTGGCTGATCTACTTCAAAAGTTAAATCGCAGCATTCTTGTCTGGCACATGGCACACACTTCCACAGTGCACCAAGCAGCCTGGATAGAACGATATGGGGTTACAAGGAGAGCGGAGAAAATAAATAAATAAATAAATAAATAACAGGCACTCGGTTAATACCTCTGCACTGCAGGAAGACCCAGCTTGCATCAATATGTTAGATTCAGAAGTATTAAACAGATAATTTCCACAAAAATGGCTGATCGCTAAGACAGGTGTTTTTTTTTAACCATTGGGTGAAAAATAAAATGCAGTGTTGTGAAGCACATCCATACAAATAGTTTTAAGACATCTGCAAGGCCCACTGAACAGAAAGGAAACAACTTACCTGTCTGAGATGTAAATCAGCACAAGCTCTTATTTACACACTGACATTCTTGCCGAAGACAATGACATCACACAATAATCTTGGCAAGATCCCCCCCCCCCACCTTCCAGTCCCAGGTACCTGGCTACATTCAAATTATGTTGTCACACGAGTTTGGCTGGCTGATAAACTTTTTTTTGTGTGCCAGACAAGATAAGCTAAAAAAAACCCCAAACATTTAATCCAGGGGAATGAGTGCAGCCAAAAGCATGTCAAGGCAACATGCACAAGTGTTGAATGACCATCACAATCATGGTAAAATGGACCAAAGATCTTCAGGACATTCTTATTGAGAGAAATAGCCTGGTGTTGGCTCATGGTTAGGGTGGCAGCTTGGGATCCTAGGGTCCTGAGTTCAAGCCCCGTCGGCCGCTGAATTATACACCAGGGGGTTGATTCACCTGTCATCCTTCTGAGGTCGGCAAAATGAGTACCAGTTCCAGTGTGTGTACTGGTATAGGGGCACTGCATCAGCGACACAGTCGCGCTTCAAGAAATGATAGCTACCCCAGCAGCTAAGCTGCCATACGACCACCACCACCATTGAGAGAAATAGAGCAGCCTTGTGTACCATTAAATACTGCAACTACACTTATCCAAATTGATAAATACTACATTATATTTAGGGGTGAAGGGTTCAACTTTCCAAATTTATCTTGGAATATTTCACCTATCTATAATTCCAGCAATCTGTGTGTGTGTCTGTGTGTCTGTCTGTTTGTCTGCGACCGCCGTTTCTCGACGACCGCCGGTCCGATCTGATTGAAACTTGCCAGGAATATTGCGCGGGCCCCGCAGATGTGCCTTTTCGAGGTTTGATGTCAATCGGAACGAGCGGTTCCCAAGTTACGGCCATTTATCTGTCAACCAATGACAAGACACGGTGCTATGACATCACGAATGACATCACAATTAATGTTTGTTTGTTTATTATTATTATTATTATTTTTTTTTTTTGCACGATTGACAGTCCAATCTGATTGAAACTTGCCAGGAATATTGCTGGGGACCCACGGATGTGCCTTTTCAAGGTTTGATATTAATCGGATGAGCGGTTCCCAAGTTACGGCCATTTATCTGTCGACCAATGACAAGACATGGTGCTATGACATCACGAATGACGTCACAATTAATGTTTATTTTATTTATTTATTTATTTATTTTTTTTTGCACGATTGACGGTCCGATCTGATTGAAACTGCCAGGAATATTGCTGGGGACCCGCAGATGTGCCTTTTCGAGGTTTGATATTAATCGGACGAGCGGTTCCAAGTTACGGCCATTTATCTGTCGACCAATATCTGCGAGAGAGGGGACGGGAGAGGGGGGATGAGATGGGGGCGAGAGAGAGGGGCGAGACTAGGGGGAGAGAGGGGGGCGAGAGAGGGGGGCGAGAGAGGGGGCGAGAGAGGGGGCGCAGGAGAGGGGGGCGAGAGAGGGGGCGAGATAGGGGGCGAGATAGGGGGGCGAGAGAGGGGGGGTGAGAGAGGGGGGGCGAGAGAGGGCTGCACATACTGGCACTCACCTACGGGCACTCACCGACGGGCCCGCACTAGTTTATTTAAATCTAACAGATTGAGGCTCCTGTTAGAGAAAAAGATGGAGGGTATGAACTGATATGAACCGACAATAGGGCAGCAGGGAAATGTGAACGAACAGGAAACGAGGAAAGAGAGGAGGGGAGGAAACACTGCAACTGCAAGAGGTGTGGGTTAGGAGGGATTAATGTGGGTAATAAAGATCATGGGTCAGGATGGAGAATGACATAAGATTGTGGGTGCACCACTTGCTTGAAGCACTAGAGGGAAGAATGAGATAGCACAGCTTCTGGAAGGTGGTTTCGTGTCCAGAAGAAATCGAGGAACGAAAAAGTTAGAGATGAAGTCAACATCGATTTTGGAAATTTAACCGTCAGGGGAGGACTGAAAGAACAAGTGTATATTGGAGTTCATGGGGAAAACAAGACAGCAAAATCAGAGGACAGGCAGGTTAAAACCACCCCCCCCCCAACCCCACCCTTACTTACAAATTCCATCTGAACAGAGCTTAACTGAATCATGTACAAAATAAAACATTTCGTAACTAGATCTTTCCCTCATATTTTGAGAATGGTGGAGTAGATTTCCCTCCTGGAAGGTTTTCCAAAAGCAAACTTATCCTCAGTTATCCCCAACCTGTGGCATCCATGCTGAACTTCTCAAGGTTGGTGGAAATGCTGTACTCGTGTCGTTGCATGCAGTTCTGTGCTCTGCCTGGAACACGAGCATCATCCCAACTGACTGGAAGAGGGGCCTTGTTGTCCCTCTCTGGAAAGGGAGGGTGATCGCCAAGACTGCAAAAACTACCGAGGGGTGATGCTGCTCTCAGTGCAGGGCAAGGTTTTTGCTCGGATAATTCTTGATAGGATTCGCCCCCATCTGCTTGAGCACCAGCGCCCAGAGCAGTCAGGCTTTACACCAAAGAGTCAACAATTGACCATATCCTTGCTCTTCAGGTCATCACCAAACGCAGACGAGAGCTTCGGCAGGGGCTGCTTGCAGCCTATGTTGATCTCTGTAAAGCGTTTGATTCAGTGAATCGGGATGTCATCTGGAGTATTCTTAGTCTTCGTGGGGTCCACCAAAAACTGATCAATCTGATGTCTGAACTATACTCCAGAACTGAGAGTGCTGTGAGATATGGTGGTACCATATCTGACATATTTCCAGTTTTACTGGAGTTCGTCAGGGTATGCACTGCCCCCCACGCTTTTCAGCACTTGTGTGGACTGGATTCTAGGGAGGATGTCAGAGAGATCAAGCTGGGGGCATCGTTTGGAAATGTCAAGATCTCTGACCTTGATGTCGCAGATGATGCAGTCATATTTACGAAGACTATAGATATCCTTTTGGGGGCCCTCGAGGTGCTGAATGAGGAGTCGGAGCCGCTGGATTACGGGTTTCCTGGGTCAAACTAAGATCCAGGCTTTCAATGACATCTTTGGATGCTGCTATCCTGTCTGTACTTGTTTGTGGCGAGGATGTTGAGGTCCACTGAGAGATTTCACTTACCTTGGTAGTGATATTCATGTCTCTGCTGGCTGTGAGCCAGAGGTCAACAATCGTCTGGGTCGGCCTGGGGAGTCAAGGATTCACTGGATCATGGGGTTTGGCGCTTGCCGGTACCTGTGCAGGAGGATGAAAGTCCAAGTCTTCGGTCCTTGGTGCTTAGTCTTGCTCTGTGGATGTGAGACTGGACTCTGACCAGGATCTGAGACGGAGATTAAATTCCTTTTGGTACCACCAGGTCTCTTCGGAGAATCCTTGGCTATTCTTGGTCGGATTTTGTGTACAACGAGCGGTTTCTGAGAGACTCAAATGAGATTGGTCCTGCATAGTCCGTGAGCGTCAGCTGCAGCTGTATGGACATGTGGCTCGTTTTCCTGACGCTGATCCTGCTCACCAGATTGTCTTAGCGAGGGAGCCTCGTGAGTGGAGGAGGCAATGGGCCGACCATGTGCCTCGTGGTTGCAGCAGGTTGATCAGCATCTCAAGGAGATGGGGATGGCCAGGCATCTGCCTGGGGGATGGCTAGACGGATGCCTTGAATACCGGTGGAAAGTGGACGCAGCGACGCACTGCTCCGCGCATGCCCCATACCTGACCTGACTGACCTGATCCCCAACCTTCATCATACTCTTTGCATCGACCCTAACCCGTTATTTGGTTCTCAAAACCTGCAGGATAGCTTAATGTTGAGATGCTAACATCAGAAAACAAAAAAGTGCTTCGGACCCCCCCCCCCCCCCCACCCACCAACTCAAAACCAGACATCCAGAGTACGGAGAATATCCAACGTCGAGGAGCCAGCTGGTATATCTGTAACTACCGCAAGACAAGCAGTGTTTCCAGCATGATTCAACACTTGAAATGGAAACGTCTTTCTCAGAGGCACACTGTTAGCAGACTTACAATGGTTTATAAGATCTTGAGAGAATTGGTTGCAATATCCCCAAGTGCCCTCTTTTGCAGAAGTAAACCACAAATCCAGACCTATCATAATATGATCCTTAATTCAACACTATCAACCAAGGGTAACATCAACAAATCTGCCATTGTTCAACGTTCCATACCAAATTGGAAAAAGTATCGCAGTATCGCAAGTAGTGACATCCTAGATCCCTAGAACAATTCCAGAATCAGCTGAATAAATATATTGTTACGTGTTAGGGTTAGATGGAGGAATTTCATAGGAAAGTTAGGATTGAATAGAGTTGTTTGGTCAGTGGATGTGAAGGAGACATCTTGATGTAATTAAGTAGGAAAACTATGAGCTCAAGTTTTATGTATCACCAAATGGGGGGGGGGTGGTGTGTGGTGTTAGATTGGTATGAAGGATAAGTTCCCCAGTATGTAATGCCCCCCCCCCCCCCCCGTGAATTTTCCCAATGTTTTTGTTTTACAAACCAGCAATGATGGAGTTGCGCTTTTATAACCATAACAAGCGATCCAGGCGTGCCGAGTGGGCAGAAGACCCGTTTTTCCCGGGTTTTGTTGCGAGCAAGCCACGCCCCAGAGGTGGAACGGTTGTTCGGTGTGGTTCAGTTCAGTGGAAGGGATGCACCGCGTCGAGAGAGAACAGAGCGAGGAGATTCCCTGTAAAAACAGGGCTTTACGGCTGGCTTTCCTTCGACGCATGAAGACGACGGCACAATTCTCGTATTCGTGCTGAGGCGATTTGGCTCGTGTACTGAGCAAAAACGCTGGCCATGGTCTTGGTGGTCATATGAGACAGACGCCGGAGCCTCGTGTATGTGAAACAGCGGGTCGGTTAGGACGATTGATGTGCGAAGCAGCTGCATGGGGTCTCCGAGCCTTGGTGTTGAATACCGCTCACATATTGCCCGACATACGTTTCCCCGCTACGAGAGAGTGCTTGACGCCATTTTTTGTGGCGCATCTACACGTGCAGAAATGAAGCGCCTCAATTCCCAGTTCCATAAAGACAATCTCTGGACCAAGCTAATTTCCAGGATAAGGGAGGGATTTTCTTTTATTTCATTTCCTTCTTTTCTGTATTCAAGTTTGTGTTGGAGGTGCCTCAACTTTCGGTTTAATTTATCTCACATTTATTATTACATTTTGCATTATCCCTTGTAAATATTTATATTGTATTAAATTCCCGTGTTAATTTTAAGTTGATGTGTCCGTGTATTTGTCGTGCGGTTCAAGTATAACCCCCATCTCCTCTTT
>CM068953.1:61059622-61077911 GCA_035128595.1 Eptatretus atami
TGTTTTTTTTTGTTTTTTTCACTGCTTGAAAAGTTTCCCAATCCATTGTACCCAATTATTCCCATCTTTGTTCTTCTACTCTATTTTCCCCACCACAGGTGCTGGAGTAATTTATTACATACTTCACTCCCCACCTGCTGGATTGGCATGTCGGGAAAATAGGGTTTCAAACTGATTCAAGATCGATTCCTCGACACTCTCTCGTCCGTCTCCACCCTATTGACATCACACCAACTGCACACACAGGCACGCGTGCCATCTCCGAGTAGCGTTCGCCCAACACATCGGGAACCCGTCGAGATGCACCTCGTGGCTCATTGGGGCATTGCAACCTTAAATCTGCAATAATTATATAATATTTCCCTTGTACGACCGATCTGTTGTCGCCGTTTTGTGTGTTACTTAGACTCGGATAGCGGTTAGTTTTGTGGTTGAAAAACTGATATTTCTTTGCCTGTTTTGTTTGCACAACTTCTCAATGCCGTAAAGAAAGAAAACGAAAGACACTACAAGGTGTAAAAGGCATCACTGAGTAATAGTGATGTCCCTTCCACCCTCCTCTTCCCCCTGCCCCCAGTCGCTTCCTCGCATTGTTTGTGCTCGTCTGTCGAGTTTGTGTGCGTCGCTGTTGCCAGAACTTGTTTGGATGGAAAGCAAGGCTGGAACAGTTTGGAACACTAACATTATTCTCAAAATAAACTTGACTTGTAGACTTTTGGGGCTGTTTGTTTTTCTTTTTTCTGTCTCTGAGGGAGAGGAGGGATATTTGAACACCGTCGTGTTTACATTCCATCGGGATATGTTGAGCTTTATCTGATTTGTTTATTGGCCACCAAAGTTATGCGTGTGACAGTGTGCTTGCGTTTGTTAAGGTGGCATTACCTCTCTGGAAGCCACCAACAGCCTCGGGCAGCCAGGCCTCCATCAGCAGCTGGTGAAAACTGATATCATGGTATTGGAAATTCATTTGGACTCGGAACTTCTTTTTATATAATTTGACGACTTCTTTTTTATCCTTTGTGGGGGACATTTCATGAAGCAATATAATTCAAACTTTGAACATCAAAAAAAAACGAGTTGATCGTTCAGTATTCTCTGTTGATCCACTTCCGTATAATGCTTTTACCCCTATTTGATTTGAGTACCCATCCTTTAGAGTGTTGGTGTGTCGAAGCAGGTCTTCCCAGCATTGGCTGTGTCCATGCTCTATCCTTTAAAACGCTGAACATCAAGCAAGGAGCAGCAACACGTACCTTTTTTACGTTCTTTGGTTATGACTTGCCAGGGTTTAACCACCAACCTTCCTTTGACCTCGGAGACGGACGCTCTCTAAACATTATGCCATCGAGTTCTTGGTGTATACCCTATTGCACAATCCCGTATTAGTTGTTCTTACTTCACTTTTCAAGTAAGTTGATATTTCACCTGTCAGCAAATATTTACAATTAATCTCGGTGTGCTTGCGTTTGCTCCGTTTGTGCTCTCCACCATGGCCCTACCCGTGGAAGACGCACATGGAGTAACCCCGTGAATTGGCTCCATATTTAATCGCTGACACGAGCGATTAGAGTGTGATGCCAGAGGTCACGCGCCCTTCATGTGCCAAGCAGCGCTATACACGGTTCAAGATGCATGCTTGTGCATAAATAACGCTGCCATGTACCCGATTTTACATTTTGAGTGAATGCTCATTTATATCCTCTTGGAGCTATATTTTCTTCATTACTTGTGTTGAAAAAATGGAGTGTTTGATCTCCCACCACCCCCCCCCCCCCCCCCCACTTTTCCCTATTTGCGCAATGGTCCCTTACGTTCAACCCAGCTCTTATTCCCTCTCCTTACTCCAAGGGTCAACGACTGTTTGTCTCGTGTTAAAAGTTCGTCACTTGTATTTGTGTGACTCCAGCTCTTCCATGATCCTGAGAGCCGTGTGTCGGAAAAAAAGCTGCGAAGGGTGATATGTTGCTCGATTCACAGCGCAGTTCATAGTGGAAGAGGATAGCCAAGATGATTCTTCGCACAGCAGCATATAGTGAAGAGCTTACAACACCAATGTCTCACAAGGTACATGCTTTTTTGGTTAACCTCAGAGAAGCATAGAACCATGTTCCCCTTTTGCTCTTTGGTTGGTGCTACAGAAGTATGGTGTTACGTCCTGTGATGAAGTGATGCATGATTAATGAGGAGCCAAAGTCACTTGATAGAAGTGTAACACCAGAAATAGAAGTTAAGAATGGTCTCTCAGTCAGGGATCATCTCCCAGCACACTTTTAATCTCTTTCAATCTTTTATGAGAGCTGGCACACACATTTGCCAACCCTTCTGGGTAGATCATAAGGTGTGTTGTCACAATGCAGTCACAGATTAATGAGTGAAAGGACGAGAGACTGACAGCAGATTGCTGGTGATGCAGCTGGTGAGCAGCGAAGAACAGCTCATGTAATTATTGTAATGTCAAAGTTTGGGGGTGAATGATGAGCAGGTCAAAGACGAAGCTTGTGGTAGCTGGTGTACAATGTAGAGGAGACTTGCAGTCAATCTTCATCAGACGGGAGACATCGAAGGAGTGACTGACTAGAAACCAGGGAGGGGGTCATTGAATCGCATGGAGATATCACGTGTGTGAAGACAGGATTGACCTCACCTCAAGATTGTTTGAACCCTACACACACACAGCCATATTTGATGACAGCAATCTTTCCTTCCTTCTTGAGAACGACGTCTGGCATCCAGCTTACCATGCCATATTGCTTTGTGTCCTGGCATTTAGAGCTCAGACGTCTGACATGACCAACACGAGACACCTTCAGGAATATCGAAGCATTTTCAGCACTTTATGGCCAAGCCTCGACAATGGACGGGTATATCGGTGTGTGCAAGTGTGGGAGGCTCTTTGGATGGAAGAGCCACTCGACCTGGATGGATACCATTGCAGACAAAAGATTCTGCTGTTGATTGAGCAGTCTTGTTGGGAGATGGAAGATCATCGCATCTGCATCCCAAATAAACTTTTGTTTGGATAGTGACCACACAGCTGGCCCAAGCTGATGGAAAGACCAAGTGAAACTACGCCACAAAAGGTCATCTTCATGAAGGTCGCTGTTCTGTGTTGTTCACGAAAGAGGTCCCGACAGAGGAGTACGTAGAAAAGAGTTATTAATGTTGTAATATTATACATTATATGGAATTGATATATGAAACTGTGGATTCGTTATTCTTATACAACAGGGACAAGTTGCAGCGACCCTGGGGCTCATTGAAGACCTCGTTCGTGACGTACAGAAACAATGGGCTTCTCAATTTTCACTGTGCTCCATCTTCAATCATTGCCGCACCATTTACGTCAGATTCAGCGGTGTCATGGTTGGAGCGTACCCCGGCCCGAGTGTGGGAGGTCGGTGGTTCGAACCCAGCTGAGTCATTCCAAAAACTATAAAAATAATACCTTGTGCTTCCTTCCTCGACACTCAGCATTTGAAATGACACAGCACGGACATTGGTTTGGCAATAACAGCACAGGTTTTGTTGCTCTTTGCTGTAATGGGCCTATAAATGCCTCCTCGTGCATCGAAGGTCCTGTATTAAGGGAAATCTCAGATTAAACAACCATAAGTCGGATATCCTAATTATGCAGGCTTTGATGGGCCTAATACCCTCCTCCAGTGGTGAAGTTCCTTGTATTAAGGGGGCATGCATGACGTCGATATCTCATTTAAGTTGCAAATTGGCCTTTTGGGGCTCGCACCAGGCCCAACGTCCGTCATTTCAGCTACACAGCCCCTCCTACTATGTATATATAGCCCCGCCACTGATATAAATAACTCCTCCCACCTGCTATTTTTACATACCACCTCCCTGCTACTTTGCATAACTCCTCCCACTATTGCATCATAGCCCCTCCTTCACCGCTTCTCTCTGCTCTCTCTCGTCTCCACCCATCGTCCTCTTCCCCCCCCCCCTCCCTCCTCTACCCGCCTCCATATCCACCCAATCTTTCTCTCTTCCACACTGGCCTTCTCATCCAGACTTCTCGTTGCCCCTGGAGCGGCCTCGAGCTTGAAACGTGCGTTCGGGGTAAGGGTTTGCGCGACCCGGTAGTCTCTGGCGAGCCCACGCGCCGTTGGGTGAGGGGAGCGTACGTGGGGGTTCGGACCCCGCACTCGCTTGAAGCCGAGGCCCGGTCAAGCTAGGCCCAAAGGGAGGGGGCTTTCGGACACCTCGCTTCATTCGAGCCTTAAACACCATCGACGTGTCCGTCAGCTCCTCTGTGTCCGTCTGTTTATCCGTCTCTATGTGTGTGTGTGCGTCCGAGTCCGCTGAGACATCGACGTGTGTACGGGCTTCAGGGAGCGCCATCCTGTCCTTCGCCTTCCCGTCCGTCTGTCTATCTGTCCTTGCTTTGTCGCCAGTCCTGTCATCCACATTCGGCACTCGTTCCATTTGTGCTTGTCTTTGCACTTTAACATCGGTATTTAAATCAACAAATCGGTTTTTAATCGAGCAATGGACATGATGAAACACGCATCCCGCGCGCTTTACGCATACACCGCCCATAAATGTGGGTGCCTCGTACCGGAACTCCTCCTTTTCCTTTCTGTTTTTATATAGAATTAAAAAAAAATTTCGGGTACATCATATGAATTGTTAATCTGGTGGCGTTATGACGTGGTATACTTGCCTTTGCACTTTAACATCGGTTTTTAAATCAACAAATCGTTTTTAATCGAGCAATATGACGCGATGATACCACGCATCCCGGCGCTTTACGCATACACCGCCCATAAATGCGGGTGCCTTCATACCGGAACTCCCCCCTCCTTTCTTTTCTGTTTTATTATATAATTAAAATATAGGGTACATGATATGAATTTTAATCTGGTGGCGTTGTGACGTGGTATACTTTTCCTTGAGCCGTCTCGTCATCCCCATTCCGAATGGAAATAGGATTCGACTACAAATAGTCACTCAGGAGGTGATTCGTGGACGGGTTATTACATCACCCAGGACGCTGTCCTCTCAGGCGGACGTTTTAGCCGGCTATCGAGGCTGCTCGCAGTTGCTTGTGGATGTTGAACCCCCACGGCAACTTCCGAAATGGTAGGCCAGTGTGGACGGTGCCTTTCCAAATCGCAAAATAGCCATCCTGGTTGGTCGCCTTGGCGGCACCCTGAGCGTGGAGTAGCGAGTGACCAGTCGGGGCTACATCTCTATCGAGTGCAGCCTGTGGCTGCTGGTTGCATCATTGGTTGGGGACGCGGCTATGCCGCTGATGCAGTGTCCCCCTTACCAGTACACTGGTGCTCATTTTGCCGACCTCGGAAGGTGACAGGCTGAGTCAACCTCCTGGTGTATATTAATTCAGCGGCCCAACGGGCTTGAACTCAGGACCCAAGGATCCCAAGCGCCACGCCGAACCACTAAACCACCACGGCTTACATTTAAGCTGTGCCACGCTAACAAGGTGTCATGAGTGCCCTGATGTCCCCGACGTGTGATTACTTTTTGTCGGGTGACTTGACTGCATGACTGACTTTCACAATACAAGGACTTTATATCATCTGTTCCACTACACCCCACTACCTGGCAAATCCGGAGAGGTTGGCGATGCTGGATGTATAATGAAGTCCCAGTCGGAGATGCATTGGCCTCTTGACAAGCCTTTGAGTCAAACACCTGTTCTTGTTCAGAAGCACAGTTTAACGCCACATTGTCCCCGCTAAGGCTGTCCTGCTTCATACGCGAACACCTTACTCGCACAGCAACAACATATGCATTTGTCTCCGTTTTTAGAATGCAAGGAGTTACGAGGTAACGAGATGGGACTACGCATGATGAAGGATTGACGTATGCTCATGCAGTGCTGCTTCGATCATGTCTTCTCCAATTTGTCACAGAAGATGATCAAAATTTTGTGAACTGCTCTTTGGTTATAATTCATACAACCTGGGTTTAAGGTCATGTGCCAAGTGATACAAACTTTTTCTTTTTTTTAAAGCTCCTAAAAGCATCTGGATTGAATTACACACACCCTTTGGAACAAAACTTTGAGAACAGCAAAAACCTCACAACTTGGTCCATGATTTTGATCCCATACCGAAACGGAGGTGGATACTTCGAGCCTTGGAGGACTCCGTTCCACCTTCTGAAACCCGCATATGGAGATAACAACCAATGACACACATTACAATATCTCATTTTAAGTGAGCATCAAAAGGTTCTGTTGCTGTTAATAATATAAAGGATAATATTTGAAAAAGACATTGTGAGAGAGGACTTAGTCGGGAGCTATTGCCAATGTTTTAAGCTTTTGTGCACAAATACATTTGGGATATTCCAATTAGAAATGCACTAATGGCCCCCATATTCACCATCTCCACAAATGTTGTTTTTTCTTTTCAAAATGAGATCTTTCATGAATAACCCGAAAGTTTTAGCCGAACACCTAGCCCGAACACCCTCATATTTTGAAATTTTGGCTCCTTAGTTAGAGGTACGTCAAGGTCAATAAAAATGTATGTTGTTTTGACTATTGCAGCAGCTGCGCCTTCAGAAATAGATCATGTCTTCACAAACTTCTTGTGCTGCTTCACAATTTTGTATGGATCACAAACCTAAAAGGGATATCATTACATTTGGTGAGGAGTTCCAATGCCATTCATGGGCAAATCCCACAAACCTCAATTGTGACACATTGAAGGGATACTGCAGCACCTGCAGCATCTCCTCAACTTGTTAAGAAATCGACTTCCACTGTTCATCAATTATTTTCAATTGCAAGAAGAGTCGACAACTTTAATGACAACGTTCTCAGATGAATAGGTCAGGTATGGAGCATGCGCCGGAGCAGCGCGTCGCTGCATCCACTTTCCGCCTCCGTCCACTCCAGGGCTTCCGTCTGGCCACCCCCAGGCAAATGCCCGGCGCATCCCCATCTCCTGAGATGCTGATCAACCTGCTGCAACCACGAGGCACGTGTCGGCCCATCTTCCATTCACGAGGCCCCTCGCTGAGAGAATCTGGTGAGCAGGATCAGTGTCAGGAAAAAGAGCCACATGTCCATACAGCCGCAGCTACACTCATGGACTATGCAGGTAACAAATCTCATTTGAGTCTCTATCAGCAACCGCTCGTTGGACACAAAGTCCGACCAGCGAAAGCCAAGGATTCTCCGAAGAGGCCTGGGACCAAAGGAATTAAGTCTCCATCTCAGATCCCTGGTCAGAGTCCAAGTCTCACATTCATAGTCAGACTGGAAGTACAAGGCCTGGAGACTCGGACTTACGTCCTTCCACACAGGCACCGGCAGCGCCACACCCCATGATCCAGTGAATCCATGACTTCTCAGGCCCAACCCAGATGACTGTTGACCTCTGCTCACAGACAGCATAGACAAGAATATCACTGCCAAGGTAATGAATCTCTCCATGACCTCAACATCTTCGCCACAAACAGAAACAGACAGGATAGCAGCATCCAAGATGTCATTGAAAGTCTCGATCTTAGTTTTGACCCAGGAAACCCACAATCCCAGCGCTGCCGACTCCTCTTTCAGCACCCGAGGGCCCCGCAAAAGGATATCTAGAGTCTCCGCAAAGATGACTGCATCATCTGCATAATCAAGTCAGAGATCTTGACATTCCCAAACGATGCACAGCAGCTTGATCTCTCTGACATCCTCCCCAGAATCCAGTCCATGCAAGTGCTGAAAAGCGTGGGGCCAGTACACACCCCTGACGAACTCCAGTAACAACTGGAATAAGTCAGAGATGGTATCACCACATCTCACAGCACTCTCAGGACCAGAGTATAGTTCAGACATCAGATTGATCACTTTTGGTGGCACCCCACAAAGACCAACAATCCTCCAGAGGAATTCTGATTAATTGATTCAAACGCTTTGGAGAGATCAACATAGGCTGCAAGCAGCCCCTGCCGAAACTCTCGTCTGTGTTCGGTGAGGTCCCGAAGAGCAAGGATACAGTCAATCGTCAACCTCTTTGGTGTAAGCCTGACTGCTCGGACGCTGGTGCTCAGCAGATGGTGGCGAACCCGATCAATAATTTTCCCAGCAAAGACCTTGCCCGCCTGAGAGCAGCGTCACCCCACAGTAGTTGTTGCAGTCTTGGCGAACACCCTTCCATTTCCAAGAGGGACAACAATGCCACTCTTCCCGTCAGTTGGTGATGATGCCTGTGTTCCAGGCAGAGCACAAAACGCATGCAACGACACGAGTACAGCATTTCCACGAGCCTTGAGAAGTTCAATATGGATGCCACAGATCCAAAGTTTACCCCATTTCAACCGGTCACCGCAGCCTGTGTTTCCACAAACGAAGGTGGACCACAGTTGATTGGAGGGTCAGCAACAGGGATTGTGACACCCTGACAACCAACTCGACAGCTGGTGGATCAGCCTGGTACACCGCTCAAAATAGCCTGCCCGCGGTCTTCACTTCGAACTCCTCCGTCAAGAGCCCACCACCCTCTGCTCTAACTGCAGTACACCGAGGGACGGGCTTGGAGAATGCAATGCATGAATTTCCCTGGAAGCAGGACGAGAATCACTTGACCACAGTTGATGCTCAACCCCCTCACAGTTCCTTGCACATTGGCCTCCTTGTCCACCCTGAGTGCACATACAGTTTTACGCTTCAGCTCTGCCATTCAGCCTGGCCCTGAGACTCTGGTAAATGGTATCCAGTGTCCCCTGAGAGAAAAATTCTTCTTCTCGCCCTTCGGTGAGTTCAAGACATCCACCGGCAACATAAAGGACGGTGGTCTTGAAGGCACTCCACAACTCTTCAGAATCCCCAAATCCCCCAAATCCCCACTCAGCCTGTTCACAAACTCCTCAGCTACCCTCTCATCCTTGAGCTTGCCAACATCCAGCTTTGCTGGGATGGTACCATTCTCCTGGATTTGAGCTGCAACTTCAGAGTTGTTACAAAAAGCCTGTGTCAGTATTGAGGAACGAAGCACTCCGGTAGACCATGCAGTTTGGATCATCCTCCAGCGACCATCAACGAGGACATGGTCAATCTCCTTTGCCACACCGCCAGCATTGGAATACCAAGTCCAGCGATGAGCCTGTGGGTGTTGAAACCATGAACGAGCCACCCTAAGTCCATGAATTCTTGAAAAGTCAAGAAACTTGGTGCTATTCTGGTTCACAGTTCCAGACCCATGTGGACCAAGACACGTCTCATAACCATCCCTATCAGTTCCAGTCGATGCATTGAAATCCCCCAAGACTCGAAGAATATCTCGCCTGTGGCATTGATCAACCACAGACTCGAGCGTGGCATAGAATGCTCCTTCACGTGAGATCACTTGCCTCAGTCGGAGCGTTTCAGAGACCAGCGAAATGATATCCAAGGAGTGACGAATACTTCGTCTCATAATACGCTCGTTGACCGGTGTTACCTCATTTATCATTGGAGTCAGTTATTGGACACAGCTCCAGAAACTCCTTGGCATGGTAACCATCAGAGTGACCAGACCAATAGTAGGTGTAACCACCCACCATGATCTCGCCGCAGTCCGGTCTCCGAACCTCAGAGAGTGCTGCAACACCGATGTCCAAACGCTTGAGCTCAGATGATAACAGAGACAGGTGATCATCCTCTCTTCGGGATAGGACACTCCAGGCACCCACCCGAAGGGACCGCCTCAGGTTAACCCAAGGAGACGTCGTCTGGTGGACAACACCTCAACTCCACCCCGACACATATTACCGCAATCTGACCCGGGAGGTTACCCAGTGGTTTCCCTCCTATCATCAAAGATTGGGGTTCCGAAGGCTTTGCCCAAATCCCGTCATCCGGTGAGCTGCCCTGCGAAGGGCAGTTGGACAGGAGGTATTCCCACGGAGTGGGTTTTCAGACTTTAATAAAATGCTTTTTGAATGTTTTGCAGAATGAAGGGTTTTACGGTGGCCGGAGTTCAAATCCTGCCACCAACCTCCTAAAAAATAGTAATCCAACTGCAAAAGGATGTCCGCAGACACAGTTGGGCACAATATATGGATGGCCGTCGGCTCACAAGGATCCCCCTGCCCTTTGACATGTTTTGTTTTTCATCCTGCTGGGTGTCCATATCATACACCCTCCTCACCAAGAAACTTGGAAGGGGAGACGGTTTAGTTGCCGACAACCCGACCATGGAACACGTAGTACAGGTTTACATGGTACCTGTAGCAAGTCACAGATCTAATCTGACCTGACTTGACAATGTTCCCAGATGAACAGGTCACGACAGGAATGGGAGCATGCATGGGAGCAGCGCGTCACTGCGTCCACTTTCCACCAGTATTCCAGGGGCATCCGTCTGTCCATCCCCAGGCAGATGCCTGGCCCATCCCCATCTCTTGAGATGCTGTTCAACCTGCTGCAACCACGAGGAATGTGGTCGGCCTATTGGCCTCCTCCACTCACGAGGCTCCCTCGCTGAGAGAATCTGGTGATCAGGATCAGGAAAATGAGCCACATGTCCATCAGCCGCAGCTGACGCTCACACTCAATTATTTTGACATTGCAGCAGCCCTACCTCAGAAATAGTTCATATGTCTTCACAAACTTTGCTGTGCTTCTTGACAACTTTGTATGGATCGCAAACCTATAAGGATATCATTACATTTGGATAGGGGTTTCAATGCCATTCATGGGCAAATCCCACCAAACCTCAATTGTGACACATTGAAGGGATACTGTTGCACCTGCACCATCTCCTCAACTTGTTGAGAAATCAACTTCCACTGTTCACCAATTATTTTCAATCTCAAGAAGAGTCGACAACTTGAATGACAACGTTCCCAAATGAACAGATTATATTCATACTTGTGATACAATGGCTACCTCCCCCCCCCCCCCCACCTCAACCAACCGAAACATACTCTTGTCTTTCGGCCAATTATTGAGGGAGAAACCAGTTACGCACACTTCTTTGATTTATAGGTGCTGGAAATTTGGTATCGGGTTTTTAAAATTTCCTTCACCAGTATATTGTTGTGGACCCGGTGTCATGGTGGAACCATGAGGGAGGGCTGTCTCGGGTCCTCTCCAGTCCCACTGGAATCACAGGCCGTCGCACAATAACTTTGTGTCGCAGCAGGTTGATAGTTGACCCGGAACGCCAATAACTTGACCACGTGGCTTAGGGTCCTCCGTCTAACAACTGTTTACCTAAGGACACGTGATCCTATCGGGGAATCGTGCCCTCGGTACGTTCTTGCAATATTTAGGTTACCTACCGGATCAGCTGCAGCCAAGCGGAGCTGTCAAGTACGTACCGGCTATTTAACAGATTATTGGGGGGAAAACGCCCCGGCTAAGCTAGGTTGTGGCCCATGCCAGACCAATTGAGGAAAAGACAAAAATGAGCTGGGAACATTTCAAACAACCACTTTTATTTAAACCAGGATGCGAGCAATTTATGCACTGTCATGGGATATATTACAAATGTACAGTAGGGAAAGCAAGGAATTAATGGGGTACGGCAAAAGGCAAATAATATTTCCAAAAGAAGACACATTGCAGAGTAATCCTGAAAATTCTTCTACAGTCTTAACTTATGTTACGAGAGGCGACATCACGCGCACGCGCGCGCGCGCCCACACACAACACATGCACACGCACGCACGCACGCACGCACGCACGCACACACACACCACACACACACACACACACACACACACACACACACACACACCCGAGGAAATTTAGAGATAGCCCAGGGAGATGGAAACAGTTGAGGATTAACGACCTCTCAATACCTGGCGAGGCTGGCAGACATGCGCAGCCCAGAACGCTTAGAAAAGGGAGGAGGGAGAAATACTGATGGTGTCTGGGGTGCGTGTTTGAGAACTGCAAGTGTAATGTGACGTGGGGTCGGTGTAGTAGTGTAAGAGGAAGAATGTGAGGTGCAGGTTAGTTCAGTTCGCTCTTGGGTTTGAGAAAAGAACAGTTGGTCGGGCATGCCCGCATTGATTGCTCTTTTGCATCCACAGTGAGACAGCTAGATGGTAGAAGAAAGATGCGTGAGAGAAAAGATTCTATCGTAAATCATGTCAGAGTCTGTATTTATGAATGTCGCTGCAGGATACAACCTAAATGAGTGACATGGAAGCAGTCCTGGCTCGCAGCAGCAATGCGTGACCCAACGCCTGGTCACGCTGACTCGATGCTTGTCTTTGCTCCACCTGTCTCCCCGGCGAGCGCGATGTCTGGCGATATTTCTTCCTGCGATGCTCTCAATGATCTCCCCAGCTCTGTCCCAGTGATACTCTCTTCTAAATGAGCCGCATTCATCCCTTTTATGAGCCCCAGGAGAGGAGCCAAACATCGGATCAAAAGAAGCTCTAACGAAATTGAGCTCCCCTATTGGTCCATAGTGTCGTAGCCAGGCCCGAAGGCGAAAAATGGCTCGGTCACCGGCCATCATGGGCACGCTAACTGCTTCTGACTTTTACATGGGACCGTGGTTTTTGTCGGCGCTCTCTCGACCGAACGTGCGCTGGCCTTCATTCAAGTGTATGATTTTAGGGAAATCTCTGTACTACCTGTATGTCCTTAACGAGCTCCAGCGCATGTTTGCGCTTCGAGTTATGCCCCAAAATAACCTGACCTTTGTCTCCTCAGCATCCTTCGAGGCTGTGATAAGTGTTCGATGAGTATGAAACAGTTGTAGAGTAGCAGGAGCACGTTGTGGCGTTTGTAGTGAAGTAGCTGCACGTTGTACATTGTGAGGAAGAGGTTGAAGTTCCTTGTAATGAGATTGTGAGTAATGGTCGCATTTGTAATGGGAAATGTAAGCGTGGGTTGTTGTGGGATTTTTAGTCGTCGTACGAAGTGGTTGTGGTGAGCGTGGTATAGTTTGTGAGCGGAATGAAGGTCTGAGGTGAAATGGCAGTTGAGAATTGGCGCGCAGTTTTGGATGGAAAAATGGCGCTTAAAATGCAAATAAGGAGCTCGTGACACGCTTGCTTGGTTACTATTGTCTTTACTGATTGCGTGCGTGCTTGCTTGGTTACTATTGTCTTTACTGATTTGCGTGCGTGCTTGCTTGGTTACTATTGTCTTTACTGATTTGTGTGCGTGCTTGCTTGGTTACTATTGTCTTTACTGATTTGCGTGCGTGCTTGCTTGGTTACTATTGTCTTTACTGATTTGCGTGCGTGCTTGCTTGCATGTTTCATGTGAGAGAAAGGGGTGTAGCCAAGAACTGTAGAGTGAAAAACGGCAAGGGTTGAAGATTAAAGAGGTCTAAGAAGTCTAACTGAAGGAGTCCTACACAACGCACTCTCCCCTTTACCCACTAGTGACTAACATATGGAAAGACTAACTAATGCACATACTATTGAAATAACTGCCTTGGGAACTGTGGGAAGTATGTTGTGTGCCATTGCCTGTGAGGCATGTGGTTTTACAGAGCCACAACTATACATATATATTATATATATATATATATGATCAAGGGAAGTACAGTAACAAATGGTGAATGGACCTCAGGGAAACCCATCCCCCTCTCTCCAGGATGCGTTGCAAACGTCAATCATCGACGAACTCTGCTCCAGCCAATGGGAGCTCGAGATGAAGATGATGAGCCGACCAATGGGCTTCAGATTAACCGTGATGTCATTACGGTTGAACCAATCAGTGTCTATCTTATTGAGAACCTGCGTATAAAGCACGCACCTTCATTTATTCCTTCACTTGCTGCGATTTTACCCTGAAGAGAGCAGCACTAAAAGCTTCGGTCACTATGATGTCGTTGTGTTGTATCCATATTAATGTTTTTAGTACCAAACATCTGTATGTATATATTATATATATATTCATACACACACACACACACACACACACACACACACACACACACACACACACACACACACACAACACACACACACACACACACACACACTCGGTGCACAAAACATGAGGAACACCTGCTGTTTCCATGAAATAGACTAATCAGGTGAATCCAGGTGAAAGCCATTATCTCTTATTGATTTCACCTGTTAAAATCACTTCAATCAGTGTAGATGAAGGGGAGGAGACAGGTTAAAGAAGGATTTTTAAGCCTTAAGACTATTGAGACATGGATTGTGTATGTGTGCCATTCAGAGGGTGAGTGGGCAAGAAAAACGATTTAAGTGCCTTTGAACGGGGTATGGTAGTAGGTTCCAGGCGCACCAGTTTGAGTGTGTCAAGAACTGCAACGCTGCTGGGTTTTTCACGCTTGACAGTTTCCCGTTTGTATCAAGAATGGTCCACCACCCAAAGGACATCCAGCCAACGGCAGGCCATTAGTTGAAAACGGCTCATTGATGAAAGAGGCCAAAGGTGGCTGACACGAATTGTGCAGAGCAACAGACAGGCTACAGTTAGTAAACTGACAGTCCAGTACAACATCGGTGCAGAAAGACCCATAAAATATTGCACAACTCATCGTATGTTTACACGAATGGGCTATGGCAGCCGACAACCATAAAGAGTTCCACTTCTTTAAGCAAAAAACAAGAACCTGCGCTGCAGTGGGCTAAGGAACGAGAGCACTGAACACTGGAGGACTGTAAAAACATTACCTGGTCGGATGAATCCCAGTTCCTGCTGTTTCATGCTGATGGGAGGACTAGGGTATGGAGAAAACCACATGAGTACATGCATCCATCATGCTGTTAGTCGACGTTTCAGGCTGGTTGGTGGTGATGGTGTGCGGTGTGTTTTCATGGCACACATTGGGCCCCTTGATTTTAGTGGAGCAACAATTGAATACCGCAGGATATTTGAATGTCATTGCCAATCAGATGCATCCCTACCTGGCAGCAGTGTATACATCTGCGAATGGATTTCTTCAGCAGGATAATGCCCCATGTCACAAGGCTAGGATTGTCCAGGAATGGTTCCACGAACATGACAGTGAATTCAGCTTACTGCAGTGGCCTGCCCAGTCACCAGATCTCAATCCAATTGAGCATCTGTGGGATGAGATGGAACGAGCTATTCGGAGTAGATATCCACTACCAGCTAACTTGGCACAACTGTGGGAAGCATTGGAGTCATCATGGGCCAACATCCCTGTGGAACGCTTTCGACACCTTGTGGAGTCCATGCCCCCAACGAATTGAGGCTACTCTGAGGGCAAAAGAGGGTGCAACTCAATATTCGGAAGGTATTCTTAATCGTTTGTACACTGAGTGTATATAAACCAAAAATTCCATATTTTGTCATTTACAAGCAACTAGTTGCATCAAAATGACATTTTTACTGCACATGTGTAGTTGGATTATGTTTATTTTTCAGGTACTAAAATCGGGATGTGGAATATGACCTGGACTTTATGGCTCGATGTTTTACAAAGATAGCGCACTTTCCTTTGAGCTGTCGGGTCCGGGTTTGATTCCTGACCCGACTATAAACTGTCAGATATGTGCTTTTCCAGGAAGGGCATCACAACGTGCACTATCTCTTGAGCCAGGTAATCCGTCTGCTAGCATTACCTGGGAGACATTAAAGATTCAAGTCTTTTGCGAAGAGTAGGTGAGTCATTTCTGGCATCCTGGTGAAATTACAAATCCCTGCAAAATTGGCTCCAGTAGTAGTAGTACAGTGTAATTAACCATCACTAACTTCCAGTCGCACAACTCGGTGCTTACTGAGCATACTATAGTTTGGATTTTAATGTAAAGCTGCCTGGCCTACTTGATCATATATTTGGACATGTCAATCTTTCTCAGTCTTTTGTATTTTTTTTTTGTATACAATGTCGAGGCTCGTGTAAGAGCAAACACACAGAACGTATAACAAAGGGAGCAGGAGACAAGAGGGACAGGAGAGGGAAGCACAAAACAGTGGGGAACAGAGACATGAGATCTGTGGAAGGGAGAGGGATGGGTCGGGATACATGGGGTAAACAAGATGGACACTACAGGGACTTTGAGGAAGGAAAGCAGGGAATATGAAGAAGATGGGTTGGGTGGATTAATGGGGGTAGAAAAGATCATGGTTTTGGATGGGGGAAGACAGATTGTGGTGAACAGCTGTTTTGAAGACCTGGAGGGAAGAGTGGGGTTGAAGACTGTGGGAGTTTGTTCCAGAGGTCGGAAAAAGAGGAACGAAAGAGTGAAGGTGAGCAGTGATTCTTGATTTTGGTAGTTTTACCAGAAGGGGGTTGCTGGTGGACCTTGAGCACCCTGCGGAAACAAGGGGAAGACAGATCACAGACAGAGCTGGGGGGGGGGAGGTGGGGGGGGCGAGGGCGGAGAGGTGATGGTAGAAGACAGAAAGGCCACCGACCTGCCTTAGTTCTGCACATAGCAAACCGATTGTTCGACTTTTCATAAAAGCACCAAAATTGTACATATGTTGACTAATGTATTTGAACAATTCTGGATATGGAGCCACTCGAGATTTTGCCTTGGTCAGCTTTGGGGCCATTTTCCAAAATGGCCGCCATTCTACTTTAACAACATGGGATATCTGTCACTGTTATTCTCTTTGTAGGTTTACAATGATCTACAATGAGTTCAAGGCAGGCCACTTCACAGTGCAAAGACACAGAGGGCATTCTCAGCAATTCCTCTTGACCAAGCGCATGAACAAAACAATTCCCGTGTCAAGGTGACGGAGGTGCCGTTGGCCTGACGGACAATCCCAGTGCTCTGAGGCGCTGGATGGTCGCCGGACCGAGGTGGCCAGAGTGATCATGGAGTTTGAGGAGGCGAACATGCATCCAAATGCCAATGAGGAGACACGTCACCATGAAGAAACACCGCGTGCACAGGAAGCATTTGCCAAAGATGTACAATCACTTGTGGCTGTATTGAAGAGCTGGGGAATCCCTTCAAGGAGGATAGTCCAGATTTGCTGGTCCTAGACACCAAGGAGATTGCCGATCCTGCAGTGATTGAAACAGTTCGCACTGCCAAGCAGATTGGACAAGAACAGTTTCAGGCATACTCAAAGGATTGCCTCATCGACAGAACCAAGACTATTGACGAACCTATAAGAGGAACAAACTCCCCCTCTTCGAACAGAGGCTTAAGATCTTAGGGTCTTGAGTTTGACCCTTGTCATGTTGTTGAAGTTACACCAGGTGGGTTGACTCAGCCGTCATCCTTCCGAGGTCGGCAAAATGAGTACCAGGTTACTGGTATCAGAGGCACTGCGTCAGCGGCACAGCTGCTCTTCCAGAAAATGATGCAACCAGCAGCCTCAGGCTGCATACAAAACAACAACATTAAAGGGGAACCCAAATGCTATCCCCTGATACCCTAGTGTAGAAGCATATGTATGAAACTCTAATACCGCGGGCACTGGATGATAATTTTTTGCACCATGGATTTTATTGCAGACAGATGCATTGAGAATCAGAAAAATCATGGTGCCAATTTTTTGTTTGCATTTCGGGTACATTTTGGTGGCTTTTAATGTGGCCCCCTAAAATACCATTATCGCTGTTTCGGTTGCAACTACCAGTTTCAAATATTGTTATAAAGCAAAGCATGTTAGTGGGGCAACTTAGCATAACAATTGTGCATTTGTGAGGAAAGCACCAAATTTGGCACACGAGTAGCCTATCATATTATGAACAGATTTGGATATTGGGCCATCTCAAAATTTTGATGGCAGTGGAAAATGGCTGCCACAGCCATCAGCGCTGATTTGAGATGGCCCAATATCCAAATCTGTTCATAATATGATAGGCTACTAGTGTGCCAAATTTGGTGCTTTCCTCACAAAATGCACAATTGTTATGCTATATTTAGCTAAGTTGCCCCACTATGTCGCATATCAAATTAAAGGTCTGGACATTTGTAACACAAATATATCATATATATATATCTGATTTTTATTGTCCACAGGTATCTATGCCAATTTCCCTGGCAATAACAACCATAACGGAGATATATCCAGATGTAAGGGGACCGTAGATTTCTGCTGCAACCCATGCATCGTCTATTCCGCTTCCTTCTATTGTGGACCCAATAGCTCTAAGTGTGCACAAAACAGTATGAAGTTCGCCTATGCGAAGGACCAATCTCTCCTTGCAATCTGGCTGTAACATTTCAAGTTTCTTGGCTCTTTCATACAAAGCCATCGTCAGTGATTACAGCTTTTTGATTTGCTCCGGCTACAGATCTGTTAATTTCTTCTGCCTGTTTCAGAACAGTCAGCAAAGTTGTGTATTCATGAGCAGATGCTGCCACCAAGGGTAAAATATGAACAGATGTGGTTTCTGTGTTGGGTGTGGAGCACATCGAGTTGAAAGCGGACCATGTGGGAACTATC
>CM068953.1:61091777-61104263 GCA_035128595.1 Eptatretus atami
ATAGATTCTGATTTCAGCAGGCTGCTCATCAAGTAGAAGAATTCAATGTCTGCTGAAACCTTGGTTATTACTGCTTCGTCGTTCTCTCTCACTGCTTACCTGAGTTCGCTGAACGTGCTTCACCCAACAATACAGATGGTATTTGATATCAATCGCAGGGCATCATTTTGGATCAATTGCAGCACTCGGATTTACTTCCACTGCTGGTTATTGCTGTACTCAACAGCCTTTCGGAGCTGTTCCCCGGTGTTGAACTCACTGATCTGGTGGAGTGCTTCTTCTCTGAAGATCCATTACAGAAGAAGCAGTTGTTTTTATTGTATTGTTTGGCACCAGATCGCATGTAACGTTCTGTTGACGATGGTTCTCATGTGGTGGTGGTTGTGTTTTGAGGTTCGTTCTTTCTGCTCGTCCAACCTTTTGTGTTTAGGTACTTTGCCTGCTTCCAGTGCAGCTTCATATCTGTTTTCAGCCGGCTCAATGCGGATTTTGTGCACTGCAATTTATAGCATTCTAGATGCAGTGACACCTTCTGTGATAGTTCATTTGCCGTCAACTCACCAAGCTCTTCTGGATGGATATGTACTATATCCCATAGAGGCGACCGGGTATTCACACCTGGAATAAACAGCTGATATGATTCTGGTCTTGGGTGTTTTACGAGTTTCCAGATGCTTTGGAAATGCAGCATATATTCAACCTGCCAAGATGTAGTGCAACTTGATTGCTTTTGTACTGGAACTGGAAGGACTTGGGGATGATCATCCATAACGATAACTTGAGAACAAGTTTATTCAATGTCCACTCGACGTAAGTTCCTTCACCCACAAAGCTTGGAGGTTAATCTACAACTACATCTACTCATCAGCTTTTAGTCTAGACCCTGACCACTTCTGCATTATCTATAGCATAAACCTGAAAGCAAAAAAAAATTAACATACATTGTATGTAGAATTGTAGCATTCATAATGTTTAGAAAAATTAATTATCTTGGTGACGTTGCAGTAATTGATTTAATATAGGCTGCACAGCATCTGAATTAACAAAAATCAGAAAAGTCACTATGGTTATGTTCAATCATTTTGATATTATTATCATATTCTCGGCTGAATTCTGCTCAGTTTGATATATTACATGCCCAGGTTTAAACCAGAAACAAAAAAGTTGGAAATTGTTATCATTGAAAAATGTGCGATTCAGGGGTAGTTCACGTATCGTTTGAAAATAATATTTGAAATGCTCAAAAAAATTGGCACCATGATTTTTCTGACTCACAAAATCCATAAGAATGAAAAAATATGTGGTGCCGAAAATTATCATCTGGTGCCCACGGAATTACATAGGCCTCTACACTGCCCTACAAAACAGATATGATGTGTCTTTTCAGATTTACGATCTCTAAAGTAGGTTAATTTTGCGATTAAAAGTCAAAATCTTCTTCTTCACCCCTTTGTTCGTGACATCACACCTGGGAGTCGACCACCATATATTGTCTGTATATGGGTTACATTTGGGTACGATTTAACTCAAACGGTGAATAATTTTCGATTTTCCCCAAATATGCCGAATCGATGCGTTCCTTTTTGGTTTCAGTAATACAAATAAAGATGGTTTCATGATATCCAATGGCCGAAAGACCCTAAGTTTGTCCGAAATACTTGAGTGTGGAATCGGGCCAACAAAATGTTTGCAATGTGTACAGAACATTTTACAGAGCACTGTTATGAAACAACAGAGATGGCTAGATCTTGTGGTTATCCGCCACAATGAGAGAGTATGCCATCCCTACGATTAGCGGAAGAAGCAGCCTTCGCTCGAAACTGTAGCACCATCTCTACCCAGCTACCAGCACATGTACACGGGCAATTTCAGCGGTAAATCTAACTCCGTGTTGGACTGCCAGTGACCGATCTCACCTCGCCACCACCCACTTCGATGGTGGGACACGGCACGGACATGACATGACACGACCACAGGCCCGACAGTGGGACACGACACAGGATGACTACAGACAAGATGGTGGGACATGGGACGACCACAGACACAATGGTGTGATACGCACGGACACGGCGGTGAGACAAAGCATTCGTCGCTTTTTTTGTCTGCGGTTTCCGAGTATGCCCGTGTTCATGCCGTGCCGTGTTTCTGCTGGAATAATATAACTGATTTATAAATTAATACAAAATCCCTTATAAATTGTCGATTGAATGGAAAAACAATACCCACCAATCTGTAGTGAACATGCGACCGGCGTTTTCTTCCTTACTAACACCCGCATTGTCGCCATCGTCCTCTGAATCGCTTGCCTAAGGCTCAAAACGATTCGCTTCACAATTCCCCCGAAAGCGTTTCCATCACTAATTTTGTCTCCAATAATTTCTTCAAATCCTACTGATCAGTTTCAACATATTGAGGACCATCGGAGTTGCTAATGACGGTGAATCGGTGTCGGAATCCGAGCTCAAAATACACAGTTTCTCTACGTAAGCCGCCATTTGGATCAAGGTGGGTTCAAGGTGTGAGTCACTGGCGAAAATCGAATATCGACACTTTAGGGCTTTTTTCGCGTTTTGTGATTGGCAAAAAAAATTCAAAAACACTTTTATGATTATATTAAAAACACAAAAAGAACCATGATTAATGATTTCAATGGTTTTCAGAAAAAAAGATTTGTGTGTTTGGGTTCCCTGGATAGTGAACTGTGACAAAATATACTGTGCTGTTAGCCAGTTCTGATGATGATTCTGCAGCTTGTTTTAAATGCTGTACCTCTGTATGATAACAAACATGTTAAAAAAAATAATAATATTTACATTCCTAATTTATCAGAAAGGTCATTCCACAAAGTAATTCAAATAATATACACAAAACAGCTTAATAAACAAAAAAACATTCAAACGAGAAGGGCTCTCGGTAGAGCACAATATTCATGACCCTAGAAGTGCTGACTGTCAGGAGGAATTAACACCTCTATTTTTCTGATTGACAGTTTGCTAACTACTAACTGCAGTTTATTTTGCCTCATCTTATACTCCAAATAGACTTATCGATGAGTGAATGTCCAAAGAAGGCATTTTTGGTTAAAAATTATGACGTAAGAAAAATAAAATTCATCAAGCTTCTATCACCTTGATAATTATAACTAGAAGGGCTCTCGGTGGAGCGCATACCTCCGCCAGGCTGAACAGGTTACGCTTGTATCCCACTGAATAGGTCAGATCTGAATCCGGACCTTAACCAAAATCTAATCGGCTTGTATATTGTTGCCTAACCAACTCCTCCACCTAGTTGTGTCATAACCCGTCCACAACCTTTTGAGATATTGTGCTACATATCGTTTTTGCCCCCATCATCTCTCAATGGTGAAGAATCACTTGAAAATTCTCGTATCTGGATATAGATTCGGATCTTCACCAAAATCGAATCAATTTGTCCTTGTGACACACCCACCATGTTCACCAAATTTAGTCTGAATCCATCCATAACATTTTGAAGTATCCTATCCTTCTTACAAAACAACAGACGACAGACAGACAGGTGAGAATATAACCTCCCACCCCCCCCCCCTCCCAACCTTAGTGTGGAGTAAAGAGAAGTATGTAAAACAGGTTTGTTACTTCATATCCTGTTTGATGAAATAAGGCTATGGTCAGGGAAACAAACAAAATGAGATGTTTGGTTCTTGGCCTTGGGATATGTCCACCTCAACAGCCACAATAAGAGCTGGGATAAAATTTGTGGGTTTTCAATGTAAGGTGTCCACAAAAACAAGACAGACCCGGTAGGCTGTGCATTTACAATGTGTGATCTCTGCCGGGGTATTTGTCTCGGTGACACTTTCACACTGCAAGCCACTGAGTGTGACCCTCTTAAATATTAATGTGTGTTGTTGTTCGTCTTTCGGCTGCTCCCGTTAGGGGTCGCCACAGCGGATCATCCGTTATGATCCGCATACTGATTTGGCATAGTTTTACGCCGGATGCCCTTCCTGACGCAACCCTGGTCGCTCTTACGACACAGGGATAAGGATTGGGTTTCGCCATGATTCCGAGCTGCCCTACACCCTCTCATAGCGCGGCCCAGCGCAGAGCACCCGTCCTCAAGCGATCCTCCAACCCAAGCCTCCGAGATGCCGGATTACAGGCGCACGCCACTACGCCCAGTGTACCCTCTTAAATATTAATAACTTTTTTTATTATTATTCAGCAAATGGACTTTAATTGCAAAATTTACGAGAACAGAATACATATGGAAAGGAAGAAAATGGGAAAATTAGCTAATTCGACTTTACTCCACAGTGACTTATAGGCCGAAAAACACACAGTAATAATATTGTGGTTAAGCCAGACAGCTTTGTTGAACTCCACCTAAAACCGGCCGGGCGCGTATAGTTGAGCTTTTGTAGGCTCTGTAATAATTAATCGATGGTCTTGACTAGCTAAACTTAAACTATGCCTAAGCCTGGCTAGGTATATTAGTTGAGTCTGTAGACCTTGCAGCATACCTTCAAACCGCAGGTGATGCAGACAAACGCCTAGGAACGGGCGCTGCTAACTTGGACATGATTCACATTCAAAGTTGAAAACTATGTTATTGTTAAATCGGACATAAAGAAAAAATGTTAGTTCTCTTTGGCAATTGTGTCAAACTGTCCCAAATCCACTTGGGGTATGATATTAAAGTTCATCCGTATTTTATGGAGTGACACTCACTACAATACAGTAGCACTTCCATTTCTGACTCATAGGTCGTTGGGTGGGGAGGTTCCTCTAAATTAATCATTCTGACTGGATTGACGTTGGATTCAACTCCACAGCTTTTTGCATTTTGAACACTAAATTACTGACTCTCAAAGACAATGTAAAAGGTTAACATATCAAAAAAAGAAAAGAAAACATTTTAACAATTGATGACGGTGTTCGTACCCGATGTACTGCATGCTGCATCAATTGGCTTCTACCTTTTTTTCACTGTTATCGTACGCTTTCATGTATTCGATCCTTTTCCTCTTTGCTCGACGTGAATTGTTCACTTTGCTGATGTTGTCTTTTATTATGTCCATTCATGAAAAAAAATGAAAACTTTGGATCGTCATAGCTTTAAGCAATTATTGTTACTGCCCCGGTCTTCAGCGACCATCACGCCACCCGGCAGGTACAGGACGAAAAGATCATCACATCCGCCGGGTTAATTTGGCACAAATTGGCGTCTCCGAATGCAACAACCATGGCGGAATCGCCAACCGAATAGCTGAGTGGACTTGTCGATGTTCCTTTCTCGAGGCACTTAAGGGCGGACCCCATTTGCCCATCTATTGGGTTAATACGCCAATTTCCCAAGCACTATAGACCCTGCTTCCGATGACCACACAAGTCTTCGGTCAAACGGGTTTATTTACAGAAAAAAGGGGAAAAGAGAAGAAAGCACGCCTGCTTGCGCATGCGTTGTTGATCCATACGTCCACATGGGCTCGCTTGGTGTGCAGCAATTCAGCATGGGTCTCACGCTCACAGCACCTCCTGGGCCTTCCTCTAGGACTTGCAAACTCCAATGACAGCAGTAGTTGAAGACCAACAACGCACACGATCATCACAAACCACTCGCCAGCACCAAAGACTGACCGTAGACACCAACCACTGAACGCAGATCTCGAGGACTGGCACTCGACTCGGTTTGCATATTTCCCACACTTTGATGAAGTCCCCAGGGGCCCAATGAAGCACCTATGTGGTATGTTCATTAGACAGTGCAGCAGACAGATGTTCATTTAAGGGCATATCCTCAGCCTGCCTGATGGCCTTGCACTGTCCCTGCAATTGTTCAGTGGATTGTGCTCATTGGTTATGGTGTCATGTGAAATTCCACAAAAGGCGGATAGATGACAGGGGACATTTAAGAATGTATGGAGGGGGGAAGCGGGACTTAGACATGACACTTGGGTAGGGGAAGGGAGGCGGGGGCTAGGTCTTTCTAACACGTTTATCATCACGGGAATTGCACCACACTTGTGCTAACACATACTATGAAATAACTATTCTAATTTATCCTCATTTTACCCCAAATACCAAATCTGAAACAATATTTAATGTTCATAAACGGCATGGAATGAAAAGTCAAATGTGTTTGGTAAAGATCAGGAATATTTCTTTTCCCATTCGTTTGGTTGCCCTTTTTTGTTTGAAAGGCTTCCATTGGACGCACCGCTATAGAGTAACACTAAAGCACCTTGCTAGTAGTCAAATTGAGCAATATGTTGACATATTAAAGGGCCCGTTCCTCGTCTTGTGACATTGCACCTGCTCAAGAGCCTCATTTTTGCATCCTCGGAAGTCTGAGTATGCTCAGCATGAACGAGATGAAAGGACGACAACTTTTACCATTACATTGTGCTTGAGCCATGATAATGGGATGGGACAGAGGCACTGACCTCATCGGAACACAGCTTACTTGCAGAAGAGGCAAAAAAATAAATAAACGCACACACAATTTTACTAAGGAAGGTCACACAGGCAGATAAGTGCGCCTTTAGGACTACTAGCAGATATTTCGGTTGCTCGATAAAGTCAGAATAAAATGAAGAAATGGATTTCAGCCAATATAAATTTTATACAAATACTCATGAAAAACTCCAGTAAAAGGCACGGTTCGTCGAGTTTCAAACATACAAAAGTGTGCGGTACATTTATATTATAGGACCATTTATGGGTTGTGGTGATGTCATTATGCAGTTTGTTGCCTGCTGTTCGTAATACATTTCAGGAATTAACTTTCCACATATGCTTGTACACACGTAATCTGTATTTTAACATTCTTGAATTTAGCCGCATGTTGATGAGTCCCATGGGGTAACCCCCCCCCCCCTAAAAAAAAAGCCTCTTCCTGTCACCTGCCAGGTGAAATTGTGTAGTTTGGGTGATTAAGTAAATAAAAGCATGATTGCTTGATTACGAGTGATGTTTCAATCACCCCTTCTTTGTGAATTAGTGAATTCATTTGTCTCGTGTCTTATTGGCTGCGAGATTTTTCACCTGCGATGTTGTTGGACAAGACAAGGTTGAACAACAATGAACATGTGGATTTCATTGTGGATTCTCGCATTGGGGTAAACAAATATGTTCTTGATGTTGGGGATGGCAGTGCAGCGCGGGCTCGATGGACGTGATGGCATTTTTTTTTTTTCCGTGTCCGACGTTCATTCTTGTATATAATGGGCAAAGCTTGAATGGATTACATGTTATGTGATCCGGTATAACCATGGAGGGTTCATGGGTAATACGTGCTTCTGTGTAACCATCGAGTTCCCATTGGCTGTTTATGCGGCAAACAGATGGAAAATACACCTTTGGGTTGTGTTCACACAGTATATCCTAAATATCCTAGTTTGGGACGACTCAGCTCTTCGTTCTTATCTTGTCAGACAGTTGTCTTTGTGTGAGGATGAAAGGGTGCTTGTACGCACTGTTTAATTTCGTCACCGACAGGAGGCGTTTGTTTTGTTGTTGTTTTAAAAAATAAAAAAAATACAAATCCATTTTCTCTCTGCGTTGATAAAGGGTTTGATAAAACAGAAATGTTGACCAATTTCTGCGGCTCATTGTGACCTCCAAGTAGAAATCTTTACTCCCTGACAAGGTCATTTGAGATGTGGGGTGGGTTGGGGATTGTGATAAAGTCAAACTTTACACTCTTTATAGTTACTAATTTGCAATCAGAAATTTTTTTACCATTTAATTCCCTCATTGGAATAGCCACAGCCTTGTCTGAATGTTTTCATGTTTTTTGATATATATATATTATATATATATATATATAATATTTATATATATATATATATATATATATATAATATTATCATATTATTTATGGAAACACTTTATAACTTAAAAGACACAAAAACAATTAGTAAATCAACTCTGCATTCACAAACCATTTCACAACTAGAACGGCACTCAGAAGAGCGCATACCTCCGCCAGGCTGAACAGTTTACGTTTTGTATCGACTGATCGGCTGGATCTGGAATCGGACCCAAACCAAAATCAAATCGGCTTATTCGTGTACTACCTAAGCAACTCATCCACCTAGTTTTGTCATAACTTGTCCACAACTTTTTGAAATATCATGCTGAACTATAAATAATTTTTTGGCCAAAGCTCTCAATGTGAGGAATCGCTATAAACAAATTTTTTTTTCATTCTCATCTCCTGATCAGGATCTGGATCTTCACCAAAATCGAATCAATTCTTTCCTTGTCATACACCTGACCTATCAATCAAATTTCATCAAATCTGTTCGTAACTTTTTGAGATATCGCGTTATACGGTGCTATGTAAAGTCTACACCCCTTTCAAAAATTTTCACCTTTGGTTACCTTTCATGAATTATGAACCTGGAATTAAATTGCTTTAATCAGGCTTTTTCCACTTCATGTACACATCGTAACTCACAACTTCCGAGTGAAAAACAATTTCTACAAATTTCAGTAAATGAATTAAAAATACAAACTAGAATATCTCGTTTGGATAAGTGTCCACCCCTTTTGTTCCTTAGCAACTCCAGTGGAGCTTTGGCTGTGTGCTTTGGGTCGTTGTCGTGCTGAAAGGTGAACTTCCGTCCCAATTTAAGCTTTTCTTGCAGATGGCGGCAGTTTTCCTCTAAGATTTTTCTGTATTTTGCTCATCCATTTTCCCTTCTATCCAGACAAGTTTCCCCAGTTCTTGCTGATGAGAAACATTCCCTTAACATGACGCTACCACCACCGTGCTTCACAGTAGGGATGGTGTTCTTTGGGTGATGTGCCGTGTTGGATTCACCAAACGTAATGTTTTGCATTTAGGCCAAAAAGTTCCATCTTGGTTTCGTCAGACCACAAAACTTTTTACACCTGGCTCAGAATCTCCAAGTGTTTTTTGCATACCTCAAATGGAACTCATGGTGGGCTTTTTTGAGAAGTGGCTTCCTTCTTGCCACCCTACCCTACAGGCCAGACTTGGAGTGCTTGGGATATTGTCACAGGCACACAGTGACCAGTCTTTGCCCTAAGGCATGTAGCTCTTTCAAGATTACCATTGTCTTCTAGTAGCCGATCTATCAGTGTTCTCCTTGCTTGATGAATCCAGTTTGGAGGGTCGCCTGATTTAGGCAGGGTCTTGTTGGTACCATACACCCTCCACTTCTTAATGATCGTCTTGACTGTGCTCCAAGGGATATCGAAGGCCTTTGAAATATTTTTATACCCATCCCCGATCTGTGCCTTTCCACAACTTTATCCCAGAGGTCTTCTGAAAGCTCCTCGTCCCATGGTTGAGTCTTTGCTGTGAAATGCACTACCTAGCAGAGGAAACCTACAGAAACAGCTGATTATATTCTGAAATAATCATAATCATGACAATTTAACACCGGTGGAGGCCAATTAACTTGGTGTGCGATTTTGAAGGTGATTAGTTACACCTGAGCTAATTTACAATTGCTATTATCAGGGGGTGGACACTTCTCCAACTAAGATGTTCTAGTTTTGTATTTTTAATTAATTTTCTGAAATTTGTAGAATTTGTTTTCACTTGGAAGTTGTGGGTTAGGATGTGTAAATAAAGGTGGAAAAGTCTGATTAATGTAATTTAATTCCAGGCTATAAGGCAACAAAGGTGAACATTTTGAAAGGGGTTGTAGACTTTCTATAGGCACTCACTGTATGTTGTTTTTAGCCCAATCACTCAATGGTGAAGAATCAGTTAAAAAAATTCTTTGGATCCAAACCCGGATCTTCCCGAAAGTTGAATCAATTCTTCCTTGTTACACACCCAACCTGTCCACCTACTTTCATCAGAATCCATCCACAACTTTTTGAGATATCGTGCTATGTATCCTTTTTGGCCCCATCTCTCAATGGTGAAGAATCACTTTTAAAAATTCTGGTCGCCGGATCTGGATCCGGATCTTCACCAAAATCTAATCAGTTTGTCCTTGTTACACACCCAACCTGTCCACAAAATTTCATCCAAATCCATCCAAATTTTTTTGAGGTTCCTGTACACAAACAAACAGACAGACAGACAGACAGAAATGTGTTTAAACATAACTACACTCCGCCATTGGAGCTGCACACTCGCACACTTTCGCCTTTGGGACTGCGAAATCACGTATGATCAGCCACAGGTGCTGCACACTCCCACGCAATCTGCCATCGGGCTGCGCACTCTCATAGATTCCACCATTGGTTCTTGTGCACTCCCGCACAATCTGCATTGGTGCTGCACACTATTGCACAGTCTGCCATGGTGCTGCACACTCCCAGGCAATTCTCAATTTACCATCAGGGATGCACACTCCCACACAATCCACAATCTGCCACCAGGGCTGCACACTCTTATACAATCGCCATTGGTGCTGCGCTTCCCACACAATCTGCCATTGGTCGCCATTGGTGCTGCACACTCCCATGCAATCTGCCTTCGGGGCTGCACACTCTCCCACACACTCCCCCATCAGGAAAATATTGCAATGATAATGTTATGGATGTTAATTATTACCTCCGTCACCGAAGGTGGGCGAGGTTGTTTCACCCCTGTCTGTAAACAGGATATCTCAAAAAGTTGTGGAGGAATCAAACAAAATTTTATGGACAGGTTGGGTGCATGACAAGGACTGATTGTGGTGAAGATCCGAATCCGGATACGAGAATTTTTCGTTTTCAAAGTGATTCTTCATCACTGGGAGATAGGGCTCAAAACTACAATATATAGCATCATAATTTCAAAAAGTTGTGGATGGATTCTGATGAAAGTGGGTGGACAGGTTGGTGTGTGTGATGAGGACGAACTGTTTCATTTTTGGTGAAGATCCGAATCCGGATCTGGATTGAGAATTATTTAATTTTTAAAGTGATTCTTCACCATTGAGAGATCGGACTAAAAATGATACAGTACTGTAGAGCATGATATTTCAAAAATGTATTGGGCCCGGTATGTTCTCATGGATCAGGCATTGTGTGGTGGAGGTATGCGCTCTACCGAGTGCCTTCTAGTTTTTGTGAGTTTGTCATGTTCCATCAGGATGTAAAATATGGCATATTTTCCAGTAGCGGGGTAGGAGATGGGAATATAGTGGGAAGGATTGGTAGGTTTGGGGGGGGAGGGGTGCAGTGGGAGCGTTTAGATGAGGGATGGAGGTGGTGGTAGGTGTTGATAGGGAGGGCTGAGCGATAGTGTTGAGTGTGTTTTGTTGTTAGATAAGTTTCCCGTCATGGTGACCGTAAGATATATTGTTCATCTCTTTCAGTTGTACAGTGTTGCAGTTTGGCAAACAAATGCATATCAAGTTTCCAGACTGCCATTACTTCATTCATAGCTGACATTCTGCCATCCCCCCCCAACCCCCCAGTTGGATGAAGCCGTAACCTTTCAGCTGGGCCAAACTACTTCCCACTTAGAGGTGGTGACCTGTTTGTGGTTGCCTCTGTTTTGTCACTGGCCACCTGGTTGGTGATTTGGAGTGTGAGGGTTTGTGCTGCGGGTTTAAGTTCCTTCATGAGCCAACAGTGCCTTGTTCACGCACGTGCCTCCCATTTCCGATTTCATACTCAACTTAATTGTGCCTTGTTTTTTTCATTATTCATTAATGTTCAACTTAGTGCCATTATGGAAGTTGGTCGGCAAGGTATTCTGGATTTATCTCTAAGACTTACGCTCACCTAGTCTCAGTCGATGGTCGTCCGAGCACAAACTCGATCCCTCTCCGAAGTCTTCCTTGCGAGTGGGCGGTGCTGCGGTTCTGTGGGTTTGTCCTTGTGGGTGTGTCTAGCGAAGTGTCTCCCTGTGCCATCTCGTCTGACTCGTTACCTTGCTTGCTTGTCGAGTTCAGCGTAACGACCCGTGGTTGGGATGGAGCCGCATTCTCCTCCATTTGCCGATGTCATTTCCAGAGCGTAAGGACTTGCGACTTACCCTTTTTTCAGACACTCAGATAGTTTTCCTGGTAAGAAGTACTGCACATGTCATCGGGACCTGTCTGTTGAGTGTCACTTCTCTTTCCCTTTCTCTTTTTATTCCCTTTACCTATATCATTAATCAAAATTACTCGGTTCGAGTAAAGCAATAAGTAAAGTAAAGGTGATGTGTGTGTGTGTGTGTGTGTGTGTGTGTGTGTTATAGATACAAGCCACTTTGATATAGTCATTTGCTTTTATTTGTCTATGATGTGCCATCGTACTTGTATTTTTGCCTGTCATGTTGCCATCAGTTTGATTTTACACTGTTCACTTTTCATCTTTGAACTCTACATTTACTTGGTAGTGTTCACCAGATTATGATTGCACTCCTCTCACGATGCCTCCTCATCCTCCTAGCTTGCGAATGGCAATGTCTCCTCATACTCCTCTCATGATGCCTCCTCATCTTCATCTCGCGATGCCTCCTCATCCTTCTCTCGCAGTTCCTCCTCCATTATTCTCTCGCAGTTCCTCCTCCATTATTCTCTCGCAGTTCCTCCTC
>CM068953.1:61112759-61126234 GCA_035128595.1 Eptatretus atami
GGTTCTTGATCGCCTCCGACATTAGGCTCCGGTTATGCCGTAGCTGTGTGTTTTTTTTTAGGTGTCCTGCGTGTTGATTTGCGGATTTTTGTTGTATCCGTGAAGTATCGATGTCGAAATTGTAGGTCGACCGCTTTGTTGGTGGTTTGTTGGGGTGATTGTTGATGAGTAGGGTCTATTGCCTAATTTCAATTTTGACCCTAATGATTTGAGCTCTTCTAGCGTGTTCTGGGTTTGAGCTGGCAAATAGAGTAACCGTGTGTGAACATTTCGACCCTTCTGGGCGCGACTCTTCATTTTGAGTGTGTCGAGATCGAGTTGTCTCTGGTAGCTATTTTTTGTGTTGACTTTCTGTGAACTGGCATGGGTGCGTAACGTTTTTGTTTGGTAATGGTGCCGGAGTGCGGAGAGTGTTACGAGGCGCCTGGTTTGATAGGTCTTTATATGCACAATATTATTTGGCCGGCGTTCCTTATGAGATTTCGCCAAAGCTAGCTACTGTGCGTTAAATTATCGCAATGAAAAGAAACACAAAAACGAGGGCTGGGTATACATTTCATTACATGGTGATTGTATTGTTTAGTTATAATTATGTGTGGGGGAAGAGGGAAGTCATGAGCAAGGAGCAGAGTTAGTGCCGACTAAATGATTAAGAGTTATAGCATTATATATATGTGTTTTGTGACAGCTAATAAGCAGCTTAATTACAGTTGTCTATTAATAGACTTAGGCCCCATTATCACACATGCACACAGCGGGTGCAACATACAGATATTTATACCCAAGGGTTAGGAACGTTTTTATGAGAGATTGAGGATAGAGAATAATATATATAGAGAGATTTTATAAAAGTTGTTTGGATGGTTTATTATGTGGGTGCTTTGAAGGGGATTTTTTGATGGACCTCGAGCGTCTTCGACGTCCGGGTCGCGGGACCGAACCCGCAACCCGTTGCCGCTGCGAGCGCCGGTACGGGTGACAGCTGTCGGGCTCCCGCCCGCTCCTCCGGGCAGCGACGAGACCAGAAGCCAGCGATGAGACGAGATAAGACGCGCCAGCGACGAGTCGAGATCAACCGGCGCCAGTGACCGAGACGAGATCGGACTGCGCCAGCGAACGAGACGAGATCAGACCAGCGCCAAGAGTCGAACAGAGAACCAGAACACGCCAGCGAGCAGACGGGGCGCAAATTGTTTGTTCTCTGTTCCTTCGTCCTCCTCTCGGGCGTGGTTCGCTCATGCGTGGCCTGCGCCTATTGGTCGACCGTCGGGGAACTCGCTCGCATCTCCCTGATTGGGCGAGAGCGACGTCAGGTCCTCGTGAACTCCGCCTACGTACGTGCTGACACGCACGTAGGCAATGGCGTCGGTGTGAGGAAGCGAGGTGAAGGCGTGTTTGTTGTAGTTATCGTGGATGTAAAAATAAAAGAAAACCCTGACTATCAAAAATCTCCGCAGCGCATGAACATTTAATTACCCATTAAACAAGGGAAAGGTTGCTATCTATCCACATTTACTTATTGAAAATAACTGAGCCATGGGGACCTGGTGGCTGTGCACAAGGTTTCCAAATTCGTAACAGTATCACATGAAAAAGCGTGTAGAAATCAAATTTGTGGTTAACGAGAGAGTTCATCGAACACGATACCCCGCACGGTGTTAAAAAGTGCTGTACTGTACTTCAATTTTAATAAAATAATGACTTCAACAATCGTTTACAAAAATGCGGAAGTTTAGTGTTATTGAAGTAGTCCAGAAGTAGTACCAAAAAACCAACCTTCTACACCTCTCCATTGAACCTTAATTTAAATTGAAGTACTGTACTGCAAAATTGGAGGTTCTTGGAAGTATTATGAAAGACGATTTGTCTACTACAGTGTTTAAGTATGTGATTAAATTTAAATAGATTGTTGATTATAAAAATCATATCAATACATTAATTTCGCGTTTTACTGCCATTTTCCGCAATGTCTGTCACATCACCCTATCTCACACATGAGTTATTCGTGCCTGTTGTTTGTGTCCTTTATAACATCCTTAAAAACAGTAAGCTTCCAGTTTGGAATGATTTTCAATTTTGTTTAACTGCCAGACAGGCAGACAGACTAAAAAAATTATCTCACTCTCTCTCTCTGCGCATGTGCGATCGGGATAAATTCAGAGCCAATGCACAGTTAAACAGTAAACTTGTCTTCCTATTCATCTTCCAATTTGTGTTCAAAATATAACATTCAATTTAAATAAGTTCTTCCTCAATCATAAACTGATGACCACAAACTCATTAGACAGATGGATGGGTGGACATGAACCGATCGCTAAACTTCTCTTTTCGTTTCGCGTGCGTGGGGTAATGAAGTCCACTCCATGTAGCAGATTGCGGTCCAACTTCTTGTCTCAGCAAGAGCTGAATGCAAGACTGAGGAGGAAATGTGAAACTGGTAATGCTGACAAGAAAAGCAGTCGAGGAAGAAAGTCCAAAAAGTTATGTTAAGTACCTCGGGGTATGTTCTATACATGATAGACGGTGATCCACGAGAGATCTTGTGAATGATGGAGCTAAAACTACGAGTGTTAACTTTTCTTCAAGAACAGTAAGATACATGTTCATACAACGTGGTCTCAATAGGTCTAGCTGCCTTAAAAACATTTTGCTGAGGAGAGGCAACTAAAACAAAAAGGCTGAAATTGGCAACAGAAATGAAAGAGTGGGATGATCAAACCTCGAAGAAGGTGTTCTTTATCGAAGTTCAAGTTTGAACTGTTTGGCAATACTAAATGGCAGTTTGTTCCAAAGCAGACGAGGGAGTGGTACAACAGTCAGCGTACAACAGCTACAGTGAAGCATTGGGGTGGATCATTCCAAGCGTGGGGCTGCTTCTTGGCCAAGCTGTTGAAGATTAACAAGAATTGAAGGTAAATTTCATGCCGACAGCTAGAGGCAAGTTCTAATCCATCATGTCATTCCCTCGGGAACATGTCTCGTGGGGCAAGGATTCATCCTTGTGTATTACAATCAGCCCAAGTATACGGCCAATGTGGTGATGAACTGCATGGAAAGCAAAGAGGCTGATGTAACACATCATTGAGGCAATATAGACAAACATTAGCAGTAGAATGGGCCGTACTGAAGAGCTCACTGACTTTCAATGTGGCACCTTTATAGGATGCCACCTTTCCAACAAGTCAGTTCGTAAAATTTCTGCCCTGCTATAGCTGCCCCGGTCAAATATAAGTGCTGTTATTGTGAAGTGGAAATGTCTAGGAGCAACAACAACTCAGCCATGAAATGCTATGCCACACAAGCTCACAGAACCGGACCACCGAGTGCTGAAGCGCATAGCACGGAAAAATCGTCTATCGTCGGTTGCAACACTCACTACTGTGTTGTTCCAAACTTCCTGACTCTGGTTCCAAACTGACTCTGGAAGCAATGTCAGTGCAAGCACTGTTCGCCGAGAGCTTCATGAAATGGGTTTCCATGGCCGAGCAGCCGCACACAAGCCAAAGATCACCATGCGCAATGCCAAGTGTCGGCTGGAGTCGTGTAAAGCTCACCGCCGTTGGATTCTGGAGCAGTGGAAACGTGTTCTCTGGAGTGATGAATCACGCTTCACCATCTGGCAGTTTTACAGACAAATCTGGGTTTGGCGGATGCCAGGATAACGCTACCTGCCCAAATGCAGAGTGCCAACTGCAAGTGGGAGGGAAAATGGTCTGGGGCTGTTTTTCATGGTTCGGGCTCGGCCCCTTAGTTCCAGTGAAGGTAAATCTTAACGCTACAGCATACAATGACATTCTAGAGTCAGACGATTCTGTGCTTCCAACTTTGTGGCAACAGTTTGGGGAAGGCCCTTTCCTGTTTCAGCATGACAATGCCCCCGTGCACAAAGCGAGGGTCCATACAGAAATGGTTTGGCGAGATCAGTGTGGAAGAACTTGACTGGCCTGAACAGAGCCCTGACCTCAACCCCATCGAACACCTTTGGATGAATTGGAACGCCGACTGTGAGCCAGGACATAATTGCCTAGCATCATTGCCCGACCACACTAATGCTCTTGTGGCTGAATGGAAGCATATCCCTGCAGCAATGTTCCAACATCTAGTGGAAAGCATTCCCAGAAGAGTGGAGGCTGTGATAGCAGCAAGGGGGGGGGGGACCAACTCCATATTAATGCCCATGATTTTGGAATGAGATGTTGGACGAGCAGGTGTCCACATACTTTTGGACACCTCCTGCTTTCAGGACCATCCAGTGTGGCAGAGCGGTTGGCGTATACAGTCATGAGCGGAACCCAGGGCAATGAGGCGGTTTCTGAAGAGCTGCCGCAGGAAAGTGATGGTGTCACTTGCTGTATGCAGGGGTGCACCATCTTGCTGCAGAAAGCAGGTCATGCTGAGCTGGTTTGGGTGACCTTTTGGGCTAGATTATTATGGAACTTCTGGAGCACGGCCCGGTGGCGCTCACCGTTGATTGTCACCATCCTGTTGTCATTCTCAAACCAGTAAGGCCCAAGCGTTCCCCATCTGGCATTGAAGGTGCAGAAGCATGTGATCTTAGGCCCTTTCAGGTACCTCTCAGTGATCTCGTCAGGTGGTTCTGCCCCCCAGAAAATGTTGTTGTGGTTTTTGATGGTACCGCTCAAGTAGAAATGGGCTTCATCACAGAACCAGATCACGTTGATCCAGTTTTGGTACCGTTCCATCCTGTCACTGAGCCAATTGCACATATAAAGTGTCCTCATGTCATCTTGACTCAGTTTATGCCTAATAGGGATGATGTATGGGAAAAGCTTCAGTTCCTTAGTGAGGATACACCAGACTGATGTTGGTTTGATGCCGAGCTCCCGGGTGTGCCGGCGCTGGGACATCTTGGGACTGTCCACTGCAGAATCCTGCACAGTGTCGATGTTGAATGGGCTCTTGGTTACTGATGCTGGCCTGCCACTGTTAGCCTTGCTCTGGTTGTACACGGTACCCTTGTGCTCAAAACGTTTCACAATACGTTGAATGGCACAATTTGTGGGTCCATCACGTGTTCGAAGGTTGTATTCCCGGCAGAACCTCCGGCAGGTGTCGACATATGATTTCGTCTCATACTGCAGAGCCACCACTTTTGTCTTCTGCTTCACTGTCAATGATGGAGTTAGAAATCCAAGGAAACAAACACCACGATAACACCACCAAACCCTGAAAATGAAAAAATTATATAGATATATAAATATAATATACATATATATACATAATATATATATAACTATACATATCTATATACATTATATATATATACATATATACATATCTATATCATATTATAATATATATACATATATACATATATATATTACATATATACATATATATATATATCATATATACATATATATACATATAATAATATATCATATATACATAATATAATCTATATATAACATATATATATAATACAATATATATATACATATAATATATATAACATATATATGCATACATATATATATACATAATTATATATATATACATAAATATGTTACGGCAGTGGAAATTCGCAACCACCATTCAGGTCCCGTAGGTGAGATATCTTTTAAGTACATGTATAGTTAGCCCCAAACCGTTGTTTAGAGGGATTAATGTGATTCATTTGGGCTGCGATCCTTTGAGTCAGTCGTTTTTCTGTTCTTTCTTTATTTTTCGAACCAACCACGCTCCAACCCTCAGACCATTACAACAACGCCGACCACGCCCACCACTACAACAACGCCAACCACGCCACCACTACAACAATGCCAACCACGCCACCACTACAACAACCACCCGTTCCGACTCGGCACACGGTTGCCAGAGGCCTGGCCTTCGAGGGAAACAGGCGGCCCCGTTCCCCCCCTCCCCTGAACGAATGGGGCCGTCGCTGTGGATTACACCTGTGAGGGAAGAAGAAGAATGCCACGGCGGTGCGAGCGTCACCGATTGGACGGAGGACCACGCCCTTCTGGAAGTTCCAGCATGTTCTGGAAGGAGGGGTGGAGCTGAAAACGGGGGCGGAGTGAGGGCGGGGCCCCGGCGATAAAAAGGGACGGCGAAGGCGACGGAGTGCGGAGGAGCTCACGCTGTCTTTTTTCGACACGGGTCAAGTGGAGTTCCCTGGTTTTCCTCGCGTCGAAGTGGAGCTGAGAGGAGTGGTCGGTCATAAGGGACGGCGAGGGCACCGGGAGCTCGGAGTTACGGTCGCCAAGGACTCGACACACCAGGGAAGTCGCGACTTCATTTCTTTTGGGTTTTGTGTAAATGTGTGTGTGTGGCGCCGAGTCTTGAAAAGTAGAACAGTTAAGTGTTGCCGAGTGTTCGCGTTGGTCGGTTGTAGAGCTGCGTCGTCGTTGCCTTTCTTTATTTGCTATATGTGCATTCTTATTGTGTGACTATACTTGTGCCTGTGTCTGTGTAATAAATACGTGCTTGTGTAAACTTGTTCCCCGTTTCGCTGCGTCCTTCCCTTTATTGAACCTCCATCTTGCTTCGCGTAAAGGGTTCGTAGTGGGCTTAAAACGCCTGATAATTAATCTGAACCGTCAAGGTCGACGATAACACCGCTCGGTTATCCCTGTAGCACGGAACGAGCCGCTTAAGCGGTTCGTGTCCGGAGTCGACCTGTGGCGTGGTGCAACCCCTCGGTAGGTTACCCGTGCGAGTACTTAGGTATATCGACTTTCGGCGATTCACCCTACCTCGCACGGGTAGAATGCGGACTGGGTTGTGGTGAGGTTAAACCCCACCCGTGACTAGCTCCCGGCGTTAGTCCGAGAGGGTCACGACAGAATTGTCCGTCCGGTGGCGAGGCGCCGCCATTCGAGTCACGTGGCCGTTCGCACGCCGGCGGGCGCGAATTCGCAACAATATACATATATATATACATACGATATACATACATATATACATATATATATATACATATATGTATAGAATATATATACATATATATATATACATATACATATACATATATATACATATATATACAAATACATATACATACATATATATACTATATTATACATTAATATATTATATATATATATACATACATATATATACATATATACATATATATATCCATACATATATACATATAATATATACATATATACATAGTGTTACGGCTGTGGAAATTCGCATACACCATAAAGGGTCCTTAGATCAGTTATGACGCTAAGTTTATGTGCAGATAGGTCCCACCGTTGTTTAAAGGGGATTCTTCGTGTTCACTGGGCTGCGACTCTTTGAGATAGCCGTTTTTCTATATCTATCGTTATTTTGAGCCACCATTGCAACAAACCTCCATGCAAACAACCGCAACCAACTACGCCACAACGCCACCACGCTCACACCACCCCACAACAATCACCACCATCTTCGCCATCGCCCGCTTGCGAACGCCATCCTTGACGGACCACGGTAGGATGGTTTCCGCGTCGGAAACCGTCCAAGAAGGATTGCAGCAACAAAGCACTTGTGAGGCCTGTGGGGTTTTTTCCGCCATTTTTCCCCGCGCTTGGTGTGAAGGAAAGGGGAGGGCAGCTCGCCGCCGATTGGTGGATGCACAGCGTGAGGCGGTCGGGTGAGGGAACGCCCCTTTTCGGAACCTTCTCGAAGGAAGGTGGAGCAGAAAAGGGGAGGAGCGAAGGGCGGAGCCCCGCGCTATATAAGGCGGACCGCGCGCGAGGCTCACTCTCTCTGTCGGGGTCGTGTTGGATTCTACTCGCTCTCTTGGTGGACGTCATCCTCTCGCTTCATCTTCGAGCTCTCTGTCGGGGTCGTGTTGGATTCTACTCACTCTCTTGGTGGACGTCATCCTCTCGCTTCATCTTCGAGCTCTCTGTCGGTCGTGTTGGATTCTACTCGCTCTCTTGGTGGACGTCATCCTCTCGCTTCATCTTCGAGCTCTCTCTTGGTGGTCGAGGTCGGGCTCTCTCGTCTTGGCATTGGGCGACCTGTCGGTGAAGCGCGGGCCGGTGGCGAGTCCGGGCGACGCCTCGGAGACGCAGACGGGATGCGCAGCCCTGCCGGCTGTGTGGTGCGAATCCGCGCGTCTGGCGAGGGACGCCGGAGAGAACTCACCGACCACATCATCGCAAAGGCCGAGAGCAGGCGCAGCTACGCTAGCTGCCGTGGGAACAAGCGTCGCGACCTGCCCACCGTCACACCTCGAGGGGGCAGGTAACCAGCACGGTCTTGCGGGCCTTTTCGGTCATCCACGGCCCACGACCATAAAGGTTTACGAACCCCGTCTACCTCCCTGCCTATGGGAGGGTTTTCCTGTTGTTTTTGTATGCATGCTGTGGCGCCGTGTCCTGTTAAGTAACGACTGTGTAAGTGACTGTAGATAATAATCGTAGTCGGTGGTATTGCTTGGCCTTCTATTTGTCGCTTGTATATTGCATGACTGTGTTACGTGTTGCTGGAATAAATGTCCTTGTGTGCAATGTATCCGTTCGTCGCGTCCTCCTTTCACCCCATTGAATGCCATCTTGCATCGTGGAATGAGTAGTGGGTTTTAAACACCCGATAAATAATCTGAACCGTCGAGGTCGGCGATAACACCGCTCGGTTATCCCTGTAGCACGGAACGAACCGCTTAAGCGGTTCGTGTCCTAAGCCGACCTGCGGCGTGGTGCACCCTCGGTAGGTTACCCGCGCGGTATTTAGGTATATCGCCATTCGGCGATTCACCCTATTTCGCGCGGGTAGATGTGGACTGGGTTGTGGTGAGGTTAAACCCCCATCCGTGACTGGATCCTGGCGGTAGTTCAGGAGGGTCACGACTGAATTGTCCGTCCGGTGGCGACGCGGCTGCCATTAGAGGTACGCGGCCGATCGCCGCCAGGCGGGCCAGAATTCGTAACAGTGGTATCAGGAGTGGGATTCAAATCCATCCCCCTCCAACTAAATTCACGGCCGATCAGGGTGAGTGAAGCGACCCTCCGTGTTCCCCAAATTCGAGCGATTTAAAAATTATTTCCACGGGATAAGATGGCATTTCAAGGCGAACGGGTGCCGGGGGATTTAGAAATTGTAGAATCCATGGCTCAGGATGAAATCCCCGAGCAGGACATGTCCGTGCAGGATGAATTTCCCCAACCGAACCAAAACCCGAAATGGGCGCGGCAGCGCAGAGGCCGCAGTGTATGACACCCCCCTCCCCACCTCCGTCAAATTCCCTCCCCAGCCCCGGCGAATCCACGCCTGATGAGGCGAAGCGGCTGCCATAGACCCACCTGACATGGGTCAGCTAGTGATGATTTTGCTGGCAAAAATGGACGGCATGAATGCGAATATGAAAACAAATGCGGAAAAAATAGATGGAAACACCAACGGAATGAAAAGAAGAAATGAAAAAACTGCGGGGTGAAATGCAGAGCGTGGGGCGATGCTGCAGGCGGGCAGAATGGCAATTGAGAGGAGCGAAAACGCGGGCAGTGGAGCTCAAAATGGCGCGCCACTGCTGGAGCGAACGAGCTGGGGGGGAGTGCAACGGCTGTCAGCCCGCAATGGAGGCGGGTGAGGACAAATTAATTCGGGAGACCGTTGGGCGAGACTCGAGCAGTGGACAAAGGAAGTGACGGTGACACCAGAGGGAAAAAGTAAATGTGGTGACTGCAACGTGTAAGAGACACGTGGAGACAACAGAGATAATAAAGGAAATAAAATGTATAGAGACACGGGAGATAGAGGGTGAATTAGACGGGGTTAAGACGAGCACACACACATTGAGGTAGTGGAGGATAATGGGGGCGAGCTCGCGAATGTCTCGAGACCCGTGCGAGCAGCCGGATAGCCTCCTTCAGGAACGGAGGGAGACGCTATGCTCCCTTGAAGCTGATCGCGACCAGGTGGGTTCGGTCGTGTCAAGCGAGTAGAGGGGGCGACTGCTGCGAACGGGTGCACGCCGAGCTTGGGGGTATGGAGGCCCGGAAACCCTTGGGGTGGCACAAATCCCAGTGTGGTTACGAGTGTGGTCCCGGTGTGTGTGGTGTCGAGGTGTGTGTTTACAAGTGTGGCGAAATGCGTGTGCGACGCGCACATAGCGTGGGTGCAAGGGCGTGTGTGAGAGCGACCGCGTGGGTGACAAAGACCCCGTGTGTGGATGAGACCCGGGTATGAGTGAAACCCCTGTGCGAGTGGAAGGCCGTGTGTGAGTGGAACCACGTGTGCGAGGGAGTGGCATGCGTGAGTGAACGGCCGAGTGTGAGAGGGACAGCGTGTGTAAGGTCGCTGTGTGTGAGGGAGATGACGGTGGGCATGAGGGAGCACGCAGCCGCATCTCCAAGAGTGAGTGTAATGGTGAGGTGTTGTGAGTCTCGTGACACGCGGGAGTTTGAGCGCGTGGAGGGAATGGAGACGACGACGCGACAGGTGAAGGACAAAGGCCGAGTAGCGGCCGTAGCTGTTTTGGGGACCGCGCCGGTTTACCCAGCGGCGAGCGCAAGGTTCGTGCCGTGCTACGCACGAGGCCGCCATGCGCGCTTGCGGGAGTGAAACCCGTCCGTAAACGCCAGCGGTGGATGTTGCCGATCCCGCGACGGAACAAAGGTAGGCTGGATCGGATTTGGACCGGATGGGTTCTCCACGGAGCGTGTTTGTGTAAAGCTCCGACGAGCAGAGCACATGTGTTCGCGTGGGAACCCCTCGAAACGCGAGGCTTGTTTGAATGCGCAGGGTACGTCATGGCTACACGTAGGGTTGGAATCCGGCAGGAGGGGAGATCCCTGCCGGATGGTACGTCCGAGAAGGGACGAGGTGCGCCAAGCTGCCATGACGTCACGGGTAAAAGAGCGCAGGTTGCGAGTTGCCGCGCTGGTGCGCGCGCATTAAAAAAAAAAAAGAAGCAAGCCTCGCTTCGGGTGAACAGGATTCCCTGGGCAAGGGTGGAAGACCCCTTGGCCAGGGCACAGGACATCACTAGTTAGGGGGAAGGGTTAGCTTAGCTAGACCGGCTTCATGGGGCAGGGGTAAGTCCTCATGGGGCCCGTGGAATGGATAGGTAGAGGATTGTAGTCAGATTTAGGAGGGGAAATGATTTTTGAGGATTTGGAGACATGGATAGACTTTGAATGTGTAGAGGGGCGTAGCTTAGCTACGTAGTGTTAAAAGGATGTGCTATATCGTAGGGATGGACGAGGGACACGAGGTAGATGAGGGGATTTAGTGAGCAGAATGGCAGTGATCAGCGATGGAATGTGTGAGAAGAGGAGTGAAAATGTACTTGTTGATGAGTGAGGCCAGCGAGCCTGTGTGTATGGAGTGAATGTGGTATGCATGGTGCGATGAGTGATTGGGGAGGAGTGATCCCACCCAAGGGACCCGGGGGTCAGAGTAAAGTGAGTTAGGGGGTTAGTCAAATTGACAATGGAGGTCGTTTTGCTGTTGGTGGGAATATAGGCTCGATACCCGCTTGGAGGGTGCAGGAGCCTTGTGACGGGCTGGGAGCGTGGCTGCGAACGGTGAGTATCGCTGAGTGGGTACCCCGACACCGGGCTAGTCGCCCGTGGTAGGCCAAGGGCCCATGGGGGGCCGGGATAGTGTAGTGGGCACGGGTGCGCCCGCATGATGCGGGGGCCGGGGCCGCAGCGCCACGTGAGCGTGGAGGGGGAGTCGCCAGGGAGGCACTCCCCAGTTTAGGGAGCTGGTAGGCTCGGAGGCAGTGTAGTGCCCGGGGTGCAATCGTAGGAGAATCGGCAGAGGGTAGTTCCTGCAAGGGAGCCACGCTGCCCAGCCACGAAATTGTGCAGGGGCACGAGTGTAAGGAGAGACAGGAGAGGAAGAAGGGGATGAAGAATCCTCGCGATCCTGGATAAGTGACCTTCCTGGATAAGTGACCTTCCTGGGTAAGTGACTTCCTGGATAAGCGAACTTCCTGGATAAGCGAACTTCCTGGATAAGCGACCTTCCTGGATAAGCGACCTTCCTGGATAACGACCTTCCCCTGGATAAGTGACCTTCGGGGTAAGCGAACTTCTGGATAGCGAACTTCCTGGAAAGCGACCTTCCGATAATCGACCTTCCTGGATAAGTGACCTTCCTGGATAAGGCCTTCCGGGTAAGTGACTTCCTGGAGAAGCGAACTTCCTGGATAAGCGACCTTCCTGGAATAAGTGACCTTCCTGGATAAGTGACTTTCCTGGATAAGTGACCTTCTGATAAGTGACCTTCCTGGGTAAGCGAACTTCCTGGATAAGCGAACTTCCTGGATAAGCGACCTTCCTGGATAAGAGACCCTCCGCATGATCGAGAGCTTGAGAGCACAATAAAAACTGGAGGGCATGGCCCGAATTTTGAAAGGACACCAACACAGGCGACGGGAATCTTGGTTTTTAGAACCGAGAGTTTAAAGCAAGAAGGCGCTTTGGAAAGCCCCGGGTAGTTTAAAAGTTAATGTTTAGGTAGATTAGGAAGTGTACCCCCCGCACCATCCATCCTTCGCTTCGTTGTGGGCCGCTGGACCCACTTTGGGTTAAGATCGCTGAAATCTGAGGAGGCCATTCTGAGGCTTGAGTTGGGCCTCGACACAGGACGCTAGCTCTCCCTTATTCCCCTCCAGGAGGGAACGTAGGGGTTGGGAGTAGTCTAGGAGACAGGATAGGTGCCGAACAAGGAGATAAGGGGGTTAGGGGACGAATTTAGAGAGGGGGAAGTAAAAAAAAAAAAAAAGTTGGGGCTAAATTCTTTTTTGACAAATTAAGGGAGTGGGTATGGAAGAGACAGGCAAAGGCGATAGGTTGGGAGGGAGACCATAGGGTAGGTCCGAGCCCGCCTTCCGAGTGGCCAGCACCACCGCACTCCCTCCACCAACCTCCGTTTCAAGGCAAGAGGCTGGCCACTTCGTCTGCTGGCTGTGGTTGCTTCAAGGCCGTGCCGGCCACGTCATCTGCTGGCTGTTGCTGCAAGGCCTGTGCCGGTCGGATCGTCTGCTGGCTGTTTGCTACGAGGCCTGTGCCGGCCACTTCATCTGCCGGCTGTTTGCTACAACGGCCTTGCCATGCCACGCCTTGTCTGCCTGCCTTTGCCTTGGCCCATGCCTGCTGCCCTCGTTCATCTTGCCCCGTTCTGTTTTGCATTCCCCCCCCCCCCTGTTCATTACCATGTGCGCCAGGATCATCGCGCAAATTGCAGGGACTGCCCTGATGGCAGCTGCAACACGGGACTGCACCGGCAGCCCATGCACCGTTTGTCGTTCACTGCGCTCATTTAAGGAGGGGGAGGCCTTGGACTGCGTTTGGGCGGCCTGGCCCCCTGCTTGTGACGGTTGTTTCTTCCCGCAGGGTCCATGGATCCTGGCCATGGTGTAGTGTATAAATTGTAGGTTAAGGTTAAGGTGTGCAATGTAAATGTGTTTTGCGCCCCCGGCATGTGAGTCTTAGCGCCGGCAATTTATTTAAGTCGTCTGTATGAGTGGGTTTGTTTAGTTAGTTACTCAGCCCGTAGGT
>CM068953.1:61128038-61142321 GCA_035128595.1 Eptatretus atami
ATTACCATGTGCCCAGGATCATCGCGCAAATTGCAGGGACTGCCCTGATGGCAGCTGCAACACGGGACTGCACCGGCAGCCCATGCACCGTTTGTCGTTCACTGCGCTCATTTAAGGAGGGGAGGCTTGGACTGCTGTTTGGGCGGCCTGGCCCCCTGCTTGTGACGGTTGTTTCTTCCCGCAGGGTCCATGGATCCTGGCCATGGTGTAGTGTATAAATTGTAGGTTAAGGTTAAGGTGTGCAATGTAAATGTGTTTTGCGCCCCCGGCATGTGAGTCTTAGCGCCGGCAATTATTTAAGTCGTCTGTATGAGTGGGTTTGTTTAGTTAGTTACTCAGCCCGTAGGTTATTTATTGGGGACACGAATACATGAATGTCGCACTCAGGGATGAAGGTAAATCGTACTAGGGAGAGAACTTACACATGATGGCACAGGAAAATTCGACGACTCGGGACGAGTCTGTAAAAAAGGGGGGGGTAGTGTTACGGCTGTGGAAATTCGCAATACACCATAAAGGGTCCTTAGATCAGTTATGACGCTAAGTTTATGTGCAGAAGGTCCCCACCTTGTTGTAAAGGGGATTCTTCGTGTTCACCGGCTGCGACTCTTTGAGATAGCCGTTTTTCTTTATCTATCGTTTATTTGAGCCACCATTGCAACAAACCTCCACGCAAAACAACCGCAACCAACTACGCCACAACGCCCACCACGCTCACACCACCCCCACAACATCACCACCATCTTCGCCACTACGCCCGCTTGCGAACGCCATCCTTACGGACCACGGTAGGACGTTTCGGACCGAGAAGGATTGGCAGAACAAAAGCACTTTGAGGCCTGGGGGTTTTTCCCGCCATTTTCCCCGCGCTTGGTGTGAAGGAAAGGGGAGGGCAGCTCGCCGCCGATTGTGGATGCACAGCGTGAGGCGGTCGGGTGAGGGAACGCCCCTTTTTGGGAACCTTCTCGAAGGAAGGTGGAGCCGAAAACGGGAGGAGCGAAGGGCGGAGCCCGCGCTATATAAGGCGGACCGCCGCGAGGCTCACTCTCTCTGTCGGGGTCGGTTATTCTACTCCTCTCTTGGTGGACGTCATCCTCTCGCTTCATCTTCGAGCTCTCGTCGGGTCGTGTTGGATTCTACTCGCTCTCTTGTGGACGTCATCCTCTCGCTTCATCTTCGAGCTCTCTGTCGGGGTCGTGTTGGATTCTACTCGCTCTCTTGGTGGACGTCATCCTCTCGCTTCATCTTCGAGCTCTCTCTTGGTGGTCGAGGTCGGGCTCTCTCGTCTTGGCATGGGCGACCTGTCGGTGAAGGGCGCCGGTGGCGAGTCCGGCGAGCCTCGGAGACGCAGACGGGGGCCAGCCCTGCCGGCTGTGTGGTGCGAATCCGCGCGTCTGGCGAGGGACGCCGGAGAGAACTCACCAACCACATCATCCCAAAGGCCCGAGAGCAGGCGCGGCTACGCTAGCTGCCGTGGGAACAAGGCGTCGCGACCTGCCCACCGTCACACCTCGAGGGCAGGTAACCAGCACGGTCTCCGGGCCTTTTCGGTCATCCACGGCCCACGACCATAAAGGTTTACGAACCCCGTCTACCTCCCTGCCTATGGGAGGGTTTCCTGTTGTTTTTGTATGCATGCTGTGGCGCCTGTCCTGTTAAGTAACGACTGTGTAAGTGACTGTAGATAAAATCGTAGTCGGTGGTATTGCTTGGCCTTCTATTTGTCGCTTGTATATTGCATGACTGTATACGTGTTGCTGGAATAAATGTCCTTGTGTGCAATGTATCCCGTTCGTCGCGTCCTCCTTTCACCCCATTGAAATGCCATCTTGCATCGTGGAATGAGTAGTGGTTTTTAAACACCCGATAAATAATCTGAACCGTCGAGCGTCGATAACACCGCTCGGTTATCCCTGTAGCACGGAACGAACCGCTTAAGCGGTTCGTGTCTAAGCCGACCTGCGGCGTGGTGCAACCCTCGGTAGGTTACCCGCGCGGGTATTTAGGTATATCGACATTCGGCGATTCACCCTATCGCGCGGGTAGATGCGGACTGGGTTGTGGTGAGGTTAAACCCCCACCGTGACTGGCTCCTCGGTAGTTCAGGAGGTCACGACTGAATTGTCCGTCCGGTGGCGACGCGCTGCCATTAGAGGTACGCGGCCGATCGCACGCCAGGCGGCCAGAATTCGTAACAAATATATATTAATATATAATATATATATAATATATTATATATATAGACACACACAATAATATATAATATAAATATATATAATATATATATATATATATATATATAGACACACAACTATATAATATATATATATATATATATATATATATATATATATATATATACTGATATATATACAGTGGGAGAACAAGTATTTGATACACTGCGATTTTGCAGGTTTTCGCCCACTTACAAAGCACGTAGAGGTCTGTAATTTTTATCATAGTACACTTCAAACTGTGAAAGACGGAATCTAAAACAAAAATCCTGAAAATCACATTGTAGATTTTAAATAATTAATTTGCATTTTATTGCATGAAATAAGTATTTGATACATCAGAAAAACAGAACTAATATTTGGTACAGAAACATTGCTTGCAATTACAGAGATCAGACGTTTCCTAATAGTTCTTAACCAGGTTTGCACAGACTGCAGCAGGGATTTTGGCCCACTCCTCCATACAGATCTTCTCCAGATCCTTCAGGTTTCGGGCGCGTCTGGTCAACACAGACTTTCAGCTCCCTCCAAAGATTTTCTATGGGTCAGGTCTGGAACTGGCTAGGCCACTCCAGGACCTTGAGATGCTTCTTACGGAGCCACTCCTTAGTTGCCCTGGCTGGGTTTTCGGGTCGTTGTCAATGCTGGAAGACCCAGCCACGCCCCATCTTCAATGCTTTTGTTGAGGGAAGGAGGTTGTTGGCCAAGGATCTCGCGATACATGACCCCATCCATCCTCCCCTCAATACGGTGCAGTCGTCCTTCCCCTTGCAGAAAAGCATCCCCAAAGAATGATGTTTCCACCTCCCATGCTCACGGTTGGATGGTGTTCTTGGGGTGTGTACTCATCCTTCTTCTCCCCAAACACGGCGAGGTGAGTTTAAACCAAAAAGCTCTATTTTGGTCTCATCAGACACATGACCTTCTCCCATTCCTCCTCTGGATCATCCAGATGGTCATTGGCAAACTTCAGACGGCCTGGACATGCGCTGGCTTGAGCAGAGGGACCTTGCGTGCGCTGCAGGATTTTAATCCATAGACGGCATAGTGTGTTACTTATGGTTTTCTTTGATACGTGGGTCCCAGCTCTCTTCAGGTCATTGACCAGGTCCTGCGTGTAGTTCTGGGCTGATCCCTCACCTTTCTCATGAATCATTGAGGCTCCACCAGGTGAGATCTTGCATGGAGCCCAGACCGAGGGAGATTGACTGTTATCTTGAACTTCTTCCATTTCTAATAATTGCGCCAACAGTTGTTGCCTTCTCACAAGCTGATTGCCTATTGTCCTGTAGCCCATCCCAGCCTTGTGCAAGTCTACAATTTTGTCCCTGATGTCCTTAGACAGCTCTCTGGTCTGCCCATTGTGAGAGGTTGGAGTCTGATTGATTGAGTGTGGACAGCTGTCTTTTATGGCAGATAACGAGTTTCAAACAGGTGCAGTTAATACAGGTAATGAGTGGAGAATGGGAGAGCTTCTTAAAGACAAAACTAACAGGTCTGTGAGAGCCGGAATTCTACTGGTTGGTAGGTGATCAAAATACTTATTTCATGCAATAAAATGCAAATTAATTATTAAAAATATACAATGTGATTTTCAGGATTTTTGTTTAGATTCGTCTTTCACAGTGAAGTGTACCTATGATAAAAATTGCAGACCTCTACGTGCTTTGTAAGTGGGAAAACCTGCAAATCGGCAGTGTATCAAATACTTGTTCTCCCACTGGTATATAGATATATAGAAATATATATATAATATATATATATATATAATATATATATATATATATATATATATATGATAATATATATATAATATATACTATATATTATACACACACACATATATAATATATATATATATATATATATATATATATTTACAATATATATATATATGCATATACATAAATATACATACATGTATACAATATATACATATATACATATACATATACAGTATCTCCGATATTAAATCCACGGATAATAAATCCAGCCGCGTATATTAAATCCGGAACGCCAGGGTACGGAATTCCTACTTATAGATTCCGCGCGTGTAATAAATCCATCCGCCGGTTAATAAAGCCACTTCATCGGCGCGTGCCTGTGTTTTTCCCGGAAGGATCACGCGATTTTTTAGCATCAGTCGGAACCGGTTAGCGGAAACTGGTCGTAGATCAAACCTCGCTTGTGTCTCAAAGCTTTACAGTGTTTCTGTGTGCCTTGTTAGCCGTTCTGTTCCATTTTTCATTCAGTGTCCGAAGTGATCTGATCGTGTTGACGTTAATTGTGTTGCTAAATTAAAGACATCTTGTTTCACTCCCCAGATTTTTCAACATATCTTTGTGATGCGAAGCGAAAGAGGAACCGACGACGCGTCAGGATCTGACTTTTGAACGAGAAGTTAGGAAAGTTGAAAGCATATGATGAACTGAAAGGCCAACTCAGTCAACGTGATGCTGCAGACCAGCTTGGCATTTCCCGTGGATGTCTCCAAAATCTTTTGAAGCATAACAACAGATCCGGGACGAAGCAGAAGCATCCCACAATACGAACGAGAGTCGCAGGTTCCGACGTGGAAAGGATGCGGCCGTGGAAAGCAGCCCTTTATAAGTGGTTCATGTTCAGCAAGACGCGGAACCTCCCAGTCAACGGCCCGATTCTGATGCACAAGGCAAAAATCGTTGGCGAAAGAAGCAGGACATGACGACTTCTGTGCGACAGACGGTTGGTTTTCACGCTGGAAAAAGAGAAATGGAGTGGTGTTCACCATTTTGAAGGGTGAAGCACGGGAAACGGACGTTCAAGGGGCAAAGGAGTTCCTCGACACAGAATGGCCAGAGCTCGAAAAACAATTCAGCAGGAGGGACATTTCAATGCTGACGAAACAGGGGCTATTATCGCGCCCTCCAGACTCGACTTACGTCGACAAAAAAGACAGGAACAAGGCGAAGGGGTTCAAGACGGCCAAGGACCGTGTGACAGTCTTGGTGACATGCAGCATGGAAGGAGAAAAGAAGAGCTGTTGCTTATCGCAAGTCCAAAATCCGCGATGCTTTAAGAGAGTTAAGAACCTTCCATTCACGTATGAAAACTCCATCAATGCCTGGATGACTGGGACGATTGGGAACGATATCTTCGCACTTTGGATCTGAAAATGGGTAGACAAGGACGCAAAATTTTGCTCCTGGTAGACAACTGCTCTGCACACAAAGAAGTTGAAGGCCTCAAAAACATCACGATCCGATTTCTGCCACCCAACACGACCGCTCATCTCCAGCCCTGCGACCAAGGCATCATTCGGACCTTGAAGCTTATTTTCGACATGAATTACGCCAGAAGCTGATCGATGAATTGACGATCCCCTGAAGACGAGACTTTGACAGCGAACAACCTCGTCAAGAAAATTTCCATCTTTGAAGCGATGGAAATGCTGGCTTCAGCGTGGCAGAAGGTGAAACAGGAAACCATCGTGAACTGTTGGAAGAAGGCAGCCTTTTATGGCAAAGAGCCGCGCCAAGGTGACGCAGAACACGTCGAAGTCCCACTTCCCCCACCTCCGCCAGGTCTTTCTGATGAGGAATTCAACCACTGGGTCGACATTGCGAAGACCTCGAGGTCGCCAATGAAACAACCGAGGGGGAACTCTCGCAAAACCTTGTCGAGTTCATACAGCGACAGACCAGCAACAAGATGAACCAGAAGACCACGACGAAGATGACGATGACAATGAGGAAGAGCCTGTCGTCAGTGGAGCTGATGTCAGGAAAGCTATTGAAGTCCTAGAACGGGCAAGACGACAACATGATATCCCAGTTCCTGAACTTCAGAGAGCCAAGGATTCGTTCGAAGGACATTTCCTCTCAAACAAAGGACGTTAGCCAACTGCTGACGAAGGAAGATGGTGTAGCCTAATTTGCATTCTGTTGTTTCTTTCCTGTTTTTTTATCAATAAACCTCTTTTTATATAAATCAAACTGTTTTTGCTACTGCTGGACAAAAGGGATTGCACGATACAGTAATTTCAGGTCCGAAGTTGGGGTCACCGATAATAAATCCGCCGGATATTAAATCCAGGAAACGCTCCGCCCGAGGTGGATTTAATATCCGGAGACTACTGTATACATATATATATATATATATATATAATATATATATCTACATATATACATAAATATATACATATATACATATATATACATATATATATACATATATATACATATATACATATATATAACATATATATATACATATATATGTATATATACATACATATATACATATATATACATATATTACAATATATAGTATACATATATATATGTGTGTGTATATATATATATGTATACATATATACATATATATATATATATACATATATACATTTATCCCTGTGGCGACCAGGGTTGCGTCAGGAAGGGCATCCGGCGTAAAACATGTGCCAAATCACTATGCGGATCATACGGATGATCCGCTGTGGCGACCCCTAACGGGAGCAGCCGAAGGAAGAAGAAGAGATATATACATATATACATATATATAATACATATATATATTGTTGCGGTCCGGTGGTCGGCCGCAAGCCGACCGCTCTGACGGAGCCGCAAGTCGAGTCGGCCCGAACGGTCGCCCGAATATAGATCGCAGCCTGGATAACTCCGAGGCCGACGGGTCCTTGTGCAAGAACCGAAATAAGCCAATGGCAGACCACATGGGTAGGGTCGATTGCCAATCTTCAATTTACCTAAATACCCACGTGATCCAACTACCGGGGTATTCCACCCTTGACGGAACTCGTACGGAACAAGCCGTTTAAGCGAGCCCTGTCCCGTGCACGTTTCCGAGCGGCTTAATCGCCGAGAACCGTCGGTCCGAATGTCCCCTTTTACAGCAAACCAACGGCTAACCCCAACACACGAAATGCTCAGTCAATGAAAGAATCGACGCGACGTGCTGAAAACATTTAACAATTGGGTATTTATTAATAATAATGGGGAACTAGGGAAGCACGTAAGAGCAGAACTATACCGACTATACGAAATGCAATACAATCATTTACAGCACACAAAGCACTTAACAGTTTCCTACTTATTAGACACGGGCCCACGGACACACGTACGCACACATACACACCCAAGAAATGGTGGCTGATGCCTTAATAACGGACTCCAGCTTGGAGGGACAGATGAGCTGAAACCCAGAACCTATCTCGAACCTCTCCACCTCGTGTGGTCTTAAAGCTTTCGGACCGGGCTCCAGCGAGAGCGAGCTGGATCCAATTGCCGTGAGCCGCGATCCTTCCCGAGCTCCAGCGAATCCTCTCGCGCTTCTGAACACGTGCTGGTCAACGAGGCGCCGAACCTTCCCGTCGATGCGTCGTCCATCTCGAAGAACCACCTCCAAGATGAGGCCGATGAGTCGCACCAAGCAGGGAACCAAGCGGAGAACAAAGAGCTCCACGAACCAAGAAGAGCCAGCAGAGCAACCAGCTCAACTCTCTTCCATGAACAAAGCCTCTCACAACACGAACCAAGAGCAAGAAGCCACACCAGCAGCTCGAGCCGAGCAACCAGCTCAACTCTCTTCCGATGAACAAAGCCTCGCTCAACACGAACCAAGAACTCCGAGCCGAAAAAGCGAACCGAGCCAAGCAAAGAACCAATTCATTTTATATATATAGTTGGAGTTGCCTAGTCTGAATCCCGACGAACTGTGTTGAAGCGGTCATGCCAGCCATCTGATTCGGGCTCTCTGAGCAGGTTGCCGGACCTGTTTGCCGCATTACCTTGCTCAGGTGGAACGCTCGAGCCATTCTATAGACGCGCTGATCAGTATCGTACTCCAGATTACCCAAGTTAGCGACAAAGCGGATATCACTCGCCTGCGGTGCATTTTCGTGCTGGTCAGTATTCCCCACGAAACCCATTCGGTCCGTCAATGGAGGTTTTAGCCAATATCACTCATGACTGGAACACTCAAATCACTTGGAGACCAAATTCATTATAATGGTGTATTTAAGCAGGCAGAGGGTGGGATCCAAGGAAGCAATGCAGTGATTTATAAATAACTAGCTGTGGTGGGCCTACGCAGTGTTGCCTATTGCTGTTCTCATCGTTAGCATTTTGAAGAAGTCAAATTTTGATTTTTTTTTTCTTCTACTTTTTTGTGGGGGCCTAAAACTCTTTCCTATGCCCTCTAAGGAATAGAGTTGGGAATCGATTGATATTAACTTTCACATAGCAAAAGGCCTCAGCACAGTAGAGCAATAAAAAAAAAACACTTTTTTTTCAAAAATTTCAAAACTTTTTTTTGCCAAAAACACTCCCTGGCACTCAATGATGAACCTCTGAAAGTTTGACGAAGATCCATTTCGCCATTTCTGAGGAAAAATGGCGACATACAGACAGACAAACATCTCTCTTATTTCATAGAAAATGTGCAAAAACGAATGCCCTTAACTACAGCCCAATTAGCATACTTTGAATCATCAGCAAGGTCATGGGCTCCATCATCACAATTGATGTAAAAACATTCCTTTTCTCCAACTACCTCATCTCAGATCATCAATTTGGATTTAGACCTGGTCACTGCCTTGGATATGCTGCTTCTACTCTCCCAACAATGGTGGAGGCCCTCAATATCAGACATGAGATCAGGGGCGTCTCTCTGGACATATCTCGAGCTATTGATACAGTCTGGCATCCAACCATGCTCTCCATACTGTCTGCTGATGGAATCCAAGTCCAACTCCACTCTTGTATCACTGACTTCCTCGACTCTCATAGACAACATGTGGCTCTCAACAGAACCCTTTCATCTCCTCTCCTTGTCAAGGCTGGAGTCCCCCAAGGCAGTGTTCTCGGCGCCATATTATTCCTAATCTTCATCAATGATCTCACTTACTCTCTGGAAAATCCTCTATCTCTCTTTGCTGATGACTCCACTCTCTGCCGTGACATCGCTCATCCTTCTGACAGGCAGCAGCCTCTTCCCTCTCCTCAGACTTTGATAAAATCACAAACTGGTCAAACACAATTTGGCTTATGTATCCATATTGTCCACCATTTCCGTTCTCCCTTACCCTCATCGTTACCTGCATCCCTTGTTTGTCCATCTCTGCCAACTTTCTTCATCCTGATGCTGGTGTTTCCCCTTTCTCCTGCTGTTCCTTTTGTTATGTTGTGTCCCGATTTGTTCTGTTTAATCACTTCAACACGAGCCTAAACCATGTTAAAAAATAAAAAACAACAAAAAAAAAACAATACACCGACATTCGCGGCATTTTTCAGGAACATATCTCACATGAATAGCGGGTGCGACAGTGTATCATTTTCAGTTCCATCAATCGATGGTGAAGAATCACTTTAAAATTATCTTATCTACATAGAGATCCGGATCATCTCTTCACCAAAATGGAATCAATTTATCCGTGTCACACACCCAACCTTTCCACCAAGTTTCATTCAAATCCGGTCACAATGTTTTGAGTTATCTTTCTCAATGACAAACAACCGGACAAACAAACAGGGATGAAAACATAACCTCGGTTCACCTTCGGTGGTGAAGGTAACAACAACAACAAAAAAACATCCAGATCAATAAAATGGAGAAAAAGAGGCTCGTATGAGAGCTAACACACAGAACGTACAACAAGGGGGGGCAGGAGACAAGAGGGGCAGGAGAGGGAAGGACAAAACAGTGGGGAACAGAGATATTAGGAGATCTGTGGAAGGGAGAGGGATGGGGCGGGGAACACAGGGTAGACAAGATGGACACGACAGGGACTTTCAGGAAGGAAAACAGGGAATTTGAAGGAGGTGGGTTTGGGGTGGATTAATGGGGGAAGAAAAGATCATGGTTTTGGATGGGGGAAGATAAGAGATGGTGGTGAACGGCTGTTTTGAAGACCTGGAGGGAAGAGTGTGATTGAAGAGGGGAGGGGAAGGGCGTGGTCTTGGAAAGTACTACTATTTGTAGTCCTGTGAAAATGTTGATAATCTGTAGTCACAAAGTACCCTTTGTAGTCTCGAAGTACCCTCGGTGAGATCTCTCCTTAAAATAAAAAAAAGAACAACAAAAATTAACTCTGGTTGGCTTGTTTTGCGTTCCCATCTGAGCCAATGACTCGTGATGCTCGGGACTCAGGTTAAAATCCCATATGCTGTACTAAATGTATTTATTAATTAAGTCTTCCCTAGATTATAGATGATCGGGGAGGCATATACCTGTTGTATGGTTTGTTTCTAAAAACAGTACCCCCAATTTTTAATGGTACCTCAAAGACTCTTAGAACCCTCGGGGTCCTAAACGACTACAAGGTCATTAATTTTTTTTACCATTCCCTCGACTAATTATTGTCATGGTGAGTTTTATGGATAGATTGGAGATTGGGACACATTTTCTTAATTTACAGTCTATCCTTCAATGTTGATGGTCAAGGTCATATGGCGGTCTGAAAAAAATATGGCCATCATTGGATCACGGGCTCATTGGAGCTCATCATTGGAGGCCATCATTGGAGGCCATCATTGGATCACGGGCTCATTGGAGCTCATCATTGGAGGCCATCATTCGATCACGGGCTCATTGGAGCTCATCATTTTGAGGCCATCATTGGATCACGGGCTCATTGGAGCTCATCATTGGAGGCCATCATTGGTCACGGGGCTCATTGGAGCTCATTCATTGGAGGCCATCATCGGATCATGGCTCATTGGGAGCTCATCTTTGAGGCCATCATGGATCATGGGCTCATTGGAGCTCATCATTGGAGGCCATCATTCGATCACGGGCTCATTGGAGCTCATCATTTGAGGCCATCATTGGATCACGGGCTCATTGGAGCTCATCATTGGAGGCCATCATTGGATCACGGGCTCATTGGAGCTCATCGTTTGAGGCCATCATTGGATGACGGGCTCATTGGAGGCCATCATTGGATCACGGGCTCATTGGAGCTCATCGTTTGAGGCCATCATTGGATCACGGGCTCATTGGAGCTCATCATTTGAGGCCATCATTGGATCATCGGCGCCGGGGGAGGCTTACTCTTGGCGATCGCTTGTAATCGCAGATATCTAGTCGTCTCCCAAATTCCTTGTGGTTCTCATGATAGTACACTGATGTCCACCAATTTATTTTTCTTTTTGTACTTTATAAGTTCCATTATGAGCTTTATGTAAATCCATTTGATCAATAAAATTTAACAACTCTGTTAATTTTAAATATTCAGCCGAATGGCTAGAACAATCACCAAGGTCATAATTCTTCACAAACTTTGTATCAAAACCATCGTGCTTATCCTCATTACAGTGGTGATGGCTCTGTTTCTACCACATTGACTGTCAAATCGGCATCTTCACTTGCCGAAGAAATGGCTTTGATCCCCCAGTACTTTTTTACTTGTAACCGGCTCAAGTGCCAAAAGATTCCCGAAGATCAAAACCTTTGTGGAATTGGTTTCCAGTGTAGTGCTCATGGCAAATCACTGAATATAGAATGGCCATTGTAAGGCTTTATTTTATTTTCGTTTTTGTAGGTGGCATACCCACTACCCACTCATTACAGACCCCTGTCCCTCAAAAATGTGTCCAAAAGGAGAATCGTTTGTTTGGTTGAGTTACTGTAAGCCTTGAACTTCTGGGCCTTGCCATCAACCACATCCTCTCACTGTGTAGAACTTTCCAACCTGATCTCTGATGCTCCTTCGTGCCAGGTCCTTTGAACTTCTCGGCCTACAAAACCTTTGTCCACTGCTTGATTTCCTGCCCACCCTGCCTCCTTCCCATTTTACACCCGTCTCTCCAATGTCGTATGGAATCCAAAGCTCCCAACATCATTAGCATCTTCTACTAGGAGGCTGAGATGTAGGGCTGACTGCCCTCTCATTGTAGACAGGTTGGTGGGCTCTTGTTTTCTATACCTCTCTTCTGATGTTGCTCTTCCTACTCTTTCACTTATTCTCCTCCCAAGCTTCTCCCCCTCCACCCCCACCCCCCCCCCAACCACCTTCCCATCCCCTTATGACACATGTGACACCCTCTTCATCTAACTTTCAAAACATAGCTTTACTGCTTACTTGCAATCCCATTCTTCCCTCCTGGGCCTTCTCATGCCACTTTTCACCCCTAATAGTAATCTTTTTATTTTACCTCTTGCTTACAGAGGGGTTACCCTCCCCCTCACCCACAAACTCTTTTTGCCTCGAGGGTATCCTCATTTCCCATTCATTCATCCAAATGTTTGTCCCGAGTCCACCTGTTTCTCCTTCCTGCTGTCAGTATGATCATCCTCTCTCCTCTATCGTTTTGCTTTTTCCAGTGGTTGAGACTTTGTTTCAAAATTATTTAAAACCTGTAACAACACAGCAATAATTACCCATTTTACCAAATAAATCCTCATCAGCAAGGAGCATTGATTCAACAACTTGCATCGCTCGAATGGTACTACCCGTGCAGCAAAAACTAACTTTCGGGGGCATGGCTTATGAACACAAATCAAAATATCAATCACGTTAATGGAAGATTTTTTTAAAGTTCACATTTTCAATCCCACAGTTAAACAATGTTTCATAATAGGAGCAGCACCTAAGATGATGTCAGTTGCACTTTAAGTTAATGAATTCTGCAACAGCTTCTTTGCTTGCTGGAAAACCAGGAGTTTGAAGAATCTCCTGCTGTTATGGATGTAATCATTTAATTTTTAGAGCATCTTGTAAAACTATGTTCCCCTTTTATGTCTCCAGACCTTGCGCTCTCCACATCCATCAGCACACAGTTGCCACATGCAGCTATGAGCTCACCCCCTCCCCTGTCCTTGGGAGCTCGCACGACCATGCCTTCACTGCCTTCCCCTCTCAACGGGCTTCCCTCTCCCTACTCGGTCATCAGCTCGTCAGGACTGGCATCCCCAGCACTTCCTGCTACACCTCAAGGACCCAGCCTTGCCTATGGGGCACTTGGAAATTCACAGGTCGGTTTAGATTTTGTCAGAACATGATTTCGCATTTGGTTGGTGTTGGCCTCAAGCTAATGCAGGATCATTAATATCAGGAGTTCCGATCAGGAATATAATATCAGGATCAGGATCAGGAGTTCCGATAAGGAACTCGATGGTGCTAGGATTCAGTATTTTTTTTTTACCATAAATTAGCTACCATTACCTAACCAAAGTTGTACACAATATGATATATAATGTGCTAGTTTGTTTCGAAAATAATTGTTAAGCAAAGGATTTGACATGAACTCCTGTGGTGCATGCTTGTACAAATGGCAAATAGCAGTCTCACCCAGTCTCTCTGGAAGGATTGTCAAACAAACCCACCAATCTATTTTCCGGGTTGACCACTGGAAAGAGGTTCAGTCTGTTGAACTGTGTCCTCACCATCAACCAAGACAGCTTCGAGACTGACCATATAACAAAACTGGCTTCCCAATCCAAAGCCAGCTGTGGAGTGTGCATCCTCCATCATTCTAAATCATTCCTTGGGAAATCAGAGATACTAACAGTCTACAAGGCCTTTATACATAGCTCAATGGGCTAATGCCCCAGCATCACATCCGTATCTCATGGATTTGATACAATTTAAAGCTCCCAACATTATAGGCATCTTTCACGATGAGGCCGAAGCACAAGGCCTGTTGCTGCCACATCACAGACACGTTGGTGACCTCTCTTTTTTAACCACTTTTTCTCTGCTTAGTCCTCTGACCTTTCCCAGAGTCTCCAAAATGCATGTTTTTCCTATAACCACCTCCAAGTTAACTCACAAAATCCAGGCTCACCAACCAACTCAACTCATTTGTTCCGCTTTTCTCTCATTTGTGGAACTGCCTTCCAGAGACTGTTCCGTCACACCCTTCCCTCCAGGGGGTTCAAGCAAGCAATGCACAGCCATCTCATTGCCTACCCCTGATCTTTCCTACTCCCATTAAACCTACCTAACCTAACCCTCTTACTTGTAGGTTACTGTGTTTCCACCCCTCCTTTCCTGATCTTTCTCTTGCTTGCGATGTTCAACTGTGGCCCCATCTTCAGAACATTGCCATTT
>CM068953.1:61142331-61171422 GCA_035128595.1 Eptatretus atami
TCTAACATGAGCCGAGATTTTGTACATCAATAAGTGCACGTGTTTTTGCAGCTTCACATAAGTCAAGCGGTCATGAATCCTGTGAGCAGTTCTGATGACGTGAAACCACCCCTGGGTCTCAATGGAGTGGGAAAGTCACCAACATCTGGGCACCCCCTACCTTCGCTGTCAAAGCACATCTGTTCCATCTGCGGCGACCGCTCTTCTGGTCAGTTCAGGGCTTTGGCACTGCCATGCTGTGTCCCATCTCTTTGCACTAATGACAGCACCTTGCAGTTATTGGACGGATCATTAGTGAGCTTATTAACATGCCCCACATTCTCCATTTGTTTCGTAGGAAAGCATTACGGTGTACACAGTTGTGAAGGCTGCAAAGGGTTTTTCAAGCGCACAGTTCGTAAGGACCTCACGTATACGTGTCGTGACACGCGTGACTGCCTCATTGACAAGCGCCAACGTAACCGTTGTCAGTACTGCCGTTACCAGAAGTGCCTGGCGATGGGGATGAAGCGGGAAGGCAAGATGTCGTCTAATCACTGCCGTGGCTTTTTTTGTGAATTTTTTTCCTGCTCTGCAGTTTACACACTTGTCCACTGATTCAGTTTGATCACATGTGTGTGTTTGTCTTCAGACTTTCTTCCCACACCCCCAGCCTCTACATACGCAGCTGATACATATATCTGTCCCTATTTTGCTGACCCTTAGCCTTATTGCATGTGTGCACAGCTGTGCAAGAAGAGCGACAACGCTGCAAGGAGAAAGAAGAAGGAGAGGTAGAGTCCAGTGGTGGTAGTGAGGACATGCCAGTAGATAAGGTCCTTGAAGCAGAGCTTGCTGTAGAGCCAAAAACTGAGACGTATGTTGAAGTGGGCGTCTCGTCTGATGGATCCTCAGTACGTAGCATTGTTTTATTTATCTTACTGTTAGAATTTAACTTCCCACTTTGCTTTCTATTTTGGAACTGGTACAAAGATTTCAAACTTCTTATATCGGATCCCACTTCTTCCCACAGCCCAATGATCCAGTCACCAATATCTGCCAAGCAGCCGATAAGCAACTGTTCACACTGGTCGAATGGGCCAAAAGGATCCCACACTTCTCAGAGCTCCCATTAGACGACCAGGTCATACTGCTGCGAGCCGGTACGTTGCTTTGGTTACCTTGATCTCCCTCAGAGTGCAGTGAGGGATGCAGCATTACGCCTCGTGGGTGTGACGTGCCGTTTGACGTGGTGCAATTCTGTTTCCACGGGGTGTGGAGCTAGGCTGGAATGAGCTGTTGATCGCATCATTCTCTCATCGTTCCATCGCCGTCAAGGATGGAATCTTGCTTTCCACGGGCTTGCACGTGCATCGCAGTAGCGCTCACAGTGCAGGTGTTGGTTCCATATTTGACAGGTTTGTCCAGCTTCATCGCATGGTTCAGCACTGTTACATTTTGTTTTAATTTAAGATTTCTGCAAAAGCTTTCCTCATTTATAAATTCTCTTGAGATATACCTGGGTTCTTCCCTTGATTGTTTTTTTAATGGAATGGTTATTGGGATGTGGGGTAGGAAACCAAATTTCCAGCCTGGGAAATGAGTTTTTCACTTTAATTATAACTAGCGGATAGATATACCTGTCAGAGATGGGTTGGGGAATAGTGTGGGGGGGGGGGTGGGAGGGGGGAAGGTAGTGTGGGGTAGATAAGCTCATTCTGGAGTGCATATGATGTACTTTACCATATATAAGGTCATTATTGGGGAGAGACTTGGTGAATTGTAATGTGTGTGATAGATAATCTCATTCTAGGGGTGAATTGTGCACATTAAGAAACATATGCTCACAACAACAAAAATAGCAATCCCGTGACATATTGGCACTGGAGGTACCACCCAACAGGATGCTGTGACATTGAACCCTTTGAAAAAGGTCAACTTTTGACTGGAGAAATTGTAAATAAATTTGGATAGTGATGCACTAATTGTAAGACATTGTTAATTATGTCTACCAAGTTTGGTGACAATGCACGAAGTGTTCAGAGAGGAGATATGAACTAAAAGATACACAGACAGACACCATCCTTTTATTTGTATGGATGTTGTTTCACTCACCAGACATTTTTACATTTTATCTGCTTTGCTTTGTGGTTGGTCCAGGAGAGGTCGTGACTGATGGTGCGGTTTGGAAGTTCAAGAGACTGAAGAGACTGAACTTCTCCCAGTGGGCTAACCATGGAAATATATAGATGTTTGTTTGATCAGTCCAGAGCCACAGGGTGAGACTGAGATTTGTCAGGACTTAAGGAATGTTCCATTACTTGATCAGGAGAGTGATGTAGCTGCTTTTAGCCTATTAGTATGATCGGGTTGCTGTACAACACAATGTGGAGCTGTCTGCAAAAAAGAAGACGTTCCAGAGCATCGGAGAGGTTGGCCTTTGTGAAGAGCCATATTCTGCATCAATAGGATTGCTCCCGTACAATAGGCCGAGAGATATGGGCTTTGACAACAATATTGTCAGTGGAGCCAAAAGGGGCAGAGGAGGAACAAGAGAGATTGCATATGTAGTCATTACTAGGTCCAGGAGGGAGGAAGTCTCGGTTACAGAAATTGTGTCGGACACAGAGTCGCAGAAAGCTTTTGCTGCACTGCCACAGCTGGTTGTTACAGAACTGACACCCAGGCAGTTAGCAGGGTGGCAGTTGAAATCAGCGCAGATGAAGAACAGAGTTGGGAAGGATGGATATAAGTTGATCATGTCAGAAGAAATACAGATAGTTCCTCTTTACATCTCTTTTTGGGGTATCATCATCATTGGGTGGATTTTATACCACACAGGCAAACATTAGGTAGTTGCAGAGAGGTACAGTGCCTTCAGAAAGTATACACACCCCTCGACTTTTGTCCCATTTTGTTGCCTAACAGCCTGAATTTAAAATGGATTATATTTAAATTTTTTGACACCGATCTCCATAAATTACCCCATAATGATAAAGTGAAAACATGTTTTTAGAAATTTTTACAAATTAATTTAAAATTAAAAGTTGAAATGTCTTGCGTCAAATAAGTATCCAACCTCTTTCCTATGACACTCCAAATTGAGCTCAAATGCATCCAATTTCCTTTGATCATCTTGAGATGTCTCCACAACTTGATGGAGTCCACCGATGGCCATTTCAATTGAATTGGACATGATTTAGAAAGAAACACACCTTTCTACATGAGGTCCCACAGTTGACAGTGCATGTAAGAGCAGAAACTCCACCATGAAGTCCAAGGAACTGTCCGTAGAACTTCGAGATAGAATTGTGAGGAGGCATAGATTTGGGGAAGGGTATAAAACGATTGCTCGAGTGTTGAAAGTTCCCAAAAGCACAGTGAGCTTCATTATTAGAAAATGGAAATAATATGGAACTACCCAGACTCTTCCTACACTGGCCGTCCGACCAAACTGAGCAACTTGGCAAGGACCACTTGGTCAGGGAGGGAGATGACCAATAACCACTCTGACAAAACTAGAGTTCCTTGGCTGAGATGGGAGAACCTGCTGGAAAGACAACAATCTCTGCAGCACTTCACAAATCTAAGCTTTATGGGAGAGTGACCAGACAGAATCCACTCCTGAGAAAAAGGCACATGACATCACACCTGGAGTTTGCAAAAAGGTATGAGAAAGACTCTGAGAGCATGAGGCAAAATATTCTGTGGTCTGATGAGATTAACAATTGAACTCTTTCACCTAAATGCAAAGTGCTCGTCCAGTGGAAACCAAGCACAGCTCATCACCCATCGAACACCATCCCTACTATGAAGCATGGTGGTGGTAGCATCATGCTTTGGGGATGTTTTTCAGCAGCAGGACTGGGAGACTTGTAAGGATAGAAGGGAACAATGAATGGAGCCAAATACAGCAAATCCTTGAGGAGAACCTGCTTCAGAATGCAAAACACCTTAGACTGCGGCGAAGATTGATGTTCCAGTACGATAATGACTCCAAGCATACAGCCAAAGCAACACTGGAATGGCTTCAGAACAAGAACGGAAAGTCCTTGAGTGGCCCAGCCAAATCCCAGACTTGAATGCTATTGAGAATCTGTGCAAAACTTGAAGATTGCTGTTCACCGACACTCCTCATCCAACTAGACAGAGCTTGGACAAATCTGCAAGGAGGAATGGGAGAAAACACCCAAATCTAGATGTGCAAAGCTCATACAGATATACCCAAGACTCAAAGCTGTAATCACTGCCAAAGGAGCTTCAACAAAGTATTGACTCAGGGGGTTGAATACTTAACACAAGACATTTCAGCTTTTCGTTATTACTTAACTTGTAAAAATTTCTAAAAACGTGTTTTCACTTTATCATTACGGCGTAATTTGTTTAGATCAGTGATAAAAAAATGAAAATTCAATCCATTTTAAATTCAGGCTGAAACACAGTAAAATGTGACAAAAGTCAAGGGGTGTGAATACTTTCTGAAGTGTTGGCTGTGGGTGCGCAGTGTTAGCTGTGGGGCACGCGTGGTTGAATGTGGGGCGCGCAGTGTTGGCTGTGGGCGGCCCGTGTTGGCTGTGGTGCACGCAGGTGTTGGCTGTGGGGCACGCAGTGTTGGCTGTGGGGCACGCTGTGGGCTGTGGGCGCGGCAGTGTTAGCTTGTGGGGCGCGCAGTGTTGGCTGTGGGGCACGCAGTGTTGGCTGTGGGGCACGCAGTGTTGGCTGTGGGGCACGCAGTGTGGGCTGTGGGGCACGCAAGTGTTAGCTGTGGGGCGCGCAGTGTTGTGCTGTGGGGGCACGCAGTGTTGGCTGTGGGGCGCGCAGTGTTGGCTGGTGGGTTGCACGCAGTGTTGGCTGTGGGGCGCGCAGTGTTGCTGTGGGGCGCATGTTGCTGTGGGGCGCGCAGTGTTGGCTGTGGGGCGCGCAGTGTTTGGCTGTGGGCACGCAGTGTTGGCTGTGGGGCACGGAGTGTGGGCTGTGGGGTGTGCAGTGTTGGCTGTGGGGCACGAGTGTGGGCTGTGGGGCGTGCAGTGTTGCTGTGGGGCACGCAGTGTGGGCTTGGGGGCGCAGTGTTGGCTGTGGGGCAGCGCAGTGTGGGCTGTGGGGCAGTGTGGGCTGTGGGGCGCGCAGTGTTAGCTGTGGGGCGCGCAGTGTGGGCTGTGGGGCACGCAGTGTGGGCTGTGGGGCGCGCAGTGTTAGCTGTGGGGCACGCAGTGTGGGCTGTGGGGCACGCAGTGTTGGCTGTGGGGCACGCAGTGTGGGCTGTGGGGCACGCAGTGTTAGCTGTGGGGCACGCAGTGTTGGCTGTGGGCACGCAGTGTTGGCTGTGGGGCGCGCAGTGTTAGCTGTGGGGCACGCAGTGTGGGCGTGGGGGGCGCGCAGTGTTGGTGTGGGGCGCGCAGTGGGGCTGTGGGGCGCGCAGTGTTGGCTGTGGGGCGCGCAGTGGAGGCTGTGGGGCACGCAGTGTTAGCTGTGGGGCACGCAGTGTTGGCTGTGGGCGCGCAGTGTTGGCTGTGAGGCACGCAGGTGTGGGCTGTGGGCGCGCAGTGTTGGCTGTGGGCACGCAGTGTGGGCTGTGGGGCTGTGTGTTGTGGCTGTGGGGCGCGCAGTGTTGGCTGTGGGGCACGCAGTGTTGGCTGTGGGGCACGCAGTGTTGGCTGTGGGGCGCGCAGTGTTGGCTGTGGGGCGCGCAGTGTTGGCTGTGGGGGCGCAGTGGTGTGGCTGTGGGGCGCGCAGTGTTGGGCTGTGGGGCACGCAGTGTGGGCTGTGGGGCGCGCAGTGTTGGCTGTGGGCACGCAGTGTGGGCTGTGGGGCACGCAGTGTTGGCTGTGGGGCGTGCAGTGTTAGCTGTGGGGCACGCAGTGTGGGCTGTGGGGCGCGCAGTGTTGGCTGTGGGGCGCGCACTGTTGGCTGTGGGCACGCAGTGTGGGCTGTGGGGCGCGCAGTGTTGGCTGTGGGGCACGCAGTGTTAGCTGGTGGGGCGCGCAGTGTGGGCTGTGGGGCACGCAGTGTGGGCTGTGGGGCGCGCAGTGTTGGCTGTGGGGCACGCAGTGTTAGCTGTGGGGCGCGCAGTGTGGGCTGTGGGGCGCGCAGTGTTAGCTGTGGGGCGCGCAGTGTTGGCTGTGGGGCACGCAGTGTTGCTGTGGGGCGCGCAGTGTTGGCTGTGGGCACGCAGTGTTAGCTGTGGGGCGCGCAGTGTGGGCTGTGGGCACGCAGTGTTAGCTGTGGGGCGCGCAGTGTTGGCTGTGGGGCACGCAGTGTTAGCTTGTGGGGCGCGCAGTGTGGGCTGTGGGCAGCAGTGTGGGCTGTGGGGACCAGTGGTTGGCTGTGGGGCACGCAGTGTTGGCTGTGGGCGCGCAGTGTTGGGCTGTGGGGCGCGCACTGTGGGCTGTGGGCACGAGTGTGGGTGGGGCGCGCAGTTTGTGTGGGGCAGCAGTGTTAGCTGTGGGGCACGCAGTGTTAGGGCCCTGTCACACCTTGACGTTTTAGCCAGCAATGGCAACGTTATAAATGTATGTAAAACGTTGGCGTACGCTGAAATTTTGGTGTTTTTTTAAAGTTTTGGCGTATTCATAACGTGTTGGTCGTATGCATAACATATTAGTAACGGGCACAGAACGTTTCGTTGTGTTATTGATAACTTTTACCAACGAATGCTTAGCCTGTTGTCGGCGTTCACAACCTATGCCCAACGATAGTTTAACTTACGCATAGCGCGCTAACGTATCGCCGGCGAACTCGTGGCGTAGCCTGTTAAGAACCTGCCGGACGCCGATTTAAATCATAACCGCCTGAGAATTTGAAGTGTCAACATCGCAGTCACACCTTGACGATTTTGCCAGCGTATACCGGCCTCTGAAAAATGTGTCTAAAACGCTGGGACACGTCGAATACGGTATAGGTAAGTTGTGTATACGTTAAGAGTAGGCTGGAAAACAATGAAGTACGCTGTCATATTACGTGGTACGTGTAATACGTCGTGAAATTTCAAGCATGCTGAAAATTTTACGACGTACTCGGCGTATGGCTAACACGTTCCGCATGCGTTGTCATAAGTTCTGGCACGCTCCGCGATCGTTTACACACGACGGACACACGTTACTTGTAGGTTACTCATAAGTCGAAACACGTCAAGGTAATTTAACATACCCGCAACCTAATTTTCAACCAATGGGTAACGTACTTTTAACCTATGAGTAGCGTGCTCTGAACCTATGTTTAACGTGCTTGAAACCTATGAGTAACGTGCATTGAACCTATTTGTAACTTGCCTTGAACCAATGACTAGCGTGCTATGAACCTATGAGTAACGAGCGTTTAACCTATGTGTAGCATGCTTTGAACCTAAGTATAACGTGCTTCTAACCTTTGAGTAACATGCTATGAACCTATTTGTAGTATCTAAAACGCACATTGTCGTATGTAGACGAATTAGATTGACGTCTTCCGGACGACCACAGCACTTACTGAACGTGTTTCTAACTTACATCTACCGTATAATGGCGTATTGCAGCATTAAGGGGAATTGGTGTATACAAATGGGCTTCACAAGAGGAACCCATCATTGTTCCAGACTCCATGTTGAGTAGATGTCAATGCCAGTAGTATCAGTAGTAGTAATACTATTAGTAGTAGTTGGTGTGCGTGACAGTAGTAATAGTAGTAGTAGTTGTAGTAGTAGTATTGGTAGTAGTAGTAGGTCCATGTCAGTAGTAGTAGGTGAGCGTGATGGGGAGGGTGTGGGTGATGATGGAGACTACTTTGCACCATTGTTCGATGTTCTTTTCGGCTAATTTTTTTTCCTCATTCCACGATAAAATATTTCTTTGTTTTACTTTGTAAAGTATTAAAACGACTTTGACAAATGCATAATGTACTAGTAATGAACACAGAACGCTTCGATAACTTATAGATAAGGTATACCAACGATTGTTTATCGTGTTTTAGGCGTCCACAACCTATGCCCAACGATAGTCCAGCGTATGCATAGCGTAATAATTCCAAGCACGTATTCATAGGTTATAAATAAGTCACGGGTACCCTAAACATTACTTTGATGTGTTTCGACGTATGAGGAACTTCAAGTAGCGTGTTGCGAAGTGTGAACAACGTTCGTGTAGCGTGCTTACAAACGTTACTCATAGGTTAGAAATAAGTTTCGGGTACGCGAATGTTACCTCTACGTGTTTCGACTTATGAGTAACATACAATTAACGTGTGTCAACGATCGCATAACGTGCCTACAACTTATGGCCAGCGTAGCGGAACGTGTGAGCCACAGCCGAGTACGTCGTAAAATTTCAAGCATGCAAAATTTTTTGGACAACCAAAAAGTACAACGTTTTAAACCAGCGTAATACGACCTATGGTAGTGTTTTTCAGCGTGCAACTAACGTACACATAACGTACGCATAACGTATTGGACGTGTGCCAGCGTTTTAGACAAATTTTTCATAAATCGGCATACGCTGGCTAAATCGTCAAGGTGTGACAGCCCTTTAGCTGTGGGGCGCGCAGTGTGGGCTGTGGGGCACGCATGTGGGGCTGTGGGGCACGCAGTGTGGGCTGTGGGCGCGCAGTGTTATCTGTGGGGCACGCAGTGTTAGCTGTGGGGGCACGCAGTGTTAGCTGTGGGGCACGCAGTGTTAGCTGTGTGTGTGGCAGTGTTAGCTGTGGGGTACGCAGTGTGGGCTGTGGGGCACGCAGTGTGGGCTGTGGGCGCGCAGTGTTGGCTGTGGGGCACGCAGTGTGGGCTGTGGGGCACGCAGTGTTGGCTGTGGGTGCGCAGTGTTGGCTGTGGGCGCGCAGTGTTAGCTGTGGGGCACGCAGTGTGGGCTGTGGGGCACGCAGTGTTGGCTGTGAGGCACGCAGTGTTGGCTGTGGGGCGCGCAGTGTTGGCTGTGGGCGCGCAGTGTTAGCTGTGGGGCACGCAGTGTGGGCTGTGGGGCGTGCAGTGTTGGCTGTGGGGCGCGCGTGTGGGCTGTGGGGCATGCAGTGTGGGCTGTGGGGCGCGCAGTGTTAGCTGTGGGGCATGCAGTGTTGGCTGTGGGGCACGCAGTGTTTGGCTGTGGGGCACCAGTGTTGGCTGTGGGGCGTGCAGTGTGGGGCTGTGGGGCAGCAGTGTTGGCTGTGGGCAGCAGTGTTGGCTTGTGGGGCACGCAGTGTTGGCTGTGGGGCACGCAGTGTTGGCTGTGGGGCACGCAGTGTTGGCTGTGGGCATGCAGTGTGGGCTGTGGGCACGAGTGTGGCTGTGGGCGGCGCACTGTGGGCTGTGGGGCACGCAGTGTTTGCTGTGGGGCACGCAGTGTGGGTGTGGGGCACGCAGTGTTGGCTGTGGGGTGCGCAGTGTTGGCTGTGGGGCACGCAGTGTGGGCTGTGGGGCACGCAGTGTGGGCTGTGGGCGCGCATGTGGGCCTGTGGGGCGCGCAGTGTGGGCTGTGGGGCGCGCACTGTGGCTGTGGGGGCACGCAGTGTGGAATATTGTGACACACAGTGTGGGTCAGTGAATACAGACATTGTGACAAGGTTGAAAAGAAGGGTTATTCAAAGCAAGAAGGAAAGTATTGATATCACATTGGGATGACGTTCCACAGTGAGCAGGGCCTGCCAGTTATCCAGAATTGGAATGGAACACGTGTGAAGAAGAAGGGGTCAGGCCATGAGATATATGCCCATGAGACGTTTGTCTCGGGGAGTGAAGGTAGATGAATAGTTTCAAAAAGTAATTTATAAGTTTTTGAAAGTAAGGAGCAAATTACTTCTTCAGGTGAGATAGAAAGGATGTGCTACTGAGAAGGAGAGGATAAAGAATGAGCGAAGGAAGGAGTAACAAGCAGAATGAGTTTTTATGTGAAATGTTTTTTTTTTTTTGCTATTTAGAAGAAAATGGAGACTATAAGAGAACAAAATCGTGAGAAGAGACCTCATTTACAGAAGAGAGATGACATGTCAGGCCGAAGTCAAACAGCAATCTGGTCTACCTGAGGCCTAGACAAGCAAAATCTCGAATTTGACCGACAGGACAAATACATACAGATAAGAGATGGGAAAGGATTCACAAGACAAACATGGATGGACAGGACAGACCCATTCCGGAATTCTTAGCTTTTGAAGTGATCTTCACGAAGCAGGGAAGTCTCGTTTGAACACACATAATCTGTTAACCGAATAGTTTATAATGAATGTTTCTTTTGAGATTGCATACTCTTGAAAGACATGTTCGATCACGGTTTGGTGTCCAATTCATTTCATTTAGTCTGCGCATCCCTTGTCTTGAACTTGGTTTGTTATGGAGAAAAGTAAAAGCAGGAAGCGGAATGCCACCCACTGTTTGTATTTATGTAATATGTATATGGCCCATTTCCCTTGGTGCTGGAACTTGCTGCAAAAGGGCTTCCGGTTCATTGGATTATTCTCTCTCACGTACATCAAACACCTACTCGTATATTGTTGGTAGACTCCATTTTATACAGTGAGATTAAGTTGTGTGATTATGCCTGAAAGTCAAAATAATTTATTTGCAGGGTTTTAACAGAGCTGGTGTCCAAGATGCGTGACATGCAGATGGACAAAACTGAACTGGGCTGCCTCCGCGCCATTGTCCTCTTCAACCCCGGTGGGAAACATTATGACGTCGCAACTCGTTTGCCATCAGGCTGCAATCACAATGTCTGCTTGCATTAGTTTCTTCAAAGGGAATGTCTAATGTGCCTCCCCATGGAATGGATTGTCTGAAACCCAAAAGAATCCAAAGATATTTTGACCCCATCATGGTACATCCTCATGCAAACACCGCCAGCAGCAGGTTTATCAGGAATCGGTGGTGATGTGACTTGTGACACACATAAATGGGAACCTTCGAGGGAATGCAGGTGAAATACATGGAAGATGGCAGTTGTCCAGTGTGACATGGTTGTGAGTTTGTGGCACAGTAGTTGTGTGAATGTAAACTGTGCACATGTGAAACCACCCTGGTTTGCATGCACTGCAGCCGCCTTATGCATTGCAGTCCAAACTCGTACAACCCACTCCAGATTTTCATGTGGCAGCAAGCAAACAGATACCAACCCAAAAGGACAAGGGAAAAAGTCGGTCCTCAATCAGGCTACATACAAACCTAACCATATGAGCTCCTGTAAAATGCACCACCGACAGTCCTGACTGCCCCCTCCCCCCCCCTCCTGAAGCATGGTGAGGCATTGCTGCGCCACAATCTGCTACCCCACCCTGAGTCACCCATCACACAACACCTACTTGCACTGCCCATATGAAAGGAGGGGGATGGGTGGGGGGTCGCTTCCGGATCGGCGATATGTATGATAGCTTAGGGTAGGTTAGTTGGGCCCCATCAGTCTGTGCTGAGCAGCTGCTGTGCCACGTACTTCATATCTTGAACTCCTCAAACATAGTTTGCTGTGGAATTGTGCAGCACACCTTCCCAAATCTTTTCATTTTACCTTGTCACTTTCACACCGGTCGGCTGTGCTATTCCACAAGGCAGTGTGTAGGTTCCTGTCACATCCAAATATTCGCAAGTTTTTTTTTCCAAAATAGGGGTTTTGGTTGTAAAACCAACTTCAAGCATCATTAATTTCTTATTGATTAAAACAAATTTCTAAGTTTATGTGATAGATTTGGATTAATATTATGTTCCCGATTTGTATTTTGTGAAGGCAAATTTGAGCTCATTATGGGTAAACTTTCCCTTCAACTTTATCGATGATACTTTAGTCCAGTTTTGACCAATCAATGCCTTTTGTATCCAGATGCCAAAGGCTTATCCAACTCTGGTGAAGTGGAGGCCCTCAGGGAGAAGGTGTATGCTTCGCTAGAGGCCTATTGCAAACAGAAATACCCAGAACAACCTGGCAGGTGATGGAACCCATCCCTCACTTCTTCCCTCTTGCTCTTAGTCATCACACACCTCATTTCCACTCTTAGTTCCATGCCTACTCCTTCACTCTTCCTCTCTCGCTTCATCTCTCTGGCTCTTCGTCCCTCGCTCCATCCCTCCGGCTCTTCGTCCCTCGCTCCATCCCTCCGGCTCTTCTTCCCTCGCTCCATCCCTCCGGCTCTTCGTCCCTCGCTCCATCCCTCATGCTCTTCGTGCCTTGCTCCATCCCTCACGCTCTTCGTCCCTCACTCATAAGGCAAAGCAGAGGGAGCAAGATGTGTCTTCAGTCAAGAATGCGAGATTATTCTTTACACCCATACAAAAATTCAGAGCTCCCAGCTACGTAGTTTGACAGAAACACCAAAATGCTGAACATGCATCCAATGCAGGACGACACATCGGCCTCAATCCATACATTGGCTCATTGAAGTACAGTGCCGCTATTATTCGCCGAGATGTCCTACGATCAACGAAATCCGATGGTGCTGCTGTCCAAAAGGCAGAAAACATTTCTTAATTTCTTGAGAGGTAAGAAACGTTTCTGCTGTTTTGTTGGTGTTTCTGGTAAGGAATTTTGAAGGATGTAGTTGGTGAGAAAACAGTACAAGTCACCATAATGCAAATAAAATAGCCTGGCGGGCCAAAAATTGCATACTTTGCTCTAAGTAAACTAATTTGCTCAACAAAGATTGTGAGCCCAGTTTCGCTCTCATGCCTGCAACAACTAAAACAAAAGATGCCTCAGTGGCCATCGCTTTTCTTCTCGACCGAACCCTTCCTGTTTATTAGCATTGTATCACCTCGCAAACTTGGAATGGCTCTTTCTACATCATGCTGCACACATGTACAGTGTACTCAACACAGACTATACACCAGACAGAAGTAATTGATACTGCTAGTTTGATAGCCGCTTACCTATTGTTAGAGCATCCTCGCCACCAATCCCCAGCTTCAAACTTGGCAGGAGAGCGTTTTCTCAAACTGGGTTGAAGCAAAATTATTGCGACTCGTCGTGCGATCCAATCAAAGCTGACAAAACGCTCTTCTCCATTTCCTTCAATCTTGTCCATTCTGGGATTTTCGACATAGGATGTTTGTTGGACTTCCCACTTGAGAGAGAGAAAGATAGCTGTCGAGGATTGACAGTTTACACCGTCATTGTTTTTTGTCCTGCAGGTATGGGTGAGTGTACGTAATTACCACTGGTGATCAAAACAATTTCTTTTCTCATCATGAAAGAAATCTTTTGTTCGAAGTATTGAGTCTAACCTAAAAGGAAACAATTATATGCAATTTTTTTCAAGGTTGTAGGCAAGTCTACTTGGTCTTCATCCCTCACTGCATCTTTCCTGCTCTTCACACCTCATTGCATCCTTCCTACTCTTCAGCCTTCACTTCATCCTTCTTGCTCTTCATCCTTCCTGCTCTTCACCCTTTGCTCCATCCTCTCATTATGTGTAATGGTGAAGTGGTATCATATTCTCATTAATTTGTCGATCCTATAACTGTTACCTTGCGCCACGGGTCCTGCCCTTTGTGCTGTGGGTGAAAATGTGGGAGCAAATGCTGCAGTATTGTGAATACGCTTGTTGACTGTCACTCCTTGGTTCCTTATGCAGATTTGCCAAGCTGCTATTGCGGTTACCTGCTCTGCGCTCCATTGGCCTAAAATGCCTGGAACACCTGTTTTTCTTCAAGCTAATTGGGGACACACCGATCGACACTTTCCTCATGGAGATGTTAGAAGCTCCGAACCAGCTTACCTGAACCTTCCACGTGGACATGTTGAAACACAAACCAGTAACCATTGCTGGCTCTCGTTTTCTTCCAATTGTTTTCTTCCTTTTACCATGCCTACGGACCCACCTGTAAACCACATGGTTTGATGAAGCTTTTGGGTGACTTCTTGCGCATTGCCGAGAAGAACGGGCTTCCCAAGCCCTCTCGAGCCCCTTGTGATGGAAAGTTGGGGGGGAGGGGTCTGGTTTTGAGGGTTGGGGGGGGTGAAGTGGGGGAAATTGTTATGTGGAAGGAGTTTTACTAGAATGGGTCAAGGGAGGCTGTGGGGTGGGTGATTTAAAGCCATTTGATATGGTGCACACGCTAAAAAGTATTTTTGTATAAATTGTAATTATCGATGCTTTTATGTCTCGGCTCAGGCTGTATGTGCTAGCGCTTTATGCTTTTGGAAAACAAGTGCTTGCGATGGAGCCTTCTCCTCCTCGTTAACGATTCAAACTCTTCTCCTTTTCCCAGTTTTTCTCTTCCTCCTCTTCCTCCTTCTGCTTTTCTCCTTCCTTCCGATGTTAATGTGCAGTGCACAATGTAGTGCACGAAACAGGAAAAGATCAGCCATAACCCCGTAGCCCAGGCATCAAACAGATCATCTTTCTGCATCACCATACTCAGGTCTGCCATCGTACATGTGCAGCTTTTTAATGGGGTTTCTGCTTGTTTTCTTCTTTTTTTGCTGCTACCCTCGTCTATAGGTTAAGCACGGCTTTCCAACCTGACAAACCTTTAGTATTGTTTTCCTTATTCGGCGGTGCCAAAGAAGTACGCTTTAGAGCATAGGTTTCCAAACTGTGGTGTGCAAGCTGCCAGTGACATGCCAAAGCAGTTTGTGTGTGTTCATTTGTTTTTGGGAATCTGTGCATGCATTCTTCCTTGTACCTCTTTATTACGAGGAGCGTTCAAAAAATTATAGGAATGGGATACTCAAAATAGTCCAAGACCTGCCAACTTTGGCATAAAATATTTTTCAACATCGTGTCCCTTGACTTCAATGTACCTACTCCATCCCTTCAAACTGCCTATGCCAATAAAACAGAAGTTTCCGGATTGCTCCTTCAGCCACATCTCAGTTGCTTTGGTCAATCCTTCGTTTCCAGCGACCGTGCGTTGAAAAACATGGAAACGGATCACTGTGGCCAAGTCCGAGCTGTACGGTGGGTTCATTTGCTCGAAGCACCAGTCACAGATGGTGGTCCACGCAACGTAGCCCTTGTGTACAGGAGCACACCTTTGGTCAACATCCCTTGGCGTTTTTTCTTGATGGGCTGCTGCAATTTTTGCATGAAGTTGGCATTATATTTCTTCGTGATTTTGGTTTTGTGAGGCAAGTAGTCAATCACCCCGCTTCCCTTGGCATCTCAGAAATTCGAGGCCATGATCTTGCTGGCTAAGGGTGAGTTGTGAAACATCTTGGGTGGCAGTGATCCCTTTGGGCTTTCATTGCAGAGATTCCAATTTGGATTCTGCATCTCGGTGGTGAAGCCACATTTCGTCACCAGGATCGTTCGTCAGCTCAATATGTTTTGAACAATTCGAGAAGCTCGCAATTATTCCAGCCGTTTTTGTCGAGCATGAGCGTCGAGGTTTCAGGAGATCCATCTTGCTGAGATATTGGTCTTTAGATGGTGGTGAAAATGCCACATTGAGAAATTCCAGGTTCTGTGAATATTTTGGTGATCTCATTGCTGCGAGGCATGGTGTCATATATGTGAGTAACTAAATCGGAGTAACATTTTTCTGTGTCAGTCGCATCTGCTGGCCATCCTGACCTGAGGTCATCTTCAAGGGACTTGGGTTCACCGTGAAAGTAAGCAACCCATTTGGCAAATGAGGGCTCACCTTCATCATATGATGGCTCACTTTCACCATGCACAGCTATCACACGTCCATGGATTAATTTGGTGCTGGAACCGCTCGCTGGCTGGCATAAAAATCCACTCAAACCTCGAAGCTCAATTTTAGTAAGATCCATAATTGTATTGCATAGCATCCTTCTAGATTATATTCTAAACACCAAACGCAAAATGAATGTAAATATAATGGTGTGTATCAAGCACATCTGTTCGTTTATAATGAGCAAACAACTGTGGCTGTTGGAGTGCAAATGAATAACCCGTTCCTAGAACATTTTGAACGCCCTTGTACTTGTAGAACCATGAGGCAACTGTCGTAGAATATCGGATGTGCAAAACCAGTTATGATTTGCTATGGCTTCTGCCCTGTGTTACGACAGTGTGTGCACTGATTTTACCAGTTAATAGTTTTGAATATAATTTTGAAATCTCGACTGGATAGGTGGCTGAGTTTGGGTTCCTTGAAAAGAAAACGTACTTGGATGGAACAAGGGCCTGCTCATGAATCGGACCTAGATAAAGCTGTGGATTTACTAGACCCCAGTACTCATGTCATTGGAAAAAATAAAAGCCATGATGCTTCTGGCAGCTCTGATAAGCTTCCTATTACAACAATCAATGGTCTTGCGAGATTATAAGACCATGTGATCCTCAGCTATTTAGTGGTTGGATTTATGTGGAAGTCGTGAAGAAGATGGACCAGTCTGTCATTGCACATTTTGCTGTGAATTATTATCCACTCATTCTGTGAAACCTTCTCTTCCACATCTAAATACAAAGTACAGCTCTTTGAAAGGCAAGCCTTTGGATTTTGTTGAAAGAAAACCAAGTCGGTCCCAAGACGAAGAAAACAATTCCCATTCAGTGGTGCTAACGATTAGGCCTTGGAAGTCCGACAAAGCAAGCTTAATGATTGCTCAAACTGGGAACACGCACAATAGGTGAAACTTGTCAGGTGCATCAAGACCATAGATTCACGGAGATGAAGCTCGAAAATGGCTCGATCTTATTCCTTCATCCGACGAAACGCTATCAAGAGGAGAGGAAAGAAAAAGAAAATTTCATTGAGAGTGTCAAGGACGGCAAGTTCTTTCCGTTACAATTTGCGAAGCACGCAATTACAACTGATTTTGCTCAACCGCTTACACGTGTCAAATTTCAAACTGGTGTGACAAGGAGGAGGTCGTGTTTGTGAAACTCAATCAAGTTGAACAACGGCACGAGAGACGTTCGAGAAACTGGACGATCTTATCACGAAATTCATTGCAGCGGCAGCACTGCACCAGCGCGTGCGCGTTCGACGGGACTTGAACCTCAACTGCCACGTCCACTCGTGTTCTGGCAAAAGTTTGAGAAGTTGCAACCGGTGTCAAATTCTCACATTTGTAATGTACATCATGAGGCTCTGGAAGGCAACTTCTTTGTTTTAAACCTCTCAATGTTAAGGTCGTTTTGAATTTGGTTGTGAAGGTTGTAAATGCAATTAAAGCCCAATCAGTGAGTTCACGTTTGTCTTCGCTGTTATGCTAATGAAAAAGCTGCATCTCCATGCAGAAACGAGATTGCTTTCTCATGGAATTGTTGATCCCTTTCTCATGTTTGAAGTCCATTGTGAGGTACAAGTTCGGGTTCTTGTTTCATCAATTGGCCACCATGGTTATCAAGATTTGCCTATGTAGAGGCTGATATATTCACGCATTCAAATGAGCCATTCTCCTGCAGTTTACCAGGTCTCAAACTTCTTTTGAAGTTCCTGACAAAGCAAAGGCATCTCTATAGAAACTTTCAGAAATACAAAGGGATGACTGCCATTCGTTCCCAACTTTAGACACTTTCCTCAGTGAAAATGATTTGAAACTCCAGAGCTGAAGGCATATATTAAAGAATGGCTGTGACGGTTTGATCTCCTGTTTCGATGAATATTTCCCCAAAGACGTGAATGAAGACTGCATCGGAGAATCATTTTCGTTTGCAGGGAACACCCTGCTAGACGACTTCTCGGATAAGGAAAGGGAAGAGGTGATGGGAGCTTTTGTGTCATTGTTGGGCTTCAACTGGAGTTCTCGAAAGGTGAAGTATACCTCTGGATTTTGACTGATCAGAAGAAGAGGAGTATTCCCAAGTTTCCCGCAGGGCATTGAAATTTCTGCTGCCATTCCACACACCATACCTGTGGATTTTCTGCCAGGATGGCCACATTGCAAACAAGGCAAAGGATGAAAATGAACCAAGAGGCAGACAAGCTGAAATCAACCAATATTGGTAGAATATCGGATGTGCAAAATATTGGATGAATATCGCATGCATACACTCAATCAACCAATCAACCAATCGCCTGTTGTCCATCAACTGTGGTTCCATCGAGAAATCGTGCCCCTCGCATCAACGATATTCCCCAAAACGTCTCTGAATGAGGAAGTTTATAATTTTTGTGTTGTACATTTTAATACTACACACATTGTGGAGTTTGGGAACCGCTACTTTAAAGCGTCATTGGTCGGCCATCGGTTATCGAGCATGGAGGTTTAAAGGAACCCATTTTCAGATACCGTTTGGCTATCATGGAAACACGTTCGGTCTTCGTCCTTTCGTCGTTTGGTGAGAAAACATCCTGGGAAATCCTGCCAGCTTTGTCATGCTATATTTTTTTAATTTCATTTATTGTTTTATTGTTTTAAATTTGCCGGTTTTAGAAGCTGGGGATTCCACCATGATTGTAATTTACTTCCACTGTGAAGCTCTCAGTATGCCCCTCTCTCCCACCCCCTCCATCCTCCATTCTCCTCTTCCCAGTTGCCACTTGTACGAAATGCAATGAAGTTAGAGCCCTCAGTTTGATCTCATCATTCATCAGTATTATGGTAGGTGCCAGTGCATGGGATGTCAAAGAAGACTGCAGGATGGAAGGAGTTGCATTTGGAAAACGGTCAAACATTCTGCTCGTTTCATACGAACATTTTGCTTTTTAATTTTTAATCGAACAAATGTGTTGTCATTAATGAGATAAAGGATGTTTCACCACCTGAAATACGGTGTCATCTGTGAATCGAGTTCAGATACCACGATGCTTTCTACAGCACAAGTACCAATCATTGTTGCATCAACAGTCTGTGATGTCATCACGTTTTGGGAAGTATGTTTCTGATCCTCAGTTGCTTCAAGTTGAAATTTGATCCAAAATTGGTGCGAGAGCCATTTATTGTAATTGATATCGTGTTTAAATAGGGCCTGTACTAGGTATGGTGTGGAGCTCTGGAAGTGAGGTGCTGTGTGGTCACCTTCACAATCAAGGTTCTTCGGTTGGAAAGAACTGGGTAGGAAAGATATTCACAATATGCTTTCATGACACCACCTGGATAGGACTTCATGGAAACCCCAGGAAGAGAAGAGAAAGATCTAAATAATTCATTCAGCTCGAGTGCCTAATCCAATGACCATTCATCAGCTTAGCGCCGTTAATCAACATTGACGTTTCGACCCCTTTACGCAGAACCTCTCTAAACAGTGAGTCCATAACCTTAGTTGTATCATAAGGACGTTCAATCAGGCACGGGGGTGGGGGGAGGCAGTTAAAACCAGAAAGAATGTAGAGTACATATATGAACCACAAAAATAAAAACAAACTGCACCAGGAACTTTATCCTGGATTCAAATCTCAACTCAGATATAAACGCTTATCCTGGTGTTTCAAAAGCAGGGCGATGCAGTGTGTGTGTGTGTGTGTGTGTCATCCATCTAATGGATGTCAAGCCAGAGGACCCGTCTGCCATCACTGGTCACTGAAAGCTAAAGATCCCATGTTGTCTTTCACGAAGAATAAGTAAGTTAGCACCAGCACCCTGAACGATCGCTAATTTCTGCCCAAACTCTCTCACCAGCCCACATCACTTGGTAAGCAGGGTGAGCATGCCAACACCCTCAACTTGAGTTGAAGGAGGCCTTTGTTATACAATTGACTGAAAACAAGCTGATGATGAAGAATGGATGCGGATTGATGTTAAACAACCATCATGCTAAATACAAATTTGTCTATGACATTGGGAAATCAAAATAAAGACCAATTACTGCACCGTCGTCCCAAGAAGGAAGCCAGACACAAACACAGATATATTATGTACTGGTAAGTACTTACAAAAGCTATTTTATTTGAAGTTATAACCTTAACTTACAAGCAATTTACTGATTTCCCAACTGCCCGGATCATCAGCTGAGCGCCGTTTTTCATCGAGGTTTCGATCCTTTCAGCTCAGAACCTCTCCAAACGGTGGATCCACAACCCCGGTCATCGGTCCACATGAGTACATTACTCAACATCAATGGACCTACAACCTCAAAGTTATGTCCAGTCAGTAAACACAGCAATGCAATGTCCTTATTCAAACTTATTTAATTATTACTTTGATTGACAGTGTTACTACATGTGACTAACTTTAATCAAAAAACACTTTATATGATAATATATTAAGCGATAAATACTTTACCTTGTAGGCATGTCCACTACACATAAGAAAACGAAATGGTCACCATGACCTGTGAGCATGTTGTTCTCACCATGATAACATTGCGTAGTTTTACAAAGAATATTCTGGTCTTGCTCAGAGACATGTCAATGATACTACCACCAAAACACGTTGCATTTCAATGAAGTTTTTCCCATTATTCCTTTCCATCATCAAGTCAGTGCCATCCCTGCTTGTCATCACTGCTTTCTTACCATGACGGGAGTTTCAATGTTTAGGGTCTGTGTCACGGGTTGTTTAACATCGTGTATACCATTCAAATACATTGTTACCCTTGCCGAAGGAGAGGGTATTACATTTGGGTCCGTTTGTTTGTCCGTACAGAACTTTAGTGTTTTTCTCTGCAACCGCTTGTCAGATTGAGACAATTTTTCACCATAAGAAGCGACTACTCATGTAGTATGTTTTATTGATAATGACATCATAGGTCATGTGGTATGACAGCCATGTTGGAAAAACTTTGGACCTCTATCTCTGAAACCGTACCAAGGTAAAAATTGAAACTGGCAAGTACTCCTCATGGGGAATGTTATGGTTTTTTAAAATGATGTCATAGGTGCTTTCGTTATGACATCATAATTGCACATGTAGAACACAACATCTGATCAGTATGAAAATTTGAGGGTCATCTAGGGATAAAATGGTCCACAGAAAAAAATTGATGTCATCGGTCATATGATTCGGCAGCCATATTGTTTGTTTGTTTTTTAAACCTTCAAAAATCTTCTCTGAAGATCAGATCGAGGCAAAACTTTACACATGACCGCCTAACCATGAGGAACAAAAGGTTCACACGGTTTGGCAGCCATGTTGGATTTACCCGAAAACCGATAAAAAATCTTCTCAAGAACGGCTGGACAGAGGGGGAAAACTTCACACAAATCTTCCCCAAATCTTGGGGATACCAAGATATTCATGAATAATTGAGAAGTCACATGGTCTGGCAGCCATATTGGATTGAGCAAAAATCTTGTTGCTGCTGCTGCTGTTGTTGGGGTTCTTGATAGGGGGTCAATTTCTGAAATGTGCACCCATTGGTCAGACATTTCGGACCACACCCACATTGGTCGCTTGACTCCACCCACCATGGCGCCCAGAATAAATGATATGGCCACCATCTTTGGTTTTCTGGTGGGCCTAACACATTAGGCCTGTTGGCCTCTGCGAACTATACACTGGCCTGGTTTGTTTTTTCGCATCTAAAACCGGTGATTTCAGGTAGTAGCATTCCTTACGTTACATTTTCCATCCCCGTTAATACGCCCCAGCGGCTGGAGTCCAAACATACAGCTTTAAGCGAAGGTACCAATTTATTATTTTGCTCTGACTAACAAAAAAAGAAACAAAATGTCGTTAGAAATCAGAAGACTCCTGCCAAGGTAACAGCACAGTCAATCCAATATTCAATTCATAAAATCACACAATGTGTTCCTGGCACTCTGATTTAGCCCCACAGTAAATTCACTTCAGTGTCTTCTAAGCCAAAAAGATAAATTCCCTTAACCTCATTACCCCTTTATATTCAAACCCTTATCCCTTCCCCACCTTCAACACAAAGGCAAAATGCCAGCAAAGGATATGGGGTAGTATCTGACCTCATTGCATGGGATTTTGATCTTAATCCGGCCCTATGGTTGCCAAACGCATGCAAACTCTGCCCATAAAGGTGGAAGGTCTTGGTGTAGCGGTGCCATTATGAATGGTGGCAAACCTCAACACAGAGTCGCTAGTTCGGCAGGGTTATGATGCGTTGGAGCTCGGCTCTAATACACAGATAACAACTCCACAGCCCAGGCGGTTCTCCAAACACGTACCCTGACGCATGCATACACTCTAAACACCAAACGTCCAGACCACGCAAGACGAGAAATGATCACCTGGCCTCCGTGGTTGACCATGCTAAGAATGCTGCTTTTTCTCACCTTCCGGAAAACCTTCGTCTCTCCCCTTTCTCTCGCTCTCCCTTTTTCAGAATCCCAGCGATGTCAGTTCTCCCCCAAAAAGGCAAAATTCCCTTCTATTGAAGCGAATCATAATTACCTTCCCTATAGATGACCTCTTGAGCATCCAACACAACATAAGACGACAATAAACGCAACAAAGCCAACTTAACAATCATGTTTAAACTCTGCCCCAATCCTGACTTTCAAAATGGCGTAATCCACCCCAGAATACTTGGTGTGCATGCGCAGAAACCCCAGGAAACTTGTGTGTTTGGGGCAAAAGAAAATACATTATACGTGTCCGTGATAAGGATTGTTACCCGAAATGGCTCACAAAGCTATAAAAGAAGTCAAAAACACTTGAAAAAGTACCTGAGAGAAACGGCTGTGCCTCCGCACAATGAAAGACTCGGAGAACATTCTCAGCTCGCTGAACAGGCAGCTGCTCATACTGCAAACTCCCAACCAGGTGGTCTGGTGCAAGGCCCGAGTGGACGGGCATAAAATGCTTCACAAATACAAGCCTTCATTTTATGTTCCTCATTTTGATGTTGATGTTGATGTGCCACTTCCTGTACTTGGAGCAGATTCATATTTAGGTTTTGGAGAATTTCTTTCAATTCTTGATTTTCTTTGGTAATAATTGCAAATTTTTCAGAGTTTACTTGCTCTCGCTGGGAAAGAAGCTGATGTAGTTGTATTTGCTCCACTTGGTGCTGCTGAAATTTTGTTCCTCATGCTGAGTTCCTCAACACTGACCACAGGTTTGTGGTAGCAACTCTGAAGTTGCAGCTTAAATCCGGGAGAATGGTATCATCCAAGCCTCGGCTGGATGTTGGCAAGCTCAAGGATGAGAGGGTAGCTGAAGAGTTTGACAACAGGCTGAGTGGAGATTTGGGGGGCCTGGGTGATGTCTCGGAGCATCTCATCCAGCACAGCACCAAACTGACACGGTTCTGCTAAACGGCGCAGATCAGCGACAAAACGGGGAATGTCCTGATTTTCCTGGCAAGTGTGTGAATAAAACTTACACCTTGATATGATTAGACCAGCTTTCAGCTTGAAGTGCAGCTTGATGAGCTCACAGAGTTCTTCATGTGACTTGTGGGTAGGTCGCCATGGTGACAGCAGGTTTTTGATGAGTCCATGCACCTTCTGCCGGCACACAGTCAACAACACAGCACGACGACGAACGGCATCACCAACAGCCGCCATGTTGTTGGCCACGAAATTCGTCCAATCCTCCCCATCTGAGTACTCATGGAGAATGCCAACAGTCGCCATTGAGACAGGGATAGTTTTCTTTTTTTTAACCTCGTTGCCACTTGTAATGTCTTGATGTGCAAACAATCAGACCGACCGCGATGTATTCAACCTCAGGAAGGTTTCATTTTCAAGAGTCAGCTCCATTGCTGGTCCCGTGTGTCTCGCATGTGCACACGGCATTCATGTCAAACCCAAGGAAGGGTAATACATCACACAAACCATGTGACCTATCAATTATTCCTCACCAAAATTGTCTACCCATATCTTGGGGTACATTTCTGTGAAGTTTCCCCTCGATTTGTCCAGCTGTTCGGGAGATTTTCATTGGTTTTCCTGTAAATCCAATATGGCTGTCAAACCATGTGACTTATGTGTCCAAGTCATGTGTCTGAATGTTTTGTTCCAACTGGATAGGCGGTCAAACGTGTAAAGTTTCACCTCGATATTTTTCTTTTTTTTATATTGAAGGATTCAGTCACTGACTAGCCTGGTGTTGGCTTCGTGGTTCGGGTGGCGGCTTGGGATCCTAGGGTCCTGAGTTCAAGCCCCGTTTGGCCGCTGAATTAATACACCAGGAGGTTGACTCAGCCTGTCATCCTTCCGAGGTCGGCAAAATGAGCACCAGTGTACTGGTAAGGGGGACACTGCATCAGCGGCATAGCCGCGTCCCAACCAATGATGCAACCAGCAGCCACAGGCTGCACTCGATAGAGAGAGAGTCACTGACTAAATAGTCCTCATCGAGGCCAAGCCTGAACAAAAGAACTGCATTAATAGAAAAGCAAGGAAAGACAAAATAGTAGAAGAGTTTTTGAGAAAGTAAAAAAAATCTGATTTTTGAAAAGGGGAAGGTCATAAGTGTTTGTTAAGACATGAGAGGGTAAAGAGTTCCAGAGTTTGGCAGTGGAGTAGGAAGCAAAGCAAACATCGTAACGTTCCACCCTTGAGTTGCCAATAGCCACACAATAATCATGTGATGTAGTGGCTTGTCGAGTATTCCTGGTCTCGCCAATGGTGGAGGTACACAAGCAGCAAGTTGTTGCGAGCAGAACCGAAGTAATATCTGTAGAAAAGAGGAAGAGAGCCTACTATGCGGCGTAATTTGAGTGAGTCGACTTTTGAGGTCACATTGGTGGAGTTGATAAGTCGAATAACTTTGGATTCAATTCTGTCCAGTAAGTATGTGGAGCTGGAACCTCCCCAGATGTGAGAGCAGTACTCTATACAAGGACGAATCAATCCTTTGTATAGTTGGAGCAACTGTTCAGAGGAGAAGAATCTTCGACATCTGAACAGGACTCCTAATTTCTTGGAGGCAGACTCAGCTATTTGAGTAATGTGTGGATTCTCGGATAAATTTGAAGTTAGAGTGATACCTAGTGGGTTTATTGTATAACATGGTGTGATTGCTGAGCTTTCAAAGGAGATTGGAGAGTTGTGAGGAGTGAGAGAGAGAGAGAGAGAGAGAGAGAGAGAGAGAGAGAAGAGAGAGAGAGAGAGAGAGAGAGAGAGAGAGAGAGAGCGAGAGAGAGAGAGAGAAAGAGAGAGAGGAGAGAGAGAGATATAATATATATATATTATATATATATATATATATATTGTTACGGCTGTGGAAATTCGCAAACATCATAAAGGTCCCGTAGATGAGGTATTTCTGAAGTACATGTGTAGTTAGCCCAAACCCATTGTATAGAGGGAATTAATGTGATTCATTCGGGCTGCGATACTTTGAGTTAGGCGTTTTTTCTGTTCTGCTTATTTTCGAACCAACAACGCCAACCACACTTCAACGCCAACAACAACGCCAACCAAGCCACCACTCCAACAACGCCAGCACCGCCACCCTCACAACCACGCACCATCTCAACCACGCTACCTACACCAACGAACGCCATCCTCAGCGGTCTACGTACGACGGTTTGCGCGTTGCAAGCCGTCGAACGCGGAGAGTGGAGGGGAGAGGTCCCCAGGGCGGGGACGCGCGTTTTCCCGCTGTTTTCCTTCCTTGGCCCGGCGCCAGAATGAATTCACCTCGTCCCCCACAAGCCGCAGGTGGGAGGGAACGACAGGAAACGCCCCCCTTCTCGAAGCGCCTCGAAGGAAGGTGGAGCCGAGAACGGGGCGTGGCGCCGGGCGCATAAGAAGCGGAGGCGAATGAGGGTTTGGTTCTTTGGTTCTCTCTGCTCGCTTCCCGGGTCTTGACGCCGGAGAGCGCTCGGACACCAACGGCGAGTGATGGTCGCCGAGGACTCAACCACCTCAGGGAAGTCGACTTCCATTTTCTTTTTGGGTTTTGTGTGAACGTGTGTGTGTGGCGCCGTGTCCGCAAAGTAGAATTGTGTAAGTGGTCCGTGTGTCGCGTATTCGTAGTAGCTCTGCTTCTTTTGTCTTTTATTTGATATATGTGCAATTGCTTATTCTGACTGTTTGCTTTATGTGTGCTATTCGTTGTCGTGTTGTGAATAAAATGCTTGTTTGTTGAATTCTTCCCCCGTGTCGCTGCGTCCTTCCCTTCGTTGGGTCTCCATCTTGTTTCACGTAAAGGGTTCGTCGTGGGCGCGGGACGCCCGATAATTAATCAGGAACCGTCAAGGCCGACGATAACACCGCTCGGTTATCCCGTTAGCATGGAACGGGTCGCTTAAGCGGCCCGTGTCCGAAGTCGGCCTGTGGCGAGGTACAACCCCTCGGTAGGTTACCCGTGCGGGTACTTAGGTATATCGACTTTCGGCGATTTACCCTATTCAGCGCGGGTAAGAATGCGGACTGGGTTGTGGTGAGGCCGAAAGGTCCACCCGTGACTGGATCCCAGCGTTAGCCGGGAGGGTCACGACTGAATTGTCCGTCCGGTGGGCGAGGCGGTCGCGATTCGAGTCACGTGGCCGATCGCACGCCGGCGGGCGCGAATTCGCAACAATATATATATAATATATATATATATATATATATATATATATATATATATATATATATATATATATATACATGAGAAGAAATTGAGTTTTAGAAGCATTAAACTTAACTTGATGCCATTTGCCCCACTGGGAGATCTTGTCCAAGTCCGAATTTAAAGAGGTGACTGCGATGAAACGAGAAGTAGATCGAGTGAGGGAAGATGGGGCAGATGGGAAAGACATGGAGGAATGTAATGTTGAGTCATCAGCACACGAGTACATTTGGTTATTTGTGGAAGAAAGAAGGTCATTGATAAAAGGAAGAAAGAGTGTTGGGGACTGAACGGAACCCTGAGGAACACCGTTGTTGATAGGAAGGGGGGAGATGTTGAACCATCAATAATTACGGAGATAGAGCGGTCGGAGAGAAAGCTCGATATGAGAGAGCAGAGTGAAGGAGGAAAGCTGAAAGCCGATCTGTTCAGCCACTTCAGAGAAGACAATTTTGAAGGTTTAAAAAAAAACAAAACACAATATGGCTGCCAAATCACGTGACCGATGCCATCATCATTTTTTTTCTGTGGACCATTTTATCCCTCGATGCCCTCAACAATTTTCATTCTGATCAGATGTGGCGTTCTACATGTGCAATTATGACGTCATAACGAAGGCACCTAAAACATCAAAAAATCTCATATCCGCATGAGGAGGACTTCCGTGTGTCAAGTTTCAATTTTTTTGGTGCGGTTTCAGCGATGCAGAGGTCCAGAGTTTTTCCGTTTTTTCCAACATGGCTGCCACACTACGTGACCTATGACGTCATAATTGAGATGAGAACATGTCACATAAGTCGTCGCGCCGATGGTGTCAAGCGGATGCGGAGAAAAGGATGAAAGTTACGTGCGGCCAAACAACAAACAGACAGACAAACGGACCCAAACGCAATGCTCTTTCCTTCGGCGAGGGTAAAATAAGATCCATCGACCTTGTGTTCGCCATGTTTTGTTCTCGCTGTGAAGACATAGACGGACATTTTGTGTCCTGCGGTCATATGTTTTTGAATTGAATTCCGATAATTTCCCACTTGAATACTCTTTCAAATAACTCTGTTAAGGTAAATCTTGTGTTTGCAGTTTTTATGGACATGGTGTGTGTTTTGTTTGTGTGTGTGTGTGTGTTTTCTGTGTGTTCTTTGTGTGTGTGTGTGTGGTGTGTGTGTGTGTGTGTGGTTGTTATCTCCATATGTGGATTTCATAAAGTGGAACGGAGTCCTCTCAGGTCTCGAAGTCCCACCTCCATTTCTGGAAGGGAGTCACGAATCATGGACCAAGGTGTGAAGTTTGTTGGTTTCAAAGTTTTGTTCCGAGGGCTCTTTTGAGGATCGTCATCGAGCCCCAGATAACTTCCAAACCAGGGGTAGTTTTAATGACACCATGTAAAAATAAAGTTTCCAAAACAAATACTTGTTAAAACACACAGAATAAAAATGGCATTGTGAATTTAAACAAATCCATACATGGCAGGTTGAAGGTGACAAAAACGGGTTGGTAGGAATCAAAAGCAGGTTTTTGTTTTTACCCCTTTGTGTGCTGCGGTCGCAAATTTGTGACGAGATAAAAAACAAGCTCAAATGAGCTAAGATCCTCGTCCACTTAATGATGACGTCATAAAAACGAATATGACGTCATTGTGATGTATCAGGTTTGCGATAATTATCTGTGCTAATGCCCGCTTGATTCCCGCAAACAAAATTCAAACAGCTTGCCTAGTTTCGGAGATAATGGTATAGGCGATTTCCATTAGCAGCGATATTATGACATCAACTTTTTTTCTTGGAAGAATTTCCAAAATCGGAGATGGTTACTGCTGCGCGTGGGCTTTCTGCATATACATGGCAAGTTTCACGAAGATCCGATGAAAACTCTGGGTTGTGAAACAAAAAATGTCAAAAAAATAGGAATGACGTCATAAAAATTGATATGAGTCATAGTGATGTATCGTATGTGCGGTAATTCATCTCTGCTAATGCCCTGTTCGATTCCCGCAAACAGAATTCAAAAAGCTTGCCTAGTTTCAGAGATAATCTTTTAGGCAATTTCCATTAGCGGAGATATTTTGACTCAATAACTTTTTTTCTAGGAGGAATGTTAAAAATCGGAGATGTTACTGTCTGCGCAGGGTATTTTTACATATGTATGCCAAGTTTCAGGAAGTTTCGATGAAAACTGTAGGCTGTGAAACAAAAAAGTCCACAAGAAGAAGCAGAAGAACAACAACGTGAGTAAGACTTAGCGATCCTAAACGAGGATCTAAAAACACAACTTGAGTGTCAATTTTGGCTATTCGTCTGACTTGACACCAAAGTTGTGTTATATTTGCAAATACCACTTGAAATTCACAGCCCTATGAAAAACATAAGGGCAAGACCCCTGGGCAATCACTTGGTATCACCTGGATAACATAACCAGGGAACTACTGGTCAGAATGGATGACCCACAAAACATGAAACGGAAAAGAAAGTAAATCCCTGTGGATTGTTTTTAATGCCGTGAACAAACTGGTACATCACGGGTGATGAAGGTTGTGGTCAAGTTACATCGGAATTTTGTCTGTAGTTTCAAAAAAGAAAGCAAATACATATCTTGGGGGCAACTCCCCTTACACCTTCTCAGACCCTGATATTTTCTCATGTCATGAACAAATTTTAGTCCACCATGGGTGATGAAGGTTGTGGCGAAGTTTCATTGGAATTCTGTGTGTTTTGTTTCAGATAAGAAAGCAAATATCTCTTTTGGAGGGCACCCCCCTCCTGCCCCCCTCCTATAGACCACCTCCGACCTCGGTTTTTTAATGGCATGAACAATGTTTGGTATATCGCAGGTGATGAAGGTTGTAGTCAAGTTTCATCGGAATTGTGTGTCGTTTCAGAGAAGAAAGCAAACACATCTTTGG
>CM068953.1:61171432-61183172 GCA_035128595.1 Eptatretus atami
GGGGGGGGGGGCAAGCCCCTGTAACCTCCCTCTCTTAGACCCCCTCAGACCCTGATAATTCTATTTATTGCCATGAACAAACTTTGGTCCATCAGGGGTGATGACGGTTGTGGTAATGTTTCATCAGAATTGCAGGTGTAGTTTCTGAAAAGAAAGCAAATACCTAAGCAAATACCCTGTGAACCACCTGAGGGCCCGATTGTTTTTTTCTTAATGCCATGAACTTTGGTACAAACACAGTGAAGAGTGTTTGTGGTAAAGTTACATCGAATTCATCCGTGTAGATTCAGAGAGAGATGTTGTAAGTATTTGTTGATGGACGGACAGATGACACGCCATCCCAGAAGTTCCCATAATATGTATCCGATGGGACACGACTGTCCCGCTGTCGACTGTTCGGGTTCTGGTTGATAAGGAATGGCTGGCTTGGCAAGCGATAGCAAGCTGATCGGTGATGGTACATACTGTACGTACCCGCACACCAATAAACATCGCCCGATTTCTTAACATTTCCAGATTTCACTCCAGATTTCGAGTTGTGATCCTCGAAACTCCACGTGATCTGATCCTCGAAACTCAAACTATATTTCCATTTTATACTTTAATTCGTACATGAGGGTAGATCGTGGAAAATCATGTCATATAATGTATGAAATTTCCACCTCCTTGATCGGGGAACTCCACCAGCTCCCGCCGCACGGAGATGCACACCTGTGGGGTCACGCGCTCCCTGCACGATCCCTTACCGCACGAGCCCCAATCTACTCTCTTCCCGTTTCTGTTGTTTTTTTGTCTGTAAAATTATTCTCACGATCCGGCTCCATTAATAAATTACAAACTAACGCGCGTTCCGGCTTTGTCCAATCCACCTCAACCTGCTTCCCCGTTACCCGTAATGGCGCTGGTCCAGGGTTTCCCTAAGTTACCCTGGCCTGACCAGCCGCCATTTCGCTGTGTGTCCGTCACGCAGATCACGTTCTTTCTCCTTACCTCGTTCATTTCCTCCGCATTAACTTGATCTCGTCTCCCATCCTCCGATTCATCCGTTGCATATCACCCTTTACCTGCACCAACTCTCACCTCAATCTCCTTCTGACCTGCCTTCATTTCCCCCTTCATTTCATGCTCATTTTGTCTTGTCTGAGTTCAACCGTTCCATCATTTATTTTCATCATTTCCATAACTGGTTCGAATGCAGTGGCCTTGATGAGGCCGATCTGCGACGATGGGGTGTGGATTCCCAGGGAAGTTCCATGTCCTCTGGAAGGGGAAGTTGGTGGTGGGGGTCCCCGATCATTATTAGTCTCTTTTGCCCCTGTGGTTCTCTCCGGGTATTCTCCAGGGAACGGTCTCCCTGAAAGCTGCCATTCTGCGACATGGATGTTTCTAAAATTGTTGTACCTCAGCCCACCTGGACCAGCTCGTCTTGGTCCTCCATTGTCCACACAAATAATTAAATAAAATTTTGTACGCGAACTGCTCTTCATTTAGGGGGTGCGTTAAAGCACACCCTGGTCTGAATCCCACTCCTGACACCAAATTGTTGTGGACCCGACATCCGGCGATTCCACGAAGAATGGAGTGCCTCGGTTTACTCGCGGACTCACCAGAATCGCAAGATTGCCACATACGAATAACTTTGTGATGCGCGTCCGCGATCACATCGCGCGTCACCGCGAACGCCAATTACTCGACCACAGTATTCGGGTCCTCCGTCTAAAACCATTTACCTCGGTGATGTGAAGTCATTTCGCGGAACACGTTCCTCGTATGCACTTCCTTTACCCAGCTCACCTTCCAATACAGATGCAACCAAGTTGAACTGCCAAGTAGGTACTGCCACGAAACAGATCGTTAGGAATCACGTCCGGGCTAAAGCTGGGGTGAGGGCCGTACTGACCAATGAAAGAAAACATGAAACGAACTGGGAACATTTCTCAATAAATCACATAAATCGTTAATTTTTCAACCGATTCACATAATTATATATATATATATATATATATATATATAATATTATATATTATATATATATATATATATATATATATATATATATATATATATATATTCTGTATCTAAAATATATCGAAACTAATGAATGACAATTTGTGTCAGTCTGTCTGTCTCCTCATAACTCCAATACCAGAAACCGAGCGGCCCAAACTTTGCATGCATACTCAGGGAATCCATTGTGGTGCAGGAGTGAAAACTGAGTGTTTGGGTTAATTACAACTCTCCTTTTGAAGATCATTAATGTCGTTATTTAATTATGTCCTTTGTCAAGGCGCACCTCTTGGGACCTCGCTGGAATCATCATTCACCATTTTGTTCGGCCTGCTCAACAATGCCTTGACTTGGCACAGGCCAAAACGGTTTCTTCATTGATAAAGTGCTCAAATGTTCTTTTTCACTTTCCTCACTCATGTCATCGATGCCTGATCTCATGCTACGAATCGCTGTATACATCGCTTTTATAAAGTGTTAGAGTTTTCAAATTTAGAGCTCGAGCGATTTCATACATTATATGACATGATTTTCCACGATCTACCCTCATGTACGAATAAAGTATAAAATGAAATATAGTTTGAGTTTCGAGGATCAGATCACGTGGAGTTTCGAGGATCACAACTCGAAATCTGGAGTGAAATCTGGAAATGTTAAGAAATCGGCGATGTTTATTGGTGTGCGGGTACGTACAGTATGTACCATCACCGATCAGCTTGCTATCGCTTGCCAAGCCAGCCATTCTTATAACCAGAACCCGAACAGTCGACAGCGGGACAGTTCGTGTCCCCATCGGGATACATATTAATGGGAACTTCTGGGATGGCGTGTCATCTGTCCGTCCATCAACAAATACTTACAACATCTTCTCTGAATCTACACGGATGAATTCGATGTAACTTTACCACAACACTCTTCACTGTGTTTGTACAAAGTTCATGGCATTAAGAAAAAACAATCGGCCTCAGGTGGTTCACAGGGTATTTGCTTAGGTATTTGCTTTCTTTTCAGAAACTACACCTGCAATTCTGATGAAAACATTACCACAACCGTCATCACCCCTGATGGACCAAAGTTTGTTCATGGCAATTAAATAGAATTATCAGGGTCTGAGGGGGTCTAAGAGAGGGAGGTTACAGGGGCTTGCCCCCCCCACCTCCTCCCCCAAAGATGTGTTTTGCTCTCTTCTCTGAAACGACACACAATTCCGATGAAACTTGACTACAACCTTCATCACCTGCGATATACCAAACATTGTTCATGCATTAAAAAACCGAGGTCGGAGGTGGTCTATAGGAGGGGGGCAGGAGGGGGGTGCCCTCCAAAAGAGATATTTGCTTTCTTATCTGAAACAAAACACACGAATTCCAATGAAACTTTCGCCACAACCTTCATCACCCATGGTGGACTAAAATTTGTTCATGACATGAGAAAATATCAGGGTCTGAGAAGGTGTAAGGGAGTTGCCCCCAAGATATGTATTTGCTTTCTTTTTTGAAACTACAGACAAAATTCCGATGTAACTTGACCAACAACCTTCATCACCGTGATGTACCAGTTTGTTCACGGCATTAAAAAACAATCCACAGGGATTTACTTTTCTTTCCGTTTCATGTTTTGTGGGTCATCCATCTGACCAGTAGTTCCCTGGTTATGTTATCCAGGTGATACCAAGTGATTGCCCAGGGGTCTTGCCCTTATGTTTTTTCATAGGCTGTGAATTTCAAGTGGTATTTGCAAATATAACACAACTTTGGTGTCAAGTCAGACGAATAGCCAAAATTGACACTCAAGTTGTGTTTTTTAGATCCTCGTTAGGATCGCTAAGTCTTACTCACGTTGTTGTTTCTTCTGCTTCTTCTTGTGGACTTTTTTGTTTCACAGCCTACAGTTTTCATCGAAACTTCCTGAAACTTGGCATACATATGTAAAAATACCTCTGCGCAGACAGTAACCATCTCCGATTTTTAACATTCCTCTAGAAAAAAGTTATGAGTCAAAATATCTCGCTAATGGAAATTGCCTAAAAGATTATCTCTAAACTAGGCAAGCTTTTTGAATTCTGTTTGCGGGAATCGAACAGGGCATTAGCAGAGATGAATTACCGCCACATACGATACATCACTATGACGTCATATCAATTTTTATGACGTCATTCCTATTTTTGACATTTTTTGTTTCACAACCCAGAGTTTTCATCGGATTCTTCGTGAAACTTGCCATGTATATGCAGAAAGCCCACGCGCAGGCAGTAACCATCTCCGATTTTGGAAATTCTTCCAAGAAAAAAGTTGACGTCATAATATCGCTGCTAATGGAAATCGCTATACCATTATCTCCGAAACTAGGCAAGCTGTTAATTTTGTTTGCGGAATCAAGCCGGGCATTAGCACAGATAATTTTATCGCAAACCTGATACATCACAATGACGTCATATTCGTTTTTATGACGTCATTCATTAAGTGGACGAGGATCTTAGCTCATTTGAGCTTGTTTTATCTCGTCACAAATTTGCGACCGCAGCACACAAAGGTTAAAAAACAAAAACCTGCTTTTGATTCCTACCAACCCGTTTTTTTGTCACCTTCAACTGCCATGTATGGATTTGTTTAAATTCACCAGTGCCATTTTTATTCTGTGTGTATTAACAAGTATTTGTTTAGAAAACTTTATTTTACATGGTGTCATTAAAACTTACCCCTGTTGGGAAGTATCTGGGGCTCGATGACGATCCTCAAAGAGCCCTCGGAACAAAACTTTTGAAACCAACAAACTTCACCACCTTGGTCCATGATTCGTGACTGCCCTTCAGAATGGAGGTGGGGACTTCGAGACTGAGAGGACTCCGTTCACTTTATGAAATCCACATATGGAGATAACAACCACACACACACACACACACACACACACACACACAAACGAAACACACAGAAAACACACCAACACACACACAAACAACACACACCATGTCCATAAAAACTGCAACACAAAAGATTTACCTTGAAACAGAGTTATTTGAAGAGTAATTCAAGTGGGAAATTATCGGAATTCAATTCAAAAACATATAAGCCGCAGGACACAAAATGTCCGTCTTATGTCTTCACAGCGAGAACAAACATGCGCGAACACAAGGTCCGATGGATCTTATTTTACCCTCGCCGAAGAAGAGGGCATTGCGTTTGGGTCCATCGTTTGTCTGTCTTGTTTGTTTGTTTGCCGCACGTAACTTTCATCCTTTTCTCCGCCATCCGCTTGACACCATCGGCGCGACGAACTTATGTGACATGTTTCTCATCTCAATATTGACGCTCATAGGTCACGTAGTGTGGCAGCCATGTTGGAAAAAAACGGAAAAACTCTGGACCTCTTGCATCGCTGAAACCGCACCAAGCAAAAAAATTGAAACTTGACACACGGGAAGTCCTCCTCATGCGGAATTGAGATTTTTTGATTTTAGGTGCCTTCGTTATGACGTCATAATTGCACATGTAAACGCCACATCTGATCAGAATGAAAATGTTGAGGGGCATCGAGGGAATAAAATGGTCCACAGAAAAAAAAATGATGATGGCATCGGTCACGTGATTTGGCAGCCATATTGTGTTTTGTTTTTTTTTTTAAACCTTCAAAATTGTCTTCTCTGAAGTGGCTGAACAGATCGGCTTTCAGCTTCCTCCTCACTCTGCTCTCTCATATCGAGCTTTCTCTCCGACCGCTCTATCTCCTGTAATTTATTGATTGGGCGTTCAACATCTCCCGCCCACTTCCTATCAACAACGTGTTCACCTCAGGGTTCCGTTCAGTCCCCACACTCTTCTTCTTTTATCAATGACCTTCTTTCTTCCACAAATAACCAAATGTACTCGTGTGCTGATGACTCAACATTACATTCCTCCATGTCTTTCGCCCATGCTGCCCCCATCTTCCCTCACTCGATCTACTTCTTCGTTCATCGCAGTCACCTCTTTAAATTCGGACTTGGACAAGATCTTCCAGTGGGCAAAGGCTATCAAGTTAAGTTTAATGCTTCTGAAAACTCAATTTCTCTCAATCGTATATATATATATATATATATATATATATATATATATATAATATATATATATAATATAATATATATAATGTATTCTGCGAATTTCGCGTCCCGCCGTGCGTGCGATCGGCCACGTGCACTCGGAACGCCGACGCCTCGCCCCGGCCGGACACACTCTCAGCCTCGACCCTCCCGGGCTAACGCTGGGATCCAGTCACGGGTGCGCACCTTTCGGCCTCACCACAACCCGACTCGCATTCTACCCCGCGCTTGAATAGGTAAACTCGCCGAAGTCGATATACCTAAGTACCCGCACGGTTAAAACCATCCGAGGTTTACCTCCACTAGGCCACTTCGACACGACGGCCGTCTTCAGACCTCGTTCCACTGCTAAACGCAGGCATAACCGAGGCGGTGTTATCGTCGCCTTGACTGTTCCTGTAATATCCGGGCGTCCCGCGCCCACGACGAACCCTTTACGTGCCAAACAAAGAATGGGAACCCAAACGAAGCGAAGGCACGCAGCGAAACACGGGGAGAAGAATTCAACAAACAAGCAATTTATTTCACATACACGACAACCGAATAGCACCACATAAAGCAAACAGTCAGAATAGCAATTGCACATAATCAAATAAAAACAAAAGAAGCAGAGCACTACCGAATACGCGACACACGGAACCACTACACAATTCTACTTTGCGGACACGCGGCACACACACACACGTTACACAAAACCCAAAAGAAAAGGAAGTCGACTTCCCTGAGTGGTGAGTCCCGGCCGACCATCACCGCCCGTTTGGTGTCCGAGCGCGCTCTCCCGGCGTCAAGACCGGAAGCGAGCAGAGAGAACCAAAGAACCAACCCTCATTCCCTCCGCTTCTTATGCGCCCGGCGCCACGCCCCGTTCCTCGCTCCAACCTTCCTTCGAGGCGCTTCGAGAGGGGGGCTTTCCTGTCGTTCCCGTCCCACCTGCGGCTTGGTGGGGGACAGAGGGAATTCATTCTTCGGGCCCCGGCCAAGGAAGGAAAACAGCGGGAAAAACGCGCGTCCCCGCCCTGGGACCTCCCTCCACTCTCGCGTTCCGACCGGCTTGCAACGCGCAAACCGTTCGTACGTAAGACCGCTTGAGCGATGGCGTTCCGTTCGTTGTAGGTAGCGTGGTGAGATGGTTGGCGTGGTTGTGAGGTGGCGGTGCTGGCGTTTGTTGGAGTGGTGGCTTGGTTGGCGTTGTTGTTGGCGTTGAAGTGTGGTGGGCGTTTGGTGTCGGAAAATAAAGCAGAAACAGAAAAAAACGCCTAACTCAAAGTATCGCAGCCCGAATGAATCACCATTAATCCCTCTATACAATGGGGTTTGCGTGCTAACTACACATGTACTTCAGAAAATACCTCAGTCTACGCGGAACTTGCATGATGTTTGCGAAATTCAAACAGCCGTAACAATTATATATATAATATATATATATATATATATATATATCTCTCTCTCTCATCCTCATTCTCTCTCTCTCTTCTCCGCTCTCCTCTCTCTCTCTCTCCTCTCTCTCTCTCGTCTCTCTCTTCTCTCTCTCTCTCTCTCTCTCCTCTCTTCCTCACTCCTCACAACTCTCCAATCTCCTTTGAAAGCTCAGCAATCACACCATGTTATACAATAAACCCACTAGTATCACTCTAACTTCAAATTTATCCGAGAATCCACACATTACTCAAAGCTGAGTCTGCCTCCAGAAATAGGGAGTCCTGTTCAGATTCGAAGATCTTCTCCTCTGAACAGTTGCTCCAACTATACAAAGGATTGATTCGTCCTTGTATAGAGTGACTGCTCTCACATCTGGGGAGGTTCCAGCTCCACATACTTACTGGACAGAATTGATATCCAAAGTTATTCGACTTATCAACTCCACCAATGTGACCTCAAAAAGTCGACTCACTCAAATTACGCCGCATAGTAGGCTCTCTTCCTCTTTTCTACAGATATTACTTTCGGTTTCTGCTCGCAACAACTTGCTGCTTGTGTAACCTCCACATTAGCGCGGACCAAGGAATACTCGACAAGCCACACAATCACATGATGATATGTGTGGCTATTGGCAACTCAAGGTTGGAACGTTACAATGTTTTGTTTCTTCCTCTCCACTGCCAAACTCTGGAAGCTCTTTACCCTCTCATGTCTTAAACAAACAGCTTATGACCTTCCCCTTTTCAAAAATCAGATTTTTTTTACTTTCTCAAAAACCTCTTTCTACTATTTTGTCTTTACCTTGCTTTTCTATTAATGCGAGTTCTTTTGTTTCAGCTTGGCCCTCGATGATGGACTATTTTATGTCAGTGACTCTCCTCTCTATCGAGTGCAGCCTGTGCACTGCTGGTTGCTTATCATTTGCGTTGGGACGCGGCCTGATGCGCTCACAAGTTCGATGATGCAGTGTCCCCCTTACCCAGTACAGACTGGTGCTCATTTTGGCCGACTCGAGAGGATGAACAGGCTGAGCCAAGCCTCCCGGTGTCGTATTAATTTCAGCGGCCAAACGACTGCTGAACTCAGGGACCCTAGATCCCAAGCCGCCACCCGAACCACGAAGCCAACACCAGGCTACGTCAGTGGGACTGAATCCTTCAATATTAAAAAAAGAAAAAATATCGACGGTGAAACTTTACACGTTTTGGACCGCCTATCCGAGTTGGAACAAAACGATTCAGACACATGACTTGGACAATTAGTCACAGGTTTGACAGCCATATTGGATTACAGGAAAACCAATGAAAATCCTCCCGACACAGGCTGGACAAATCTGAGCGCGGAACTTCACAGAAACGTACCCCAAGATATGGGTTAGACAATTTTGCGTGAGGGAATAATTGAATAGCGTCACATTGGTTTGTGGATTGTATTACCCTTCCTTGGGATTTGACATGAATGCCGTGTTGCACATGCGCAGACTACACGGGTACCAGCAATTGGGAGCTGACGTCTTGCAAACATGAAACCTCCTGAGGTGAATAACCCATCGCGGATCGCGTCTTATTGTTCTTGCACATCAAGACATTAGCAGATGCAACGCACCCCCGGGGGGTAAAGTAAAAATGAAAAACGCTATCCCTGTCCTCAATGGCGGACTGTTGGCATTCTCCGAATGAGTATCTCAGATGGGGAGCAATGTGCACGAAATTTTCGTGGCAACAACATGGCGGCTTTGTGATGCCAGTTCGTCGTCGTGCTGTGTTGTTGACTGTGTGCCGGCAGAAGGGGCATGGAGCTCATCAAAAACCTGCTGTCACCATGGCGACCTTACCCACAAGTCACATGAAGGAACTCTGTGACTCATTCAAGCTGCCACTTCAAGCTCGAAGCTGCGTCTTAATCATATCAAGGTGTAAGTTTTATTCACACACTTGCCAGGAAAATCAGGACATTCTCCCGTTTTGTCGCTGATCTGCGCCGATTTAGCAGAAGCCGTGTCAGTTTGGTGCTGTGCTGGATGAGATGCCTCGAGACATCACCCAGGCCCCCAAATCTCACTCAGCCTGTTTCAAACTCTTCAGCTACCCTCTCATCCTTGAGCTGTCCAACATCCAAGCCGGCAGGCTTGGATTGATTACCATTCTCCCGGATTTAAGCTGCAACTGTCAGAGTTGCTACCACAAAACCTGTGGTCAGTGTGAGGAAACTCCAGCATGAGGAACAAAAATTTCAGCAGCACCAAGTGGAGCAAATACAACTACATCAGCTTCTTTCCCAGCAGGAGAGCAAAAACTCTGGAAAAATTGCAATTATTACCAAAGAAAAATCAAGAAATTTGAAAGAAATTCTCTCAAAAACCTAAATATGAATTCTGCTCGCAAGTACAGGAAGTGGCACATCAACACATCAACATCAAAATGAGGAACATAAAATGAAGGCCTTGTATTGGTGCAAGCCATTTAGTGCCCGTCGCACTCGGCCTTGCACCAGACACCTGGTTGGGAGTTTGCAGTATGAGCAGCCTGCCTGTTCAGCGAGCTGAGAATGTTCTCCGAGTTCTTCATTGTCGGAGCACAGCCGGTGCTCTCAGGTACTTTTCAATGGTTTTTGACTCTTTTAAGCTTTTGTGAGCCATTTCGGGTAAAACAAATCCTTATCACGGACACGTATAATGTATTTTCTTTTGCCCCCAAACACACAAGTTTCCTGGGTTCTGCGCAAGCCAACCAAGTATTCTGGGGTGGATGACGCCATTTTGAAAGTCAGGCATTGGGCGAGTTAAACATGATGTTTAAGTTTGGCTTTGTGCGTTATTGTCGTCTTATGTTGTGTGGAATGCTCAAGAGTCATCTATAGGGAACGTAATTATGATGTCTTCAATTAGAAGGGAATTATGCCTTTTATGGGGGAGAACTGACATCCGCTGCGAGATTCTGAAAAAGCGGAGAGCCCGAAGGAAGAAACGGGCATTGAGAGACGTAAGGTTTTCCGGAAGGTGGAGAAAAAGCAGCATTCTTAGCATGGTCAACCACGGAGGCCAGGTGATCAATTTCTCGTCTTGCGGGTCTGACGTTTGGTGTTAGAGTGTATGCAGCGTCAGATGGTACGTGTTTGGAGAACCGGCCTGGCTGTGGAGTGTTATCTGTTGCTATTAAGACCGAGCGTCCAGACGCATCATGAAACCCTGCCGAACTAGCAGACCTCTTGATGTTGAGGTTTTGCCACCATTCAAACTGGCCCCGCCTACACCAAGACCTTCACCTTATAGGGGCCAGAGTCTTGCAATGCGTTTGGCAACCAGCCATAGGCCCGTGCATTTAAGATCCATAAAATCCCATGCAATGAGGTCAGAACTAGACACCCATTACCTTTTGCTGGCATTTTGGCCTAGTTGTGAAGTGCTGGGAGGGAATAAGGGTTTGAATATAAAGGGGTTAATGAGGGTTAAGGAACGAATATTATCTTTTTGCCTTTAGAAGACACTTGAAGTGAATAGGGGGCTAAATCAGAGTGCCAAACGGAACACATTGTGTGATTTTATTGAATTGATTAATTGGAAATTGAACTGTGCCTGTTACCTTGGCAGGAGTCTCTATTTCTAACGACATTTTGTTTCTATTTTTTAGTCAGAGCCATAAATAATAAAATGTACCTTCGGCTTAAAGCTGTATGTATTGGACTCCAGCCGCTTGGGGCGTATTTAACGTGGCATGTTAAAAGTAACTGTATAGAATACTACTACTGAAATATCACCGGTTTTTATGACTTGCGAAACAACAAATCAGGGCCAGTGTACTAAGATTCGCAGCGAGGCCAACAGGGCCTAATGTGTTATGCCCTACCAGAAAACCAAAAGATGGTGCCCATATCATTTTCTGCGTGCCATGGGGGTGGCAGTCAACGACAATCGTGGGTGTGCGTCGAAAGTCTGACCAAGGGTGCACATTTCAGGGAAATTGACCCCCTAACAAGACACCGACAACAGCAGCAGAGCCAGCCATAGTGCTGCAGCAGTAACAAGATTTTTGCTCAATCCAATATGGCTGCCAGACCATGTGACTTTCTCAATTATTCATGAATATCGTTTGTATCACCCAGAGATTTTTGGGAAGATTTTGTGTGACAGTTTTCCCCTCGCCAGCCGTCTGAGAGTATTTTAACTCGGTCGTAAACCAACATGCTGCGCAGAACGTGTGAACTTTGCTGTTCTCGGTGTAGCGATCTCTCTCTTCCGTT
>CM068953.1:61200347-61213553 GCA_035128595.1 Eptatretus atami
TTTCACATTGTTTGTTGGTTTCCTCTTGCTTCTCGTGAAACTGCTGCTCCTTCATTTTATGTTCCTCATTATGTTTTTGATGTTGATGTGCCACTTCCTGTACTTGGAGCAGATTCTTATTTATGTTTTGGAGAATTTCTTTCAATTCTTGATTTTCTTTGGTAATAATTGCAAATTTTTCAGAGTTACTCTCCGGCTGAAAAAGCGATAAGTTTTATTGCTCGCTGTCTGCGTGATTTGATATCTCTTTGCTCATGGTAGCTGATCAGCTTGAATGTTAACGCGCACTGTCTTCATCATCTAACTTTACAAAAGAAAAACATTCGAAGCGACTCGACAACGAGTGGTGACTTGCAGACAGACGAAAAACAACGAAAAAGCCCCCAAAACAAACCCTTCCGCAATCCGCTCTGTACCTCCAAATAAACAAATCAAAACAACAGTAGAAAATATAAACTGTATGTGAATAATATATAATGATTTATTAATTTGTGTTCATATTCAAAATCACGGTTTGTTGAAGATTTGATGACAAAGCAAATGGTTAAAATATGATGAACACACCTCACATGACTTGCACCTAACAAACCGATGACCTGCTGCATAGGGACTAGTTAAGAAACTGGGACAAAGGAAGGAAACAAGAAAGACCAGAACTTGATGAGGTGGAGGACAAGCTGAATGAGATCCTAAACTAAAGATGTGACACATCGCTCTTACCGTGAAATGCGGCATTTTAATTTCTCTCTCTGATGAACCAGCCACGAGACCTACGTGATGAACACAATGATTGCGATCACAAAAAAGCCAACCAGGTAAGCCCAATCCATTGCGGCTGGCTTGTCTTTTCATATTCCCAGGTAAGTACAGTGGGACGGATGATCGCATACTAGTTCAGGACAGGACAGCAGGTCAGATAAAAAGTATAAAAGTGGGTTTTTATCCCTTAAACACCAAAAATAACATTTATATAATTTATCCACATTTCAATTCCCAACAAAATCAATATCCTTCTCCATCTTTCAACAGTTTGTGATTTCTGCCTTTGAGATGAAACTCGTCCTGGACATCGTTTTTTTTTAAACTTACATGCACATCGACAGCGGGTAACTTACCTGCACATCGACAGCGGGTAACTTACCTGAACATCCACAGCGGGTAACTTACCTGCACATTGACAGCGGGTAACTTACCTGAACATCCACAGAGGGTAACTTACCTGCACATCCACAGAGGGTAACTTACCTGAACATCCACAGCGGGTAACTTACCTTCACATCGACAGCGGGTAACTTACCTGAACATCCACTGAGGGTAACTTACCTCAACATCCACATATAACATACTTCACAATGATCATTTTGCTCTGATCTGCCAAAAATTAATTAATCACAAAATCATCACAAACACACTTTCATCCAATTAATTAAATAAACTTATTGACCAAAAAATAATTAAAAGTTTTTTGCTTTCACAATCACGTTTTTGTGAGGCCATGGACTTACTGATCACTGTTCATAACTGGAATCAATCTCCATGACGTCACATTGGTAAAAGGTGAGCAGTCACAAATGAAAGGTGAAACATGAAGGTGAAAGTTCACAAAGTGTAAAACTGTGAATTAAATATTTTTGATGTAATTCTGTGCTCTTGTTCATTTTGTTCACTTTCTCTTCTCTCCATGAAACCCCCACTCACCCCACCCTCCCCCCCATGTTGCCCTTACCCGTTTTGACTTGAGAATCCATCGTCCGGGACGAGTCCGATTCGCGACACAGACATTTCCCATACTGGGTCAGTGGACAATTCCCGAAGAAAAAATTCCGAAGAAGGAAATACAAATTCTCCTCAGCGTCACATTGTCAGAGCTTGTAACTTGTTCTGTCGCTGTGAACGAGTCGTCGTGGAATCTGCTTTGTGCGTCACAATGAACGGCTGTGCATCACAATGAACGGCTGTGCGTCACAATGAACGGCTGTGCGTCACAATGAACGGCTGCACGACATTGTGACGTCATTACGAGGACAGCAACAGCCTCATCCCAATGAATAATCCGATTTTTTAAACACACGGATTATTTTATCCTCATATTTGTGTTCAGTTGCTGTTCTTCATAAACTCTCAAAACCCAAACTCAAATGAAACAAAACACAAGTTCGAATGTTTGAAAGTTTGGATAATTTATATAACAATTTTACAACAACGATCAACTCGGTGGAAATTGTTTTGTGTTTTAAATTCAAGATTAATAATTGTTATGTCCTCAATGAACAAGAACGAAGACTCTGAAGTGGGAACAATGTTTATTCTGGACACGGGCACAACACAGCACAACACAGCACAGCACGGCATCTGAACATGGGCGGGTCACGTGACTCCCCTTTACCACGCCCTCGTGCTCCCATGTTTGCATACATCAGTGTGAACGACTGATACATCACAATAATCCTGTTTAATATCTGGATTCAGGTTAAAAATGGCAATTTCACAAAAGAAAATCGATTGTCTTCATGTTGTTACTCCAGGGATGATAATACATGATGAGGATTATATCTAAACTAGCCACACCCATGGTGAAGGGCGGTGTAGAAGGCGGTGAGGTGCCAAGGGCGGTGCAGAGGGGGCGGGGTGCACACTGCGGTGAAGAGGGTTGAGTAGGATGCATCGTTCGATGTAGTCGGGGGGTTTTGAGGGTGTACATATATCCACATGAGATGGAATGAGAGGTTTACACGGTAGGAGAACATTCTCAGTCCATACATTGCACGGACTTCCATGATGTGTCTTGGTGGAAGCACACTGAACCATTCGGAAGGCTTTTTATTTCCAGACGACGGGGTTTAACATTTCCATCCGAGGTATAAAGATTTCATTTTGAGCCAGATGTGTTTTTTGATGCTAATATGCCAGATGCTAATAACAAGTGTTTTTTGTTTGTAAATTGTGGGCACCTTATAAATTATTCTTCATCTTGAGGGAGACCTGAATGCGACCGTTCATAAAGTAATTGACGTCACATAACGATTGATGACGTCACGCTTGATTGTCATGCGATCTGACCTAAACTCATCGTCGTTAACACTCAACCGAAACAAGACCCATGGAAATCTGACGCAACAAACCCGGGCAGTGTCAAATCAGCAGAGGCTGACAGGTCTGATCTCTTCGGCCCATCAGAAAACCAGGATGGCGACTATATCATTTGGTCTGGGTGTCATGGTGGGAGGTGTAATGTCGTGATACACAAACAATCAGACCGATCACGATGCATTCAACTTCAGAAACGTTTTCTTGAGAACATTCAGCTCCATTGCTGGTCCCGTGTGTCGAGCATGCGCACACGGCACTCCTCAAACCCAAGGAAGGGCAACACATCACGATATCTCCCCCTTTAATTACAAATCCAACCGGTCTGGATGTTTAGATACACTGGAGGACCTACACAAAGGAGTTGTGACAGGTATAGATTTAGGTGACATGGCCAAACGCACCGGATTGGCAGCGGGTACAGGTACAGAGAATTCGGGTGGAGACGCATTACTGACAACTTCAGATGCATTCTCAGACAACGGAACAATAACTGGATGAATCACAGAATTTGCATCATCCACCAACTCAAGATAACGCAGCTTGATCTGATCCACATGTTTCCTAACTGTACACCCATCTTTCAGCTCGACACAAAAAACACGAGTTCCTTCCTTGCTAATAACACCTGGCAGCCATTACTCTCCAAGGCCATGGTTCAGTACATAAACAGGATCGTTTACAGCAAAGTCCCGTAATGCAGCCGTGCGACCATGATGGTATTTCTGACCCTGACGCTTGTTATCAATAGTTTCACCAATGTCAGGATGAACAAGAGAATGTCTGGTTTTGAGTTCTCGCTTCATAAGCAATTCGGCTGGAGGAACTCCAGTTATGGAATGTGGTCTGGATCTGTAACCTAGCAACATGCATGACAAACGCGTTTGAATGAAACCTTGAGTAACACACCTCAACCCTTGATATAATCTGTACAGCATGTGCTGCCTGACCATTAGAAGCGGGTTTAAACAGAGAAGACCGGACATGTTTGATACCATTCAATCTCATGAATTCCTGAAATTCCTGACATGTAAAACACGAACCATTATCGCTTACCAACACATCAGGTAGACCGTGAGGAGCGGACATGACACGCAAATTCTCAATGGCGGCAGCAGAAGTGCGGATAGACATGACAGAGCACTCAATGCACTTGGAAAATGCATCCATGACAACAAAGAACATTTTCCATAAGAACGGACCTGCAAAGTCAACATGAATCCTGTACCAAGGTTTGGAAGGCCACGACCAAAGACTCGGTGGTGATTCCGCTGGTGACTTGCTGAGCGGCAAACATGTATCATAACAATGAACACAAGATTCAAGTTCAGAATCAATACCAGGCCACCAAACATGAGACCTTGTGATAGTTTTCATCGTAACAATACCAGGGTGGGTACTATGCAGTTTAGAAACCAACTTCTCTCTTCCCTGCTTTGACATGATGACACGTCGGCCCCAAAGCAAGCATTCTGACTGGGCAGATAACTCATCTTGATGATGTAAATATGGTTTGTACTCTTCTGAGCCTGGTATACGGGACCAATCACCAGTCATAACACAATGCTTAACGACAGACAACACATGACTCTGTTAGACCACAACCTCACTTGAGCAGCAGTGACTGGAGAATTGTCACTCTCAAACACATTCATAGCTAATGCAAGGTCAGCAGGTTGAAGGGTATTGTTACTATCAGTGATAGTAACAGTGATAGTAATATCAGTACCAGTGGTCGACTCAATGCGTCAGCACAATTTCCAGTGTCAGGCCTATAACGAATAGTATAATTGAAACCAGACAACATCAAGGCACACAGCGAAACACGTGATGACACATTGGTGTTGATTCCCTTGTTCTCTGAAAGCATGAAGGTGAGCGGTTTGTGATCAGTTTCAAGCTCAAATTTATGACCAAACAAATACTGATGCATATTGGTTTCCCAAAACACACAGCCTAATGCTTCTTTATCAACCATTCCATGGGTATTTCAGCTTTCGTCAAGCTTCTGGAAGCATACGCAACAGGTTGTAACTTGCCCGACTCATTGGCTTGTTGTAACACACAGCCTTCCCCACAGGCACTGCCATCACATTACAATCCAAGATGCTTACATGGATCATAATGAACAAGCAACTTGTTAGAACACAATAGACCTTTAGCTTCCTTGAAGACATCATCCTGGGCCTTGCCCCAAACCCAAGTTTTCCTTTTCCGAAGTAACTGATGCAGGGGTTCTTGCACTGTGCTCACCCACGGCATGAAAATGCCAAAATGGTTGAGCAAACCCAAAAAGGAACGCAATTGTGACATATTTTCTGGTTTGGGTGCGTTCTTGATTGCTTCGACTTTGCAATCACACGGCATGATCCCAGCGGCAATGACTCTTCTGCCTAGGAATACAACTTTGGGCGCCAGAAACACACATTTCTCACGTTTCAGTCTGAGCCCTACTTTGTACAAACGATGCAGGACTACCTCCAGGTTACTCAGGTGTTCTGCAATGTTGCAGCCCATGAGCAGGATGTCATCCTGAAACCGACCGTCTTTGGAACAGATTTCAAAGACTCTCCATGTTTATGCCTGATGTTGGCTTCATGGTTAGGGTGTCGGATTTGGATCCTTGGGTCGTGAGTTGAAATCCCGCTCAGCTGTTGAATTAATACCAGGTGGGGTAAACTCGGTCTGTCATCCTTCTGAGATTGGCAAAATGAGTGCCATCATGCTGGTATACTGGTGTCAGAGTGGCGACCATCCAGGATTGTGCCCAATGCCAAGGAGACTGCAAAGCAGCACCAACGCTCTGCACAGAGTAGGTCCCAATCTCCTCTCTCCTCCTCTCCATGTTTTATTTGAAAGATGGCAGCTGCTGAACGTATTCCAAAAGGACAGCGATTGTAGATGAACACAGCCCTTGTCAGTGTTGATTGCACGTGAGTTTCCTTGACTCTCAACCAGCTCTTGTGTCATGTAGGCAGATATCAGATCCAACTTGGTGAATGACTTTCCACAGCTAATGTCGAAAACAGTCATCTGCTTTGGCAGTGGATACCTGATCCTGCATGGAGTGGCGATTTATGGTCACCTTGTAGTCCCCGCAGATCTTCACTGTTCCATCACCTTTCAGGACCGGAAATAAAGGACGAGCCCATTCATGAACTCAACAGGAGAGATGACCCTTACTATGGAGTCTCTCAAGTTCACACTCGATCTTTTCCCTCATCAAGTCTGGAACAGACCCAGCTTTACAGTCGATGGGCTTTGTTTCCGAGTCCATATGAATCTTTACTTTCATCCCCATGAAGAATCCAATTCCTGGCTCAAACAGAGATGGAAACTTATCCAGAACTTGAGCATAACTGGAAGTCTCCACTGAAGACAGCTTGTTGATCTCATGCCAGTTCAGCTTTATGCTCTCAAGCGAGTTCCAACCGAGTAATGTAGGTCCATTGCCTGGTACAACCCACATTGGCAGTTCATAAGTCACACCATCATAAGACACACTGACATCTGTGCTGCCAATCACTGGAACAATTTCCTTGGTGTAGGTACGAAGTTTGGCCTTCAGTGGACTCAATTTGGGCTTCACCGCCTCACTGTCCCACAATTTGTCAATTGTCTCCTGGCTCATAATTGACTGACTTCCATTGACACCTGCTTGCCATTCAGCTGAAGACTAACAGTTATCGGTGCGGTGCTGCCATGGATTGCATACTTCTCACACTCCTCACCATGCAGTGACGACTCATCAGCTTCAGCAACATGCTCGCCATCATCCACATGATAGGTGGTGCCAACGCCATAACCATTGCTGGATTGGCAACACCTTTTTGCCCGATATTTCCACATCCGTTACATGTGTACCGTTTGAAACAGCACTGGTGAGTCATATGATTTGCACCACAATGCCAACACAAGTTCTTGGGGCCTCTTGCTACTGATGAAGCAGGTTCAAAACACACAACTGGCTTCGATGTAGCTTTATATGAATATAGAGCAATCAAATTTACAGTATCTGCACTTGAAGAGTTCTGCCTCTTCGACGAGATCTCCTTCAGGTTTTCAGCAGTTGCCAGACACATCTGTGCAATCTTCACTGCTTTTCCTCGATCAAGGTCATCTTTTTTCTTTGAGCAAGGGTTTTCGTAAGATGACATCATGATTGACCCCAATCACAAAATGTCTCGGAGGCATCTCATCCAGCACAGCCACAAACTGACACAGTTCTGCTAAACGGCGCAAATCAGCGACAAAAACGGGGAACGTCCTGATTTTCCTGGTGTGTGTGTGTGTGTGTGTGTGTGTGGAATAAAACTTATACCTTGATATGATTAGCCAGCTTCATATGATTCCAGGATAAATTTGAAGTTAGAGTGATAATAGTCAGTTTATTGTATCACATGGTTGTTTGTTGAGCTTTCAAAGGAGATGGGGGAGTTGAGAGGAGTTTTAGAGACAGAGACAGAGACAGAGAGAAGATAGAGAGAGAGATAGAGAGAGAGATAGAGAGAGAGATAGAGATAGAGAGATAGAGATAGAGAGAGATAGAGAGAGAGATAGAGATAGAGAGAGATATAGAGAGAGAGAGAGAGAGAGAGAGAAGAGAGAGAGAGAGAGAGAGAGAGAGAGAGAGAGAGAGGAGAGAGAGAGAGATAGAAGAGAGAGAGAGAGAAGAGAGAGAGAGAGAGAGAGAGAGAGAGAAGGAGAGAGAGAGAGAGAGGAGGAGAGAGGAGAGAAGAGAGAGGAGAGAGAAGAGAGAGGAGAGAGAGAGAGAGAGAGAGAGAGAGAGAGAGAGAAGAGAGAGAGAGAGAAGAAGAAGAGAGAGAGAGGAGAGAGAGAAAATGAGAAGAAATTGGTTTTTGAAGCATTAAATTTAACTTGATTACATTTTCCCACTGGGAGATCTTGTCCAAAATCCGAATTTAAAGAGGTGGCTGTGATGAAACGAGAAGTAGATCGAGTGAGGGAAGATGGGCAGATGGGAAAGACATGGAGGAATGTAATGTTGAGTCATCAGACATGAGTACATTGGTTGCTTGTGGAAGAAGAGGTCATTGTAAAAAGAAGAAAAGAGTGTGGGGATGAACGAACCTTGAGGTACACCGTTGTTAATAGGGATGGGGGATGTTGAACCATCGACAATTACGGAGATAGAGCGGTCGGAGAGAAAGCTAATATGAGAGAGCAGAGTGAAGGAGGAAAGCTGAAAGCCGATCTGTTCAGCCACTTCAGAGAAGACAATTTTGAAGGTTAAAAAAAAAAAACACAATATGGCTGCCAAATCACGTGACCGTGCCGTCATCAATTTTTTTCTGTGGACCATTTTATCCCTCGATTCCCCTCAACAATTTTCATTCTGATCACATGTGGCGTTCACATGTGCAATTACGACGTCATAACGAAGGCACCTAAAACATCAAAACATCTCATATCCGCATGAGGAGGATTCCGTGTGTCAAGTTTAATTTTTTTTCTTGGTGGCGGTTTCAGCGATGCAGAGGTCAAACGCAATGTCTCTTTCTTCGGAGGTAAAAATAAGGTTCATCGACTTGTGTTCGCCATGTTTGTTCTCGCTGTGAAGACATAGACGGACATTTTGTGTCCTGCGGCTTGATATGTTTTTTGAATTGAATTCCGATAATTTCCCACTTGAATTCCTCTTTCAAAGAACTCTGTTTGAGGGTAAATCTTTGTGTTTGCAGTTTTTATGGACGTGTGTGTGTAGATTGGCACGTGACCCACAGGTGGTGCACTCCGTGCGGCGGGAGCTGTTGGAGTTCCCCGATCAGGAGGTGGAAGCGTGCTCCGTGCGTGCGAATGTGAAGGATGAGTGGTGTGCGTGGGCACGACGAGGATGCACCGTGAGGAGGAGAAGGAACGCCTGGGGGGGAGCGTCAGCGACAGACGGTGGAGCTTCTCGATTAAAAGTCTTCCCATCTCATGATGTTCAGAGCCGGGACGGAACGAGCCGACCGAGGGATTTTGTGGAGGGGCGCTGCATGTTGGCGCATGCATGGCTGCCGTCCTTTCCTGAGACATGTTGATTGTAAGTACACCTGTCAGCAGTGGTGTAGTCTTCGTGATACGCAGGTATACGCCGTATACACCTAAGAAGCTCCAGGATTTCCGTATACTGTACCCATTAAACTGCGCAAGGATACGTAATGATATAGTTTTGTGACAGAACTTTCAGTTCATTTGATTTTGTTCCCACATACCGGGTAGGTATAACTGCAATAAAATAGCCTTGCAGGGGAAGCCATCTACTTCATTCATCTCCATTCATAAAATTCACCCCACTCCAGTGCGGTGCTGTTACAACGGTGAAACGCGGTGGCTCACTGGCTGTGACACGTTTTCTAGACCTGACCTCACGCTCACGCACCTACCAACGATGAACACGTGTTTGACAGTAGCTAGTGGTTGCAAGTTTTTAATTAGCTAACATTATGAAAAGAAAGCAAACTACACTCTTTGAGTGTTTTTCGTAAGCCTGGCCCTGAAGTTACTGCCGCTTCGGATGACACTACAGAAACTACAGAAATGAGCAGCCTGATGCTAACGTACACCTGGTAAGTGAAAGTCGCATACAAATTGTTAATCTCTCTATCAGGCCCTAAAACGGCGCCAACGTTGTCCAGACGGAATGAAAACCCGTCATTCTTGTTACAAACGCTAAATTGGATGAAAAAGCGGCGAAATTGAACACACAGTAATTACGGTCGCAATGCAGATATAATGGAAACAACATGTTTATTTAACACACAAGAACGGTCGTGAGGAAACAAGAACGGACAATCCGAAATAGATTGGTGGGACGAGCAGATTGGTTATTTCCGTCGGAAACGTCCGAGAGCGAAACAAAAGCGGTTCATTCCGGTTACTGTAGTGCGAACAAGATGGCGGATGCAGTAGAACGACTGTTACGGTATGTAAATTTTTAGTGCTTGTGCCTCGACTAATGTAATATAGATAATATAGTGGGTAGTACTGATGTAGTTTTTAACAATTTATTAAACGAATTTTGTTGTGATGAAATGTTTGGTTTTTGCTGTATTTCGAGCCCGAGTGAAGGATCGCTAGTTGTGTATATGCCCAGTTCAACATAGGGGATAGTGTATGGGATCTTTTTACAGTTTTTACTCATATTAACTTTGTTATTTTATTATGGAATTTTGCATTTATTATTACTATCAAATTTTACCTCTTGCAAATATAACGATCAATCGTCACTGTCGCTGCAGCACGGGGCACGAATTACACGACATGCAGCCACACATTCAGTCAAGAGGCGCATTTTTGCTGCTTGTATAATATCTCGTACCACAACGGGTTTTCATTAACAGACATGATATATTCAAGGCAGACTACGTTAAAGTTAATTACCATAACTTCAAGAACTTTTCAAGCCGCATGTTTCCACGTTTATGGTAACGGAATGAATCGCTTTCGCTTCAGTCTCTGCCGTTTCGCGACGGAATAACCGATGTTGCTTCCATTCCTCACCGTTTATTTCGGGATTGACGTTCTTGTGTCCGTCACGACCATTCTTGCGTGTAGAATAACGTGTTGGTTTTGGTTATAATTTTTGCCTATTGCGTACGTAATTATTGTGTTGGTTTCTTTGGCGTTTTCATCATATTTTAGCTGTTTTGTATCAAGAATGACGGGGTTTTCATTCCGTCTGACAACGTTGGCGTCCGTTTGTTGGGGGCCTGTTATAATAGGGGGGGGGGGGTGGGGATTGGCTAATTAATATTGGTCTATCCTAAGGCGAGGCTCAGGGAGGAGGAACTACCTGAAATTTGAGGTATGTTTGGACGTTTTCGGAATTTGTATCGTCATTTTATATGTTTAAAGAATCGCGGTTCGCGGCCCGGAGCGTCACGCCTAGGATAGTTGTCGGCCGCAATGGTTCGCGCCCTTTAGCGACCAAATAGCTTCTTCCACCTTTATAACTGATATCGCTGGATGCCTGCGTTTACTGCACGATGATGTTGTGTGTGTGTTAAATTTGTGTGCTTTGTGTGTAGAGTTATGAGCGAATAAAGGCTTCGCGCCGCTGGCCTATTCGATACGTTAGCCTTACGGCTGTGATGCAGTTTCACTCTACCGGCTCTCAGAACGAACGGAAAGATATTTTGGATTCTGTTTTCAGATTTCGCAGTCGATAGCCATCAGCTAATCCCAACGTAGAAAAACCAGGTGAAAAAGGAGGATTTTTGGGTATTTTGTGTGACTAACAGCTTTGGGTACTTGAGGAACAGGAAATAAAATGCGCTAATTAATTCCCTTTAGCGGCGTTAATGTAAATAATTTTTTCATCGGTACTTGGAGGTAGGTGAGGTTAGACTACGAAACGAGGGTATCATTCGGTTGTCGGACTTGTGATGATTAATTACAGAAAAAAACGATTGTTTGCGGGCCGCGTCATATTCGTCCTCGCCATCGAGGGAACGAAAATATTTTCAATTTGTTTTTGATTTATCAGTATGTATAGGGTGGTAATGAGATTACTCTCGAAAATCCGATTAATAACGGCTTATGTTTCCGCAGTTCTAGCCGCGGCTGCCTTTCGTACTGGGAAAAATACATTCGGAAGAATTTCTCTCCACCATCATCCGAATAATTTTCCGTCGGCACGAAGACATAGAGGAAGGATAGACTGACAAAATAAGGACTTCCACTAAGCTCTGTGACTTATAATGATTAAATAGAGATTTTAAAGGCAGCGGTGGAAAACTAGCACATCACTCCACGGTCTGACGAACGAAGGAAAGTTATTTTTGAATTCTTCTGTTTTCGGATTGTACAATATATATATATGTGTTTCAGTCCAGGCAATAATATTGTCAGTTAGCTGTGAACCATTGATTGGCCATGAGAGACTATTATTGGCCTAGTGTGCTATTGCCTTCCCTTGAGTTTGGCTTAGGCCTATGCGTCATCTCATAGTGCTATTGTTCAACCAAAGCTCATTATTAAAAAAAAAACTTCATCAACTTTTATGCTTAAACTTCACATGCTAAGACTCGTGCACTTGAACCTGGCGATTACATACAAACTAGCCGCACAAAGCTCTCTTGGAAGTGTCAACATTGGGGGTTCTGACACCTGATGCATTCAGACTATTCCAGTCTCGTACTGTTTTAATTCGTATCCTCCAGCCATGCAAAATCACTAGGGATCACTAAACGGTAGAAAATCAGTCCAAAGCGTTTAAATCTTCCCAGCTGTAGATGTCATTAGCTGTTATAGTATGTGTTGCTATAATTTGTTGATAACACATACCCAGTCTTGTAGAATGCTCTCAATTGTGTGTGGATGCATGTAGTGTATGTGTTAGTGCCGTGGTGCTTATGGGGTGTCGCTCCGGCACAGATGTGGCGAAGGCGGGGAGGGATTCGGGGATCATCACAGTATACTCACTACAAAAACCTAGACTACACCACTGCTGTCAGGTGTTATATCAAACCTGACGGTTAAATAGAAAACGCTGCCAGTTGGGCCCGTTTCACCGGCGTGGTAATCCTTCGAGGGGGACGGGGAAACAAGGCAAATTTGGGGGTAAATAGGATCCCACGCGAGCCTTGGGTTAGAAACATTCCCGCGGTAATCCCGCGCTAATTGGGGGGATTCGTGGAGCACCGTGGACGGCAGGCTCGGGGTCACGTGGGGACCCGGGTTGTGTACACACAGACCATCGGGCGTGTGGGGATGGCCGTGCTTTGAAGCCGTCGTGATGCGCGGTGCACAGCACGTGCCGTGCATGGGCCGTGCTGAGAGCACGTTCGAGGTGGGCGTGTCCACTGCGGGTGGGGGCTCACAGAACGCATCCCAGTAAAAGGCACCGTGGGAGGTTCGCAGCATGAGTTATCGGTGCGGCACGGCATGACCAACACGGCGTCGGGATTCACAGCACGCGTCCAACAGCACGAAGGCTGGAGCCTGGGCCATGGGGAAACCACGTGGCCCAGAGGAAACACACGTTCAGGGTAGAATGGCCCGTAAGAGACATTTTACAGGTAGATTGAGGGAACCGTGACGTTATCAGGGATTAGTGGGGATCACAGACGATGGAAATTGACGATTGGGAGTTTATTATCCCCCCCCCCCCCC
>CM068953.1:61282327-61323267 GCA_035128595.1 Eptatretus atami
AGTCAACCTCCTGGTGTATTTTAATTCAGCGGCCAAAGGGGCTTGAACTCAGGACCCTAGGATCCCAAGCCACCTCCCTAACCACTAAGCCAACACCAGGCTATAATATTCAAACTGAGGGAAGACAGTTTAGAGGCGATGATTTCAGAAGTTTGACCTCAAATAATTGCTTTCCTAATTCAGTGATGGACTATGCAAATCCTGTTCAACTGTCATGTTAATTGGATGTAAATTGATGATTTTTCAGTTGAAATTTGATTTTAGATGTTTGACCTCGAGTTAACCTTTGACCTTTTGATCTCAAAAATAGTTGGTTTCCCAGTTCAGTAATTCACTGTGATATGCAATTGCTGTTTAATTTTCAAGTCAATTGGATGAAAATTGACGATTTTAGAAATTCGACCTCAACATGACCTTTGACCTCAAAATCTACAAGCTTCTCAGTTGAGACTACCTCTACAACTTGGTAACGTTTCATGACTATCGGTTTTGAATTGTGACCTTTAGGTGATTGACAGACAGACAGAATAACGCACAAGACCAACCAATACACTTGAAAAATCTTAGATTTTGACAAGTAACAAAAACAGACAGGGGTGAAAACATAACCTCCATCCACCTTCTGTGGTGGAGGTAATGACAGTACAGTATACAGAACAGTGTGTTTTTATTGATGATTATGATGATGTGATGACTATGGTGGTAGTGTTTGCGAAGAAGTTAGAAAGATGATTCATGCCCACTGTAGACACACACCCGTAGCCAGCCTGTTTAACACATTAACTTTTTTTGCTTAAACTAATCACTTGATCTTCTGCCTATTTCCAGCAGACTAACCTTTCCCACCCATGTACTTGGAGGCCATGATTAACGGTAATTACAGGTTCATGACAGCGAGTCGACAGGTGCAGCGAGGTGTTTGCAGTCAGGAACCAAATACAGTATTGTACAGCATCAAAATCTGTGCATGACTCTGGTGTGGGTGGGAGGTGATGTGGGGGTGAGGTGATGGAGGGGCTCGCAAACTCACAGATACTGGAGGTCCATGGGCCGTGAATCCGGAAGGTTTTCTTTACTCATTTAACAGTTGAAATACCATTCACATCATTTCAATAGCGTTTTGATAAACAGATCTGCAGTTTTTCTGGAACAGCTTGGTAAGAAAATTACAGAACTCCAAGGTGGTAAAAATGTACACTTTATGAATCCCTGAATAGGTGGTTGACAAACTTTCCATCATACTTGTGCGGTGATGAGCAAAACCACGCCTATGTGGAGGTCCATCCTGCAAGTTCGTGTAGTGAATTCAGGCCAAGTGGACCTTCACGTTAAGAAGATGCCTACACTAAAAAAAATTATCATTAGCCCCCATTGGACTTTGTCCGAAACGGGAGCTTATGGAATTGGTCTCATGATTTTGTTTTTGTGTGCGTGTGTGCGTGTGTACGTGCGTGCGTGCGCGCAGCCATATCTCGGAGATGTATGAACCGATTTTATTCGTACTTGGCACAAAGACAACGCATGATGGCTGACTGGAGGCCATTTTAGTTGTAAGAAAAGAAAAAAAAACCCCAGTGTCGAACATGTCCTCAACCATTTCTCATCATTTCTGACATGCATTTACTGATCTTGTTCAAATTAGGCACACTCATAATGAATGATGGCTTACATAAGCACCTTTTTGGGGTTTTTTTGAGATCATATCCAAGATGGCTGACTGGCAGCCATTTTAGTTGTTTTTTTGTTTATAAAAAGCTGATGTGGAACACGTCCTCAACCATTTCTTGGACAAGCATTTACCGATGTTCAAACTTGGCACACAGATAATGAATGATGGCTTACATATGCACGCCATTCTTTTTTGAGATTAGATCCAAGATGGCCAACTGGCGGCCATTTTAGTTGTAAAAAAAAAAAACAATGTTGAACACGTCCTTAACCATTTCTCAGACATGCATTTACCGATGTTGTTCAAACTTGGCAGACAGACGATGAATGATGGCTTACGTATGCACGTCATTCTTTTTCGAGATCAGGTCCAAGATGGCCGACTGGTAATTTCTCAGACATGCCTGGTCCGATTTTGTTCAAACTTGGCACAAGCACAGTACATGATGGCATACACGTGCCCATCACTTTATTTTGCGATCTGATCAAAGATGGCTGACTGTCAGACTATGACATTTTATGTCTATTTATTTATTTGTTTTTACCTTGTTATTCTTGCTTTTTTCCAACAATGTCTCTAAAGCTCAAGGAGCTTATACATACGCGATATGAATTACAAGTCATTAGATGACGTACAAAATCAACACTATATTTGGGATATGAACCAGGGATCCCAGGATCATGAAGAAAGTGCTCGCATTGTGTGCCTTGTGCCTCGCTGTTTGTTCTAAGGTGCAAAAGTTACAAAGGGCAGCCCTGAAGGATCCTGTGAAATGTGCCGTCTCTACCAAGTACCAGACCGTGGAGAAATTGCTGCAGTCCTACATCTTTGTTCCTGCCAAGTTCAAGGTTTGAACTGGATCTTTAACTTGCTTAAAGAAACTGGATAAGTTGTATCGTCTCTGAATTTGCAATGTATATGTTTGAACTTTAATGACAGACTTGCAAATCTTGTGCATATAAAAGACACCACATAGCATTTTTTTTTGAGCTAAAGTAAATCCTTTGTGTTGAACTTACAATATCATTGTAACAGGATTAAAGTGCAAATGGCGTTCTAGTAATAAAGTTTCAGGACTGTGTTTAATGGAAAAGAAATCCTCACCGATGATATCCAATGTTTCTGGCATTGCTGACCCAACTGTGGAAATGGCTGCTTTCAGAATACCAGGTAACTCATTTCTCATGGAGCTGACTGTCCTCTATTGTTGAACTCTTGGGGCCTTTCACCCTTTGTATCAGAGGAAAGAAGTTAAATTGCATTGTGACAGGTCATCTGATTATGACCAACTAAACCTGCTGATGCTTATTGCCAAAGTGTATTATGCTATGATGAGTGTGAGGGAGCAATGGTTTGCTAAATATTCCATCTGTTTGACCTATGCCACCATCCGTTAAAGTACATTTTTCTTTTTTGTGGTGCCGGGTAATGGTTTGGTGCCATTAATTGTGCATGTACCTAAACTGGCTTTGACGCCAACTTTCCAGTCTGTATATAATATTCATGCTGTGGAGATTTGAGTTTTTTTTGGTTTTTTTTAATACAGTGTCGAGGTTCATGGAGGGGCTAGAACATAGAACGGATCATGACGTAACAGAACAAAACTAGGACAGCACTCTGGAGAGTGCATACCTCTGCCAGGCAGAACAGCTTACGTTTTATACCCCACTGATAGGCCAGATACAGTATCTTTAGGTCTACACCCCCTTTCAAAATTTTCACCTTCTGTTGCCTCATAGCCTGGAATTAAATTGCATTAAACCGGGATTTTCCCACCTTTTATTGACACGCCATAACCCACAACTTCCAAGTGAAAAACAAGTTTTACAAATTTCAGAAAATTAATTAAAAATACAAAACTGGAATATCTTGGTTGGATAAGTGTCCGCCGCCCTGAGTTCATATGTGGTGGAAGCACCTTTGAAAGCAACTACAACTGTGAGTCTGTTGGGATAGGTCTCAAACAACTTTGCACATCTTGATTGGGCAATATTTGCCCATTCTTCTGTACAAAACTGTTCAAGCTCAGTCAAGTTGCATGAGGAGTGTTGATGGACAGCAATCTTCAAGTCACACCACAGATTTTCGATTCGATTTAGGCCGGGGCTCTGACTGGACCACTCAAAGACATTTATCTTTTTGTTCCTTTTGCCACTCCAGTGTAGCTTTGGCTGTGTGCTTCGGGTCGTTGTTATGCTGAAAGGTGAACTTCCGTCCCAATTTCACCTTTCTAGCAGAAGGCAGCAGGTTTTCCTCTGGGATTTTTTTCTGTATTTTCCTCCGTCCATTTTCCCTTCTATCCTGGTAAGTGCCCCAGTCCCTGCTGATGAGAAATGTCCCCATATCATGATACTGCCACCACCAATGCTTCACAGTAGGGATGGTGTTCTTTGGGTGATGTGCTGTGTTGGGTTTGCGCCAAACATAACATTTTGCATTTAGGCTAAAAAGTTCCATCTTAGTTTCGTCAGACCACAAAACTTTTTTTCCACATGGCTTCAGAATCTCTGGAGTGTTTTTGGTTTTTTTGCACATCTGAAACAGGACTCAAGGTGGGCTCTTTTGAGTAATGGCTTCCTTGCCACACTACCGTACAGGCTAGACTTGTGAAGTGGCTGTATCTTGCCAAAACAAAGTTTTTGCAAGATATTGTTGCGAATTCGCGCCCGTCGGCGTGCGATCGGCCACGTGACTCGAATCGCGACCGCCTCGCCCACCGGACGGACAATTCAGTCGTGACCCTCCCGGCTAACGCCGGGATCCAGTCACGGTGGACCTTTCGGCCTCACCACAACCCAGTCCGCATTCTACCCGCGCGGAATAGGGTAAATCGCCGAAAGTCGATATACCTAAGTACCCGCACGGGTAACCTACCGAGGGGTTGTACCTCGCCACAGGCCGACTTCGGACACAGCCGCTTAAGCGGCTCGTTCCGGGCTACAGGATAACCGAGCGGTGTTATCGTCGGCCTTGACGGTTCCTGATTAATTATCGGGCGTCCCGCGCCCACTCAAACCCTTTACGTGCAACAAGATGGAGACCCAACGAAGGAAGGACGCAGCGAAACGGGGAAAGAATTCAACAGAAGCACATTTTATTTACAACGACACCACACAGAGCACACATATAGCAAACAGTATGAAATCAGCAAAATGCACATATATCACATAGAAAACAAAACCCACAATGCAGAGCTACCACGAATACGCGACACACGGACCACTTACACAGTACTACTTATAAGACACGGCGCCACACACACACGTTCACACAAAACCCCAAAAGAAAATGGAAGTCGACTTCCCTGTGGTGTTGAGTCCTCGGCGACCGTCACTCGCCGTGGTCCCGAGCTCTCTTGGTGCCGAAACCCGGGAAGCGAGCAGAGAGAATCAACGACCAAGCGTAGTGAGCAGAAAGAACCTCCAAGCAGAAGGGAGCAGAGCAGAAACGACGACCAAGGAGAAGAGAGAAACCTCATCCGCCTCCGCCTCTTATACGCCCGGCGCCCCGCCCCGTTCTCGGCTCCACCTTCCTTCGAGGCGCTTCGAGAAGGGGGGCGTTCCCTCTCATTCCCTCCCACCTCCGGCTTGTGGGGGGCGAGTGAATCTATTCTGGCGCCGGGCCAAGGAAGGAAAAAAATAGCGGGAAAACGCGCGTCCTCGCTGTGGGGACTTCTCCTTCCCCACTCGCGCTCGACGGTTCCCCACGCGGAAACCGTCGTACGTGGACCGCGGAGGATGGCGTTCGTTGCTGTGGAGTAGTGGCGAGATGGTGGTGGTGGTTGTGAGGGTGGCGGTGCTGGCGTTGTTGGAGTGGTGGCTTGGTTGGCGTTGTTGTTGTTGGCGTCGTTGGCGTTGAAGTGTGGTTGGCGTTGTTGGCGTTGAAGTGTGGTTGGTTCGAAAATAAAGCAGAACAGAAAAATGCCTAACTCAAAGTATCACAGCCCGAATGAATCACATTAATTCCCTCTAAACAGTGGGTTTGGGCTAACTACACATGTACTTCAGAAATACTCATCTACGGGACCTGAATGATGTTTGCGAATTTCCACAGCCGTAACACTACCCCCTCCCCTTTTTACAGACTCGTCCCGAGTCGTCAAATTATCGTTGCCATCATGTGTAGTTCTCCCCTAGTACGTTTTACCTTCGGATCCCTGAGTGCGACATTCATGGTATTCGTGTCCCCAAAATAAATAACCTGAGGCTGAGTAACTAACTAAACAAACTCACTCATACGGACGACTTAAATAAAATTGCCGGCGCTAGACAGACATGCCGGGGCACACTCATATTTACAATACACAACTATCCTTAACCTTATAAATTTACACTACTCCATGGCCCAGGATCAATGGACTCTGCAGGAAAAAGAAAAGAGTCAACAGAAAACCGGTGCACGGGCCGCCACTGCAGGCCCGTGTTGTAGCTGCCAACAGGACAGTTCCTGCAGCTTGCAAACTGTTGCTTTCACGATGATCCTGGCGCACATGGCAATGAACAAGGGGGGGGGGGGGCAAAGCAAAATAGAACGGGGCTGGATGACATGGGCAGTGGCATGAGCATGGCAAAGGCAAAGGCAAACATAGCCTGCAGAAAAGGCCGTTGCAGGCAAACACAGCCGGCAGATGAATGGGCCGGCACAGGCCTTGAAGAAAACAGCCGCAGACGATTCGGCCGGCACAGCCTTGCAGCAAACAGCCAGCCGATGAAGTTGGCCGGCCTCTTGCCGTGCAGTGCAGGTTGGTGGAGGGAGTACGGTGGTGCTGGCCACTCGCAGAAGGCGGGCTCGGACCTACCCTACGGTCTCCCTCCCACCTATTGCCTTTGCCTGTCACTGTTCATACCCACCCCCTTAATTTGTCAAAAACCAATTTAGCCCCAATTAATTTTTTTTTGTTTTTTTATGTTTACTTCCTTCCCCACTAGAAATCGTCCCTAACCCCCTTTATCGTCCTTGTTCGGCTAACCTATTCTGTCACCTAGCCTACTCCCAACCCTACGTTCCCTCCCGGAGGTGAATAAGGGAGAGCTAGCGTCCTGTGCCGAGCCCAACGAAGCCTCAGGATGGCCTCCCCAGATCTCAGCGATCTAACCCAAAGTGGGTCCAGCGGCCCACAACGAAAGCGAAGGATGGATGGTGCGGAGGGGTACACTTCCTAATCTACCCTATCCATTTAACCTTTAAACTACCCCGGGCTTTCAAAAACGCCTCTCGCTTAATCTATTGGTTCTAAAAACCCAGATTCCCGTCGCCTGTGTTGGTGTCCTTACAATTTCGGGCCTCGCCCTCAAATTTTCTCCCTACCCTTGCACGTTTCGTGGCTGGGACGCGTGGCTCCCCTGGCAGGCACGACCCTCTGCCGAATCCCCTACAATGGCACCCCCGGGCACTACACTGCCTCCGAGCCTACCAGCTCCCTAAACACCGGGGAGTGCCCCCATGGCAACTCCCCTGAAACGCACACGTGGCAGGCTGGCGCCCCGGGCCCCTTTCCGAGGTCACCCGCCCACGACACTGCCCACGCGGCTAACGGCGCTCCGGGCCCCCGCACCAAGCGGGCGCACCCGTGCCCACTACGCTAACCCGGCCCCCATGGGCCCTTGCCTACCACGGCCGACTAGCCCGGTGCCCGGGTACCCACTCAGCGATACTCACCGTTCGCAGCCACGCTCCCAGCCCGTCAACAGGCGCCTGCACCCCTCCAAATGGGTATCGAGCCTACATTCCCACCAACAGCAAAACGACCTCCATTTTATAAATTTGACTAACCCAGCTAACTCACTCTACACTGACCCGGGGTCCCTTGGGGGAGTCACTCCTCCCCCAATCACTCATCGCACCATGCATTCCACATTCGCTCCACTCACAGACCCGCTGGCCTCACTCACTCCCATGTACTCACCTCACAACTTTTCAACACACACATCGCTGAACTCTGCCATCCTTCTAACTACCTCCCCTAACTAACTCGTGCTCCCACGTCGTCCCTTACACTATAGCACGTTCCTTTTAACACTACGTAGCTGAACTACGTCCCCGCTACACATTCACTGTCTGTCACCGTCTTCAAATCCTCAAATTATTATTTCCCATCCTAAAGCTCACTACAATCCCTCTACCTAATCCATTCCACGGACTCCATGAGGACTTACCCCTGCCCCATGAAGTCGGTCTAACTAACACTAACCCTTCCCCTAACTAGTTTTATCCTGTGCCCAGGCAGGGGGTCTTTCACCCTTACCCGGGAATCCTGTTCACCCGAAAGCGAGGCTTGCTTTCGTTAATTTTGTATTTTTTTCCCAAATTCTGCGCAGCACCAGCGCGGCAACTCACAGCTCGCGCACTTTGCACCTTGCCCGTGACGTCATGCAGCTGCACGTGTACCTCGTCCCTCTTGGACGGTACCATCCGGCAGGGATTCACCCTCCGCCGGATTCCAACCCCACGTGCAGCCATGACGTCACCCTGCGCACCCCAACAAGCAAACCTTGCACTCCGAGGGGCTCCCCACGCGAACACATGTGCTCGCCCGTTGGAGCTTAACACAAGCTCGCGTGGAGAACCCATCCGTCCAAATTCGTTTACCTGCCTAGACTTTGCCGTCCGCGGGATCGGCAAATCCACCGCTGGCGTTTCCGGACCGGGCTTCACTCCCGCAAGCGAGCACGTGGGGTCTCGTGCGTTGCACAGCACGGACCGCGCGCTCGCTGCGGGTGGACCGGCGCGGTCCCCATTGCAACTACGGCCGCTACCCGGCTGTGTCTCTCTGTCGCCGTCGTCTCCGTTCCACCCACGCACACCTGCGTGTCACGACGCACAGACTCCACTCCAACACACTCACCCCAGGAGACGCGGGTGCGTGCTCACGCATGCCGACCGTCATCTCCCTCACATACAGAGACCTCACACACACGGTCTCCCTCACACGGACCCTCTCACTCACACACAACCTTCCACTTGCACAGGGGGTCTCACTCACACCATGCGTGCCGGAAAGCACGCATCTCCGCACACTCGCCAACACAACCCCTGCACAACCACACTGGGGATTCGTGTCCCCCAAGGGTTCCCGGGCCTCTATACCCCCAACGCTGCACGCTGGCAGCACTATCCACAGCACTGTCCCTTCAATCCGCTTGGCACGACCGAACCCATGGTCGTGATTCGCCTCAAGGGGGCAAACTCCCCTCCCGTCTCGGAGGCAGCCATCCAGCTGCTCGCACCGGGTCTCCACACGGTCCACCAGCTCACCCCATTCAGCCTCGCTAACTCTGTTGTGTGTGTTTCTCGTTCCTTTACACCCGTCATTATCATGCAGTCTTCTCCATTTTCCATCTCCCGCTCTCTATCCATTTATTAGTTTCTTTCTTGCTGAGTTTTCCATACTCTCTGGACTTCAATCATCTCTCTCCTTCAGTTCATTAATTTCAAACTCGTATAGTTTTTGTTTTCTCTCCCACAATTTCTCCTGCTCTCATTTCCAATCTCATCGTTTCTCTCAATTGGCTCATTTCCTTCCTGTGTTTCATTCGCTGTTCTCTCATTACCCTTCCTTGCTTCCTCTCCTGTCCTTCCTTCTCCAGTTTCATGGTTTGCTTCATTTGGTTAATCTCTTTCTTGTGTTTCATTTGGCTGTCTCATTACTCTTCCTTGTTTCTCTCCTGCCCTCCTTCTGCAGTTTCATGTGTTCTTCATGTTGTTAATTTCCCTTTTGTGTTTCATTCGCTGTTCTTTGTCTACCTCTTCGCACTCCAGCCTTGCCTTTTCTTTCAATTGGTCAACCTCGCTTCATGTTTTTTGTTTTCTATCCCATTGTTCCTCTCGTTCTTCCCTCTCCAATCTCGTTGTGTCTCTTCAATCTCCTCATTTCTCCTTCCTGCTTCATTCCTTGCTCCTTCAACTTCCCCGTATTCCAACCTATTTTTTCCTTTTGTCGTTCAGTTTCAAATTCATACTCTTTCAGTTTTTTATTCCACTGTCTCTCTTTCCTCGTTCTGCAATCTCATTATTTCTTTCAACTGACTGATTTCTTTCTCCTGTCTCATTCCTTGTTCTTCCAGTACTCTTTCTTGTTCCTCTTTAACACTCTCAGTTCGTTTTGTAGTTCCGTCTCGTTTGCTTTGTTTTGGTTTCTGTAACTCAGTTTCTTCTCAATTCTTTTCTCATCTCCGCACCTCCGACCTTGCTTTGGCTTCTAACTGTCCTTCCGGCTTGCCCTTGTGTTTGTCTATCCGTCTTCCCAGTTCCCCTGTCTCCGTTTTTACTCCTGTCCCAGCTTATCAACTCTCTTCGTCATGTCTTGCAGTCTTTCTCACACTCCACTATTTTTATTCCTTCGTGCACGTCTCCGTCACCCCAATTAATTTTTCCCTCTCGGTTACCGTCACTTTTTCCGTCACCTCACGCTTCTCGCCCAAACGTCTCCCATTATTTTTTCCTCACCCGCCTTCACCGTGGTCCTGACAACCGTTACACCCCTCCCAGCTCGTTCGCTCCCACACGTGGCGTCGCCATTACGCATTTCGCTGTTGTTGCCTTCATGCCCGCCTGCAGGCTTCGGCCCATTTGCTGCGTTTCACACCCGCATTTCTTTTATTTCTTCCTTCATTCCTTGCGCATTTGTTTCCATATTCTCGTTTATGCCTTTTATTTCGTTTTCATTTCGAGTGAGTTTCCATCCATTTTTTTCGTTCATTCCATCCATTTTGTTTTCCATCTGTTGCATCCCCCCCCCCCCTCATTGCTGTGTGATCATCTCCATCATTTGTGCAATGACTAATGGCGAAAGCAGGGCCGATCCGCCACCATCGGTCCCGGTTTCGCTGGGAGCTGGGAGGGGATTTGACGAGGTGGGGGGGGGTGTCATACGCCGCGGCCTCTGCCGCGCCCATTTCGGGCCCTGGATTCTTGGGGGGGAGACTGTTCCTGCAACCAAGTCCTGCTCGGGTCTACATCCTGGGCCATGGATTCTACATTACTATCACACATATACATTTACCCCGCTCCCCGCTCGCCTTGAGACGCCATCTTATTCCACGTAAGGGGTAATTTAGCTCGCTCGTAATTTAGAGGGAATCGGGGGTCGCTTTCTCTCACCCTGGACCGATTCCCTGTGAATTTAGCTGGGACAGGAGGGTTCGTTTTCCCGCTCTCTGACACCAGTGTTGCGAATCGCGCCCGTCGGCGTGCGATCGGCCACGTGACTCGAATCGCGACCGCCTCGCCCACCGGACGGACAATTCAGTCGTGACCCTCCCGGCTAACGCCGGGATCCAGTCACGGGTGGACCTTTCGGCCTCACCACAACCCAGTCCGCATTCTACCCGCGCGGAATAGGGTAAATCGCCGAAAGTCGATATACCTAAGTACCCGCACGGTAACCTACCAAGGGGTTGTACCTCGCCACAGGCCGACTTCGGACACGATCCGCTTAAGCGGCTCGTTCCGGGCTACAGGGATAACCGAGCGGTGTTATCGTCGGCCTTGACGTTCCTGATTAATTATCGGGCGCCCGCGTCCACTCAAACCCTTTACGTGCAACAAGATGGAGACCCAACGAAGGAAGGACGCAGCGAAACGGGGAAAGAATTCAACAGAAGCACATTTTATTTACAACGACACCACACAGAGCACACTATAGAAACAGTATGAATCAGCAAAAATACACATATATCACATAGAAAACAAAACCCACAAGCAGAGCTACGCACCAAACGCGACACACGGACCACTTCACACAGTAACTCACTTATAAGACAACGGCCACACACACACGTTCACACAAACACCGCAAAAGAAAATGGAAGTTTTGACCCCTGTGGTTGTGAGTCCGTCGCCGTACCCACATCGCCGTGTCTCGCGAAGCTCTCTTGGTGCGAAACCCGGGGAAGCACAGAGAGAATCAACGACCAAGCGTAGTGAGCGAAGAGAAGAACTCCAAGCAGAAGGAGCAGAGCAGAAACGACGACCAAAGAGAAAGAGAAACCTCATCCGCCTCCGCCTCTTATACGCCCGGCCCCCGCCCCTGGTTCTTCGCCACTCCTTCGGCGCTTCGAGAAGGGGGCGTTCCCTCTCATTCCCTCCACCTCCGGCTTGTGGGCGAGCGAATCATTCTGGCCCGGGCGCAAGAAAAAAAAATACGTTAAAACGCCGCGTCCTCCGTGCTGTGGGACTTCTCCCTCCCACTCGCGCCTCGACGGTTCCCCAGCAGCGAGAAACCGTCGTACGTGACCGCAGGAGATGTGCGTTCGTATAACTATGCTGGTAGAGTAGGTGTGTGCGAAGTGGGTGGTTTGGTGGTTTTGAGCGGCGTGGCGCTCTTGAGGTTGTTGGTGCTTTGGTTGTGCTGTTGTGTTTGCTCGTGGCGGCAGTTGGGCTTAAGGTTTGGCCGGCTCGGCGAAGTGTGGTTGGTCACAAATAAAAGCAACAGAAACACTGAACCATACTCTAAAGCTTATCACAGCACCGAATGAATCACATTAATCCCTCTATACAGGGGGTTTGGGCTACATACACAATGTACTTCAAATACTCATCTACGGGACCTGAATATGTTGCGATTTCCACAGCGTAACAATATGTTATCGTTCGCCAAAACTTTATTTGCAACGATAGTTTTTGATATTTAAGTATTTAGTAGTTTTTAGTTTTTATTTTTTATTTTTTTTTTTGTCTGTATCACGATAAAATCTCAGAGCACAGTTATCATTGAAATTTTTGAACTTCGCATATCAGAGGCCTACAGAGGTCCCTTTCAGCGCATAAAATTTTGAAGGTCAAGGTCAAAGGTCAAGGTCACTTTGTCGCAAATCAGGGAGTCGACGAAACCCTTATTTCTTGAGTAATTTTGATCGGATCGTCTTCAAACTTCATGGGAATATAGTTCATGGTCTGGCGCTCAGCTGATTAATTTTTGGTGGCGATTGCCTTGACCTTCATATGTTTTTTTTTTTGTTTGTTTTTTTTCTGTAATCACGTATAAATCACTCTGCAGACACAGTTATCATTGGAAATTTTTGTAACTTCGCATATCAGAGGCCTATAGAGGTCCCTTTCAGCGCATAAAATTTTGAAGGTCAAAGGTCACTTTGTCGCAAATCAGGGGAGTCGACAAACCCTTATTTTTTGAGTAATTTTGATCGGATCGTCTTCAAACTTCATGGGAATATAGTTCATGGTCTGGCGCTCAGCTGATTAATTTTTGGTGGCGATTGGCCTTGACCTTCATGGTTAGCGCCTAAGGTCAAACATATTTGACCCCAAGGTCAAATTTTCAAGTTTTAGGAACCATATCGTGTAGTACCTCAAATTAACACCTCGATGAGTGCTTTCTAGATATGTCAAGCTTGAGACATTATGACGTCATTTGGTGAGTTATGAGGCAAACGCATATTTTTCATGGTTACTCTGTAGAACGATTCTCATCGGAATCTCTCGTAGGCAGATATTCCTCAAGCAGTCGCTCCTGGTGGATAGCAGCTCTGTTCACCTCAGTGTGACCTTAAAGAAGTCACACGTGGTCACCTTTTGGCAAGGTTTATTATATTGTTGTCACATGCACACAGTGACTAGTCTTTGCCAAAGAGGCATGTAGCTCTTATCCCCCGCCGCGTGGCGGAAGGGGATATTGTTGTCACCCAGGGCGTCCGTGCCGTCCGGCTGTCCGTCCGGCTGTCCGTCCGTCCGCCGGGCGTCAACATTTATAGCTGTGAGTGCGATAACTCATAAACTGTTTGCCATATCGATTTGAAATTTGGGTCACACATGAACTACTGAAAAGGAAGAACCCTATTGATTTTGGGCGTGGCCGGATCCAAGATGGCGGACTGGGGCGGCGTCAACATTTATAGCTGTGAGTGCGATAACTCATAAACTGTTCGCCATATCAATTTGAAATTTGGGTCACACATGTACCACCTGAAAAGGAAGAACCTATTGATTTTGGGCTTGGCCGGATCCAAGATGCCGACTGGGGCGGCGTCAACATTTATAGCTGTGAGTGCGATAACTCATAAACTATTCGCCATATCGATTTGAAATTCGGGTCACACATGTACCACCTGAAAAGAAGAACCCTATTGATTTTGGGCATGGCCGGATCCAAGATGGCCGACTGGGGCGGCCATCTTGAAAAAAATGTTTTTTTCGCCATATCGATTTGAAATTTGGTCACACATGTACCACCTGAAAAGGAAGAACCCTATTATTTTGGGCGTGGCCGGATCCAGATGGCCGACTGGGCGGCGTCAACATTATAGCTGTGAGTGCGATAACTCATAAACTGTTCGCCATATCGATTTGAAATTTGGGTCACACAAGTACCACCTGAAAAGGAAGAACCCTATTGATTTTGGGCGTGGCCGGATCCAAGATGGCCGACTGGGGCGGCCATCTTGAAAAAAATGTTTTTTCGCCATATCGATTTGAAATTGAGTCACACATGTACCACCTGAAAAGGAAGAACCCTATTGATTTTGGCGTGGCCGGATACAAGATGGCCGACTGGCCCATCTTGAAAAATATGTTTTTTGTAATAAATGGAAAACCGCTTATCTGATTTCAATTATTTTTGGTTCCTACGTTCCTCACCCCTGGGGAACTTTTCGAGATGATGACCAAATGGTGTCTTGTTTCCAATTCACCTCCCTCATTATCTGGAATATGTATGACCTTTTTCATTCAATGGCGGGGGATTCCCCATCTCTGATGGTATATTTCAAAGTTGCCATTGGCCTCTTCGTGATCTCTTTGATCAGTCTCCTTGCTTGCTGATCCGGTTTGGAGGAAAGCCTGATCTAGGCAGGGTCTTGGTGTTACCATACACCTTCCACTTCTTATTTATTGTCTTGACTATGCTCCAAAGGATATTCAAGGCCTTTGAAATATTTTATACCCATCCACTCAAATGTGCTTTCACACAACTTTATCCCAGAGGTCATATGAAAGCTCTTTGAGGCCCATGGTTGAGTCTTTGTGTGAAATACAGTCCTTAGCAGAGGAAACCTCCAGAAACAGCTGATTTTATTCTGAATAATCAGAATCATGACAATTTAACACAGGTGGAGGCCAATTAACTTGTGTGTGTCATTTGAAGGTGATTGGTTACATGTCAGCTAATTTACAATTGCTATTATATAGGATGGACACTTATCCAACCAAGATATTCTATTTTTATTTTTAATTAATTTTCTGAAATTTGTAGAATTTGTTTTCACTTGGAAGTTGTGGATTACGAAGTGTAAATGAAGGTGGAAAAAGTCTAATTTAATGCATTAATTCCAGCAAAAGCAACAAAAGGTAAAATTTTGAAAGGGGGTGTGGAATTTCTTGAGGCACTGGATGCATCCGGACATTAACCAAAATCTAATCTGCTTGTTCTCATCACCTTATCAACTCATCCACCTAGTTTCATCATAACCCGTCCACAACATCGTTTTCGGCCCCATCTCTCAATGTTGAAGAATCACTGGAAAAAGTGAGAAAATTATCTTTTCTGGATCCAGATCTTCACTAAAATTGAATCATTTCATCCGTTGAACATACCCAACCATTCCACCAAGTTTCATCCAAATCAGTCTCCAACTTTTTGATATATTCTGCTCACAGACAGACAGCGGTGAAAACATACCCTCCATCCACGAGGGGGTACACACCAACAGCTGGTTTGCGAGGCAAAATAAAGTGAGACTTAGAAAAATAACGGACGTGGGTAGGACACTTGGGGGTGAACAAAATGGATATAGCCACAAACTCTCAATCACAGAAGTGGAAGGAAAAACTGGAAACTTGGAAAAGGGTAGACTTTGTGAAGGTGAATGGAGGTAGATGGAATGAGGTGGAGGTGAACAGCTGTCTTGAATCCCTGAAAGGGAGAATGTGATTGAAGAGATTGAGGAAGTTGGTTCCATAGGTGAGAGAGGGGAGAAAAAAAAAAGTAATGAATGAGTGGAGGTGAGCAGTGAGTCTGGATTTTGGGAGAAGGGGGTTACTGGCAGAACACCTGCACTCTTAAGAAACCTGGGGCAGCAGAGCATGTGTGGACAAGCACGCACAAACACACACACACCAAGAAGAAGGTGCAAGACAAGAAAGGAGGTAGTAGAATGCTTCCTTGTCACACACCCAGCCTGTCCAAACAGATAGGCGACCACCGACCTGTCTGTGAGGTGAAAGTAATAGGGCCAGAGGCTCAGCTTGTTGTTCGTGAAGCCCACCTTGAATGGCTGTTTCTTCATTTTTGGGGGGTGGGTGTAGGGGTCATTCTGTTGATGCACATGTACATCTGTATTACTTATTTATTTTCCCTGTTGTACCAAGCCAGTTTGTCAATTTTTGCTGAAGGTTGTGCAATGCCACACAATAGGGTCTCGTGTTGCAGCCCTGTGGCACTCTAACCATCAAATGTCAGCACTCGTGGCAATGTCACAGTTGTCCAAAAGGTTTGATTGCATGATTGGTTTGTTGCACTTCAACAGCTTCCATAGCCGAGGCATCACATCTTGGAGTGCGGATTTGCTTTAAAAAAAAATTTACGAAAATGAGAATTGTGATTAAACAAAGAATGTGGCTTAACCAACAGTTTGTTCCTTAAGGCCCAGTCACACCTTGACGTTTTAGCCAGCAATGGCAACGTATTAAATGTATGTAAAACGCTGGCTTACGTTGAAGTTTTGATGTTTTTTTAAAAGATTCGGACGTATTCATAACGACTTGGTCTTATGCATAACGTATTAGTAACGGACACAGAACGTTTCGTTGTGTTATAGATAACTTATACCAACGAATGCTGAACCTGTTTGTCGGCCTTCACAACCTATGCCCAACGATAGTCTAACTTATGCATAGCGCGCTGCATGCATCGCCGACGATGACGTGGCGTAGGTTATGAAGAAGGCTGACGCACAACGATTTAAATCATAACCGCCGGAGAAATGGAAGTGTCAACATCGCAGTCACACCTTGGCGATCTTGCCAGCGTATGCGACCTCTGAAAAATGCGTCTAAAACGCTGGCGCACGTCGAATACGGTATGGGTAAGTTTGGTATGCGTGAATAAAACGCTAAAGTACGCTATCATACGTCGTATTAAGTGGAGTACGTCTTGTAATTTTAAACATGTTGAAAATTTTACGACGTACTTGCCGTATGACACACGCTCCGCATGCGATGGGAATAAGTTGTACGCACGATATGCGATCGTTGACACACATCGACACACGTTACTTGAAAGGTACTCATAAGTCGAAACACATCAAGGTAAGGTTAGCGTCAGTGTTCCAGACTCCCTGGTTTTTTTTTTCTTCGGTATGACGGTGTTCAGTGTACAGTGCGTTATGATTTAAATCGTTGAGCGGCAGCCTATTAATTATATTATATTACAACCGCACTAGAAATCGAAGTGTCAACATCACCATCATACCGAAGGAAGGAAAGAAGGAAAAAAAAAAAAAGGGAGTCTGGAACACTGACGCTAACCATTACCTTGATGTGTTTCGACTTATGAGCACGTACAAGTAACGTGTGTCGATGTGTGTCAACGATCGCGTAACGTGCCTACAACATGTTACTCATAGGTTAGAAATAAGTTTCGGGTACGCTAAACATTACCTCGACGTGTTTCGACTTATGAGTAACTTACAAGTAACGTGTGTCGACGTGTGTCACCGATCGCGTGACGTGCCTACAACTTATGGCAAGCGTTATGCGGAACGTGTGAGTCATACGCTGGCATAAGTCTTAAAATTTCAAGCATGGAAAATTTGAGGACAACCGAAAAGTACAACGTTTAAAGCCAGCGTACTACGACGTATGGCAGTGTTTTTCAGCGTGCTCTCAATGTTATCAAAACTTACCCATAACGTATTCGACGTGTACCAGCGTTTTAGACAAATTTTCCAAAAATCGGCATAAGCTGGCTAAAACGTCAAGGTGTGACTGGGCCTTTAGCAATGAGAAAATTACATTCACCTGCCAGCTGTCATCAGAGGACCTCTTCGCGCCCACCCAGCCTAGTGATGACCCAGCAATGGGGAAATTGAATTTGCAAACCAACCTGTGGTATCGATCTGCATCAGTGGATAGGTAGAACAATGGATGAAATCAACAGGATGTTGATTGACGTCTGTTAACCACCGTGGGAAGTGAGGAGGACATGACGTTTCAGGTGATGACCCTTCGTCAGACCGGCAAGAGCTCTTTTGAGCTCTCCAAGTTTAATGAAGCCTCATTTATTGCACTGCTAACATAAGTGACTCGCCTTGCATTGATAAGTCGTTGAACTCTGACACACATGCAGTATAATTTCACAACAGTTAAACTTGTAAAAAAAACTAGCCTTTTGTGAAGAGTTTGTTGGGACGTGTTTGTGGTTCCCTAAGTTTTGAATGATGTTTGTATTAAAGATGGGTTTCTCCTTTTCCATGTGTTATTATCCTCTCTATCCTCCCCACATGTTTTGAAAATTTCAGAATGACTGTTGTACTTAAATGCAAATTTGGGGCTCAGTTTTGAAATTATTTTGTATTTGAGTCATAAAGCATGCCATCATGTTTTAAATGGAATGCGTCTGTTAAAGATTATAGGTTTGTGTTTTTTTGTGCTGTACAGGATTGTTACCTCGTTTACATCATTAACGAGCTTGCTGGAAACTCGTTCATCATCTTCTGCAGTACATGTAACAATACTCAGCGTATGGCGCTCTTGCTGAGAAACCTTGGCTATGCGGCAATCCCCCTACACGGCCAGATGAACCAGGTACCCCTCCGTTCCTCCCCACTCCCCACCCCCATTCCTCCACTCATGACCACCGCTGAGGAGGTAAATCGTATACTGTTTTTGAGGATTGCGCTGTCACTGTGTTGATAACTTGGCCAATGGGCCAACATCGATTGGTTAAATAGTAAATGCTAGATATTGATTGATGAAATACTGGATGATGATGCATGTGCAAAAAGTAATTGGTGAAAGGGATGACTAAAAGTTGTGGTTGAAAACTTTATTGGCTGGCAAGATGGTGTGGAGGTACGCACACTCGCCCATCAGCTGTCTAGCCTGGGTTTGAATCTTGGCCTAGCTATAAACTCCCATCCCCCTGTTCCATAGGTAGGGTGATTCATCAATGTGTGCGTACCGTCCCTCGGATGGACGTTAAACTGGGCTTCCCGTCTGCTGGCATTAGTTGGTGGACGTTAAAGATCCCACGGCATCCTTCGCAAAGAGTAGGTGAGCTATCGCCACACCCGAAACCAATTACAAATTCCTGCCCTAACCTGAGTCAAACGTTAAGCCTGACCAGCCGGTTTGTGGAAGACTTGGGCCAAGCTTCACCCAGCCAACCCCACAAGAATAATTGTCACCATTAAAGAATAATTTGTAGGAATAATTGTCGCCATTAATAATAAGAATGGGTTGGAAATTTATTCTCCTTCCTTATCGACGGTTTTTAAGGGGCAGAAAGTGTAAATCCACCAAATACTGTAACTCTGGCCCACCTTTAATTGCTAGCACCATTCCCATTGAGTGCACCGAAAGGAGCTTTCGTTTTGTTTCATAGTTAATTGGAAATGGTAAACTATGCTGGTTTTTCCGGTGTATTTTATTGGTAATGATGTGCTGTACGGTACGGTTTTTGGGTTGGATCATATAACTTGAAGGAAAGGAGTTTTTATTTTGAATATGATTTAAGCCTGGTTGTTGATGTTACCCAAAGTTCACCTTATTTTATAATCTTTCATGCAAAGCGTTGTTGGTTTTTTTTGTTGTTGGTTTTTTTTTTTGGTTTGTTTGTTTTTTCTTGTGCATGCGTTTTTAGAACAAACGATTGGGATCGCTGAACAAGTTTAAAGGGAAGATGCGTTCGATATTGCTGGCAACAGACGTGGCCAGTCGCGGACTGGACATTCCCCACGTGGACGTGGTTATCAACTTTGACATTCCCACCCACTCCAAGGTACGTTTGTTCTTCATATATTCAGATGTATGTTTGGAGTTTATTGTGTTGTTGGAGCCAAAAACGTTAAAAGCATCTTGCGTGTTTAACATGTACAACATTCGTAGCACAGTCCACTCTTATCTTGTGGCAAGGAGGAAGAACAACATTAGTTAACCGATGTCACATGACCGAAACATCAGTTCCTCTTCAAGTATAGTAATGTAATCGTGTAACATGTGCAAGACTCCCCTCTTTATACTCCTTGAATTTTGTAAGTACAAGCTGATTTGAGAACACTGTTGAGATTTTCACACTTTGAAAACATCACACAATGCTGATCTCAAATATTCCATCTGTGCAACACATTAAGTAACCTACAGGCTGCTGAAGAGTTGCCCTTTCTATTCAGCTTTGCATAGTGAGGTTGTGTAATCTCCTGGAATGTTCTTATTTAATCCATCCAAGTTTTTTTATCTGCACTATCTCATGGAAGAATTGGATGTTCTAGAAACTGTGTGAGGATACCGTCATCTTCTTGAGAGTTCCCATAGGTTGAAGAAACTCAGCCACTTATCATTTCTAGAGCTTTTTTTTTTAACTCCATTGGTGAGGGTACTAGATCTTTATGATTTCAAATTCAGCCAATCACCGTTTGGTTATCCTGGGACCTTGTCCCACATGTATGCAGTTGGTGAGAGTACCAATTATTATTATTATTAGTTTTGTTTTTTTCCTCTTTAAGTGGACACCTCTTAACTACCCCCTATTTACTGCACCTCTTCACTGAGGAATAATCTGCAGAATTATATATCCACATATTCAAATCCATTTGAACCAAGTACAGCAGGACGAGACACCGGCGGTCGGCATTTAACTTGGCTCGTCCCACACCTGTTCAAGAGCCTGGAGTTTCTTCAATGTATCTTATGTCTCATGCTGTCAAACCCACTCTCCCCTCTGCTCCACTTTCCAGGATTATATCCACAGGGTGGGTCGGACGGCGAGGGCGGGTCGTGCTGGGAAATCTGTCACATTTGTCACACAGTGAGTTTTTCGTCCTCGCCACCTGTATATATTGATTAAAATCATTTTTTATGACATTCCATCCTTCCTCCACTAACTTCACAAATCATCCATGATCTACAAAATTGGCGAAATATTTTCTCGTTGCACCTGCACACGGCAAACATCGAGGAAAACCAAATGGCGATCGTGAATGCAATATTCAAACCTCTGGTTAAAAAGTCTTTTCATTATGAGGAAAGACATTGCTTAAGACTCAGTTATTACGGCTCGACCTCTTGTTTAGTTGCAAATGTGGTTTGGTGTTCCCATCTGAGCAATTAGTTCGTTACGCTAGGTCCATAGTTCAAATCCTGCATAACTGTCGATTGTCCATTAATGCCTTTTTAATTTGTGTAATACAACATTGTTTCCTAAAGTTTGCCCTATTTGAGTCATAGATCATATTGTAAACACCTGTGATCGTCTAGTCTTGATGAAAGAGCTTTGAATCGATGGGTCATTTAAACATCACACGCTTTGGTGGCTTTTTGTAAGTTTAACAAAAACTCGGATTGACTTGAGTTTTTGTACTTTCGTTGTACATTGTGCTGAACCGTTTGTATCAAGGTTTCGGATTTGATGACCTTTGTGACGTCACCTTTGCTAGGTATGATGTGGAGTTGTTCCAACGCATCGAGCAGTTGATCGGTAAGAAATTACCGGAGTTTCCAACTCGAGAGGATGAGGTGATGATGTTGGTCGAACGCGTTTCTGAAGCTCAGCGATTTGCACTCGGGGTATGTCCATCGACTGCTTCCGTGTTCGGTGGTTGTGCAATGATCCACCACTCAACACGATTTCTTTATTACACTTGACAACCAGTGTGAGGATTGTTGTTAGTTGGCCTTGTCTTGTGTTGGGGAAAATGAGCAAGATTGAAGCAAACTAAAATTGTGGGGTGGTGGGTTGTTTGTGGGTTTATAAATGTATATGTGTTTGTTTGCTGGGATTTTATTTTATTTTTTTATTGATTTCTTTTTAAATAAAAACGCACATCCAACCCAAAAAGTAACTTGATCTACTCTGCTAATTAAATTTAGTAATAAACAAGCAAGAGCAGATCCGTGCTCAGGCGACGTTTCATCCACTTCCCAGTGAGCTTCCTCGGGCCAATAGACTCCAAGCCTCAGCACGTGTCCGCTTTTATTCCTGAGGCGACAATTTGTTTCCGGTCACGTGCTGGTGTGAGAGGTCAAATGAGAAGTGTTTTTATTTTGCCAAACCTTAAGCAACAAATGTCAATTGCATCATCGATGGTCTGCTCTGCTCTTTTTATTATTTACTCGTGATCTGGTGTTGTATGTTTGGGGTGAGTGGTGTGTTCCTTTCTTGTTTTTGTGTTTTCTGGGGCAAGAGCATGGCTGCATTCACATCCGGGTTGGATATGGTGATGTGTGGGTTGTGTGATTGGTGGAGTTTCCGTTGGGTTTTGTACATGCGGGGACGTGGTGTTGCGGATCAAGCGTTATTTTTTGTTCACCTTGTCCAGCTGTTGCACCATCCAGTTTTTGCCTTTCTTATCAGAGGTGTTTATTGTGTGGGTAATTCCACGGTCTTCCCAGTTAGACCACCCTCTCGGCTCTTGACGTGCCATACCTCAAGAATTGATCTGTGTTGTTTGTTGGACGTCGTGTGGAGTACGTGGGTCACAGGTCGGCACCATAAAAAAAACTCTTGGTCTGAGGAAGCTCACTGGGAAGCGGGTGAAAGTCAGTCCATCGTTATTGTTGCCTGAAACCGAATCTGCTCTTGCTTTTTTATTATTTGATGAGGGGAAAAGATTGGTCTGGTAGATCATTACTTTTTTTGGTTGGATGTGTATTTTTATTTTAAAAAAAGAAAAGTGTAATCCCAACAGCCCCAATCTTATATCAAATACCCCCAATGTCATTTCAAATACTGTATCTTTCTTTCTTTCCTCTCTCACTCTCTCGTGTGTGTGTGTGTGTGTGTGTGTGTGTGTGTGTGTGTGTGTGTGTGTGTGTGTGTGTATGTATATATATACTGTATATGTATATATTGATTTCTATTTAAATATATATTTTTTAACCATTTGTTTTCCTATGTTTCTAAACAGGAAATGAAAGAGTTTCATGAAAAAAGGAAAAAGAAGAAGCAAAGAGAAGATGCAGATGATACAGAAGAGTTTCTTAGGTTTCCGAAGAAAATAAAAGGAGGGAAATGGAAAAAATGAATAAAATGGAGACATGTTTCTAATATTTTTTTATTTATTTTTATTTTTTTGCACACTGGGGTTGTTTTTGTTGGCACCAATCAGTTTATTTATCAGATCATTGTGCAGAAAGGATCATGTTTTGTGTGTCGTTGGTGCTTACCATTCCTCATCTTGAAGTTGCATGACGGTCTTAGGATAAATCTATTGATAATGGATTTTTTTCCTCCTTTCCAACAGCTGTGATGAAACCAACCCACTGATGTTGATAAATGGCAGTGCCCCTCCTCCCCAGGGTGTGTCTATCTGTGTCTGTCTTTTCAACCCTTTTGGTTGCTGTCTCCACAATGCTGGCTCCTTGGACTTTGTAGATGAAATTAACAAACGTTGAGACCCTATGTACAAACTACCATGGAATTTTTTAATAATCCATAAATACCTTGTTTTTCACAATTTTGCTTTCCTTTTACGATACAGCGATTATTATAGTCTTTGTTTTCAATGCTGCATTGACTTCGTGGCTTATTTCTTTAATAACGATGACCCTCCGCCTTTTTTTTAATTAGAGGTTTCTTTTTGCTCCTCTCCGGCCCTTGACTAATTTTTGCAGTTTTAAAATAAACTTTCTTTCTTTTATTTTTATTTTTTGTTGTTGGATAATATTTTGTAAATATCTTGCTTTCTCTGTCATTAGTACATGCAATATGACCCCAGCTATATTTTAAAAAAACAGGGCTGTGGTGTAATGGCTAGAGTGGTCGCTCTGAGTCTGGGAAGTCGCAGGTTCAAACCGTGTCCGAGTCATACCAAAGACTTAAAATGGTATGTGCTGCTTCGTCGCTTGATGCGCAGCATTTAAAAAGTATAGAGCACGGACAAACAATGCTGGGAAGGCAATAGCAAACCACCTAGTATAATCCTTACCAAGAAACTGCTTCAGCAGAACGAATGTTCTATAAAGAGTACGATACATCAAAAATTTAAAAGAGAAAAATGAAGCATCTTGCTGATGATTATTATTACCTCCGCTACCGAAGGTGAAGGAGGTTGCTTACACCAATTTCTGTCTATCTGTCTGTGTACAGGATATCTCAAAAAGTTGTGGACTGATCCGGATGAAATTTTTTGGACAGGTTGGGTGTGTGACGAGGACGAACTGATTAGATTTTGGTGAAGATCCGGATCTGATAATTTAAGTGATTCTTCACCATTGAGACATGATATATAGCACGATATCCCAAAAAGTTGTGGACGGATTCGAATGAAACTTGGTGGACAGGTTGGGTGTGTGACGAGGACGAACTGATTATATTTTGGTGAAGATCCGAATTTGGATCTGGATACGAGAATTATTTATTTTTTTATGTGATTTTTCATCATTGAGAGATCGGTCCAAAAACGATAGTACTGTTTTGCATGATATTTCAAAAATTTATTGGGCCCAATATGTTCTCGTGGATCAGGTATTACATGGCAGAGTTATACGCTCCACCGAGTGCCCTTCTAGTTATAAAATGATTTGAATATAAAATTGTTGTTTTTTTTGTTTGTTTGTTTTTGATAGTCCTGGGATAATTGCCAAATTATTCAAGGGTATTAAGGGTCTATGGGGTCTTCAACGGTCTCGGGGGGGGGGGGGTCTAAAGAGTCTTCGGGCTTTTCAAGGTCTTAGAGCTACATATACTTCTAACACATACCTGGAGTGGAATTGGTCAGGTTGTGCACTGTGTTAAATGGGGCTTGTGCTGCAAAATAGGCCACATTTGAGTGATTATTTCTCTCTTGTCACCCGATTTTTTTTTTTTCAATAAAGTGATTTTCAAATTACGTTTGTTTAAAAACTTGCATGGATGTTGAACATTCTAAACGAATATTTCCATAAATGACGTGGGTTGAAGGTTACGCCCCAAATTTGCAATGCCTGAAGACATCGAGTGGAGAAAGAAGACAAAGGCAACAAAAAATCTGCAACGTGTTTGATTGTTTTGCTCAAATTCAGCCATCGTCAGCCAATAAAGTCTGGCCTCAAGCATGGGAGGGAAACCACCCAACCTCTTTCAGGGGCCCAAATAGGTTGTCATCAGATGGAGCAAGCTCTAGACTGTACGCCAGGTGTGGGACCAACTCTCATTTAACGTTTGTTGATTGTGACTCTTGTCATGCGGGTGGTGTGAGATCTTGAATTGGCCTGTTGCCAAAGCACAATCTGGGACAGGAGTCCGGCACTACGTCTACGAATCTCGTTTCATAATTGGTGGTACCTGTCACACTGTTGGAATGAAATCAAAAGGGTACCTTTCATATCCCAGAATATCAGCATGATTTTTGCCACGAGACTACTGAACCTTGCTTTGTCTCTAATTGCAGCTTGTCGTGGCATATTGGGGTTGGCAAGATATCCGAGAGGTATGCACGCTCGCCTCGGCTGTCCAGCCTGGGTTTGAATCCCGACCCAGCTATAAACTTTCATCCTGGTGTTTCATTTCCCCAACTGACTCATTTGGTCTGACTGATTGGCTGGATGATTTCTCGATGTGTGTGCCGTCCCTCGGATGGACATTAAATTGGGTGTCCCATCTGCCAGTATTAGTTTGTTGACGTTAAAGATCCCATGGTGTCCTTTGCTTAGAGTCTGTGAGCCATTGCTGACACACTTCACAAATTCCTGTCCTAACCTACAGAGGGCATTACATCAGTGGTACAGTTGTGTCCTCAGCCAAAGAATGCTAGCCCACAGTCTTGTGCTGCATATGATAGGAGAAGAAGAAGTAGCATTTGTCATCCCCAGTCACAATAGAAAATAGGAAGTGGTCCCAATCAATTATGGAAGCTCTGGAGTGGGATGTACTGGTTTCCAACCACTGCTTTTTGCACATCCTTATAAGTTGAGTTGGTCGTGGACAATGGCATCTCACGTTTACCTCAATCACTACGGATTAGTTCGTCCACAGGGACTATGTTCTGTGATGCTGTTCATCACACACACACACACACACACACACACACACACACACACCTTGTTTTACATCTTTCAAGCTTTTTCTATCTACCTGTTCATTTTCTTCAGTCCAGGAATTTTGTCCAAAACTGTGCACTTTGGTTAAATTCCATTCACACTCCAAATGAGATTCTGCTCATTGTTTCTCACAATACAAGTTTCCAATGGTGTACTATCTTAGTCTCGTGATTCAGACCTGCCAATCTAGATACAATCACACATTGCGCACATAGTGGAGAGTGCCAACACATTGTTGGACAGTGACAGACATGCACATCATCACTTGTGTGTAACTGCAATGAAAAGGTGTGGTGTGTGTGTGTGTGTGTGTGGCAGGGTGAAACAAAGGATTATATATATGTATATATTTGTATATATATGTATATATATTATAATATATATATTATATATATATATATTATATATATATATTCAGGGTAGTCCGAAAGTTACTTTACCCCTGATAAATTTCTTGCACTTCCCTCCGTCCCTTCCCCTCTACCCTCGCCCCCTCGCCCGCTATGAAATGCGGAAACACTGACTCATGAATGATGGAGCACATACAGACACAATGACAAATTAATTATTGTAAGTACTGTACAATAAATCCTGTATATTAAAAGAGTTCAAGAACAATGCCTCACTGGGAAGAGGTAAAGTGACTTTCAGGCCACCACGTGTATGTATAATATATATATATATATTATATATATATATTATTATATATATATATATATTTAATTTATATGCCATAACTTTGTCATTAAACTAGCGGTGTTTTTCTTGAATGTGTGTTTAATTGAAAAGTTGTTCTATTGTTTTCTACCAATTATCAAGCCAGTTTTATCTCATTCTGATGTCAAATAAAAAGTTGCAACATAAAAGTGTCGTGTGTGTGTGCGTGTGTATCCAAAACTTTGGTAAAAGGTCATGTTTGAAAGAGCAAGTTGTGAAGTTTTCTTGTTCTCAGAGTTTCGTTCAGAGAGTTCTTTTCAGGATGTTCACTTTCATTCCTCTTTCCCCCCCCCCCCCCGCCTTTGAACAAACTCCCACATCTCTTTTAATCCTACTCTTCTCTCCAAGTCTTCAAAAAGTTGTTCACCCACCATTTCTTATCTTCCCCCATCCAAAACCATGATCTTTTCTACCCCCATTAATCCACCCAAACCCACCTCCTTCAAATTCCCTGCCTTTTCCTTCCTGAAAGTCCCTGTAGTGTCCATCTTGTTTGCCCTGTGTTCCTCATCCCTCTCCCTTCCACAGATCTCCTCATGTCTCTGTTCCTGACTTTTTTTCCTTCCCTCTTGTCTCCTGCTCCCCTTGTTTCTGTGTGTTAGCTCTTCTATGAGCTTCAACAGTGTATCCAAAAAATAATAATTACATACCTCCACCAGGCTGAACAGTTTACGTTTTGTATCCCAATGACCACTGATAGGCCGGAGTTGCATCCAGACCTGTTCTTGTCAGCTACTCACTCATCCACCAAGTTTTGTCATAACTCGTCCACAACTTTTTGAGACATCGACGTCTCTATCGTTTTTGTTCCTATCCCTCAATGGTGAAGAATCATTCAAACAATGAAAGTTCTCGTATCCAGATCCGGATTTGGATCTTCACCACAATCGATTTGATGCGTCCTCGTCACACAGCCAACCGGTACAACAAGTTTCATCTGAATCCGTCCATCACGTTTTGAGATATCCTGGTCACAGACAAGTATGAGGAGGTCGAACATTACTTGGACACCTGTAACCGAGTCATGTGTGGGCTCTCCAGCGAAAGACAAACAGACAACCATGAAATGAGATGGACTGTGTTTATTACATTCACAGATGCTTGTTCCCCACACTCCGTGATATTCCCGTTGTGGCTTAACCAGCACAACCTGGTGTATAACCACAAGTTTACCGAGCCAATACAGTGTCAACAACAGTTTAATCATCCACAGAGGACAGTAATCACCCAGATGGCACATCGACCTGTAAACTATCCTATAACAAAAAAACAGAAACTTCCATTAAATGTGATATGCATCGAATAGCCAGTGCTGCAACTTAACAGTCACAATGTAACGACACCTGTTACATGAAGTCATGACATACTCTAATGATGTTTGGGACATTGTTCCTCAGTACGTGTAACATTATGCAAGATACAGGTCGGAGTGCAGGAGCCTTTCTCGGAGGGTAGATGGTGGTGAACTTGCTCTCGCTCATAATTGATCTGGAAGCGCCGGTATCAACTTCCATCCTCACCGGGATTCTATCGATTGTTACATCAACTTTAATTGGAGCATCGGAGCTCTTTGTTCCAACAGAGAAAACCTCATGAAGTTCCTCGCTTGACTCTCGGCTGCACGCTGTACTCTGTGACCTGTTGTCCGCTGCATCAGGGTTCACCCCAATGTGATAAGCAGGAGACAAGTTCTTCGACTTGGATTGAGAACAAAAGGGAGATAGGGTCCCCGCTGCTGAACGAGATTTGAGTGTTCCGTTTGTGACGTATCACGTAATGCAGGCGATCCGCTCTTTTGCGCTGCCTAACCGAATTTGAGTGTTCGGTTTTCGTGACGTCATCAGTTATCGGCGATCCCGCTGCCTTGAAAACCCCGACATTTTGATGTTCCGGTTTCGTGACGTCATCACGGTAAATGCAGGGCGATCCCGCTGCTTGAACCACGAATTGAGTGTTTCCGGTTTCCGTGAGTCATAACGTATGCAGGCGATCCCCGCTGCCTGAACCGGACATTGAGTGTTGGTTTCGGTGAACGTCATAACGTAATGCAGGCGATTCCCCCGCTGCCTGAACCGCCGACATTTGAGTGGTTCCGGTTTTTTGTGAGTCATCCACGGTAATGCAAGGCGTCCCCGCTGCTGAACCCGACATTTTGAGTGTTCGGTTTCGTGACGTCATCACGTAATGCAGGGATCCCCGCTGCCTGAACTCCGCCATTTGAGTGTTCCGGTTATTCCGTGACGTCATCACGTAATGCAGGCGTCCGGTGCTGACCCGAACAATTTGAGTTGTTCGGTTTTTCGTGACGTGACATCGAGTAATGCAGGCGATCCCGTGCCTGAAACCCGACAATTTGAGTGGGTTTCCGGATTTTACGTGCGTCATCCACGTAAATTGCAGCGGTATCCGTGCCTGACCCGACATTTGGTGTTCCCGGTTTCGTGACTCATCCCGAGTAATGCAAGGCGATCCCGCTGCTGGAACCGACATTTGAGTTGTTCCGGTTTTCGTGGGCGTTCATCACGTAATGCAGGCGATCCCGCTGGGCCTGAAACCGACATTTGAGTTTTGTTTTCGTGACGTCATCTACGTAATGGCATAGGCGATACCGCTGCCTGAACCGCATTTGAGTGTTTCGGTTTTCGTGACGTCATCACGTAATGCAGGCGATCCCGCTGCCTGAAAACCCCGAGGATTTGAGGTGTTCCGTTTCGGTGGACGTATACGTAATGCAGGGCGATCCCCGTGCCTGAACCCGACTTGAGTGTTCCGTTTTTCGTGACGTCATCACGTAAAATGCAGGCGATCCCCGCTGCCTGAACGCATTTGAGTGTTCCGGTTTTTCGTTGACGGTCATTACGTATGCAATAAGGCGATCCCCGTGCTTAACCGAAGATTTGAGTGTTCCGTTTGTTTCGTGACGTAAAATTCACGTATGCAGGCGGAATCCCCGCTGCTGAACCGACATTTGAAGTTGTTCGTTTCGGTGCGTATCACGGTATGCAGGCGGATCCCGCTTGCTTGAACCCCCGAGAATTTGAGTGTTTCCGGTTTCGTGAGTCCATCAGTATCGCAGGGGATCCCGCTGCTTGAACTCCGACATTTGAGGTGTTTTCCGGTTTCGTGACAGTCATTCAAGTATGCACGGCGATCCCGGCTTGGCTGGAACCCAGACATTTGGAGTGTTTTTTTCCGGTTTTCGTCGTGGTACGTCATAACGTAATGCAGGCGATCCCCTGCTGAACCCCGACTTTGAGTGTTCCGGTTTCGTGACGTCTACGTAAAAGCGGCGATCCCCGCTATGCTTGAACCGAGATTTTAGGGTTCGGTTTTCGGACGTCATCACGTAAAGCAGGGATCCCGCTGGGGGCTGAACCCCGAGATTTGAGTGTTCCGGTTTGGTATGACGTCATCACGTAAACAGAGGGGATCCGCTGTTTGAACCGAGATTTTAGGGTTCCGGCGTTTAACGTCATCACGTAGCAGGCGGATGTGTTGAAACCCGAGATTTGAAGTGTTCCGGTTTCTCGTGAGTCATCACGGTAAAGCGGCGATCCCGCGCTGAACGTAGTATTTGAGTGTTCCGGTTTCGTGGAGTCAATGCAATAGCAGGCGATTCCCGTTGCTTGACGGAAGTATTTTGGGTGTTGTCCGGTTTCCGTGAAAGTTCAGGTAAAGCAGGCGATCCCGCTGCTTTGAACCCGAGATTTTGAGTGTCGGTTTCGTGAGCGTCATCACATAAAGCAGGCGATCCCCGCTGCTTTGAACGCCTCCCGAGATTTGAGTGTTCGCGGTTTCCGTGACCGTATCACGTAAAGCAGGGCGATCGCCGTCTGCTTTGAAGCCGAGGTTTGAGTGTTCGGTTTCGTGAGTCATCACGTAAGTAAGGCGATCCGGGCGCTGTTGACCCCGAGATTTGAGTGTTTGCCGTTTTCGTGAACGTCATCCAGTAAAGCAGGCGAGCCCCCGCCTTGCTTGGAAACGGTAAACCCGAGTTTGAGTGTTTCTGGTTTCGTGACGTCATCACGTAAAGGCAGGCGATCCGCTGCTTGAACCGAGATTGAGTGTTCCGGGTTTCGTGACGTCATCACCGTAAAGCAGGCGATCCGTGCTTGAACCCGAAGATTTGAGTGTTCCGCCCGGTTTCGTGACGTCATCAGTAAGCATGGCGATCCCCACTGCTTGAACCCGAGATTTTGAGTGGTTCCGGTTTCGTGACGGTCATCACGTTAAGCGGCGTAAAGCTGGCGATCCGCTGCTTTTTGAACCGGATTGAGTGTTCGGTTTGTGGACGTTGTCATCACGTAAAGCAGGGCGATCTCCGCTGCTTGAACCCCGAGATTTGATGTTTTTCGGCGTTTCGTGATGTCATCACGTTAAGCAGTCAAGCGATCCTCCCCCCGGCGTGGCTTGAAACCCGAGATTTGCGTGTCCGGTTTCCGTGACGTCAATCACGTAAAGCAGAGGAGGCGATCCCCGTGCTTGAACCCCGAGATTTTGAGTGTTCCGGTTTTGGTGAGTCATCAACGGTAAGCAGGCGATCCCGCCTGCTTGACGCCGAGATTTGGAGTGTTCCAGGTTTTCGTTTGACTCTTATAGTAAAGCAGGCGATCTTCCGTTGCTTGAACCCGAGATGTTGTAGGTCCGTTTTTCGTGACGTATCAAGTAAAGCAGGGGCGATCCCGCTTGCTTGAACCCCGAGATTTGAGTGTCCGGTTTCGTGAACGTTCATCACTGTAAGCCAGGGCGATCCGTTGGGGTTTGAACATACAACCCCGAGATTTGATGTTTCCGGGTTTCGTGACGTCATCACGTAAGCAGGGCGATCCCGCTGCTTGGGACGTACACCCCCTTGAGGATTTGAGTGTTCGGTTTCGTACGTTATAGTAAAGCAGCCTGCGATCCCCGGCTGCTTCGAACCCCGAGGATCTTGGAGTGTTTTTCCGGTTTTCGTGACGTCATCACGTACGCAGGCCGCTCCCGTGCTTGACCTGAGGATTTTTAGGGTTCGTTTCGTGAGTCATCACGTAAAGCGGGATCCCGTGCTTGACCCAGATTTGAGTGTTCCGGTTTCCCGTGTGACGTCATCCGTAAAGCAAGGCTTGGTGGGGGTGGTGGTTGTTTGTTGGGGTTTATAAATGTATATGGTTTGTTTGCTGGGGATTTATATTTTATTTTTATTGATTTTTTTTAAATAAAACGCACATCCCACCAAAAAGTATTGATCTAATCTGTAAATTAAATTCTAGTAATAAACAAGCAAGGAGGCGATCCGTGCTCAGGCGACGTTTCATCACTTAGTGAGCTTTCTCGGGAATAGACTCAAGCTAGCAAGTGTCGCTTTTATTTCCTAGGCGAATTTGTTTCCGGTCACTGCTGTTGTGAGAGGTAAATGAGAAGTGGTTTTTATTTTGAAACTAAGCAAATTCAATTGCCAATACATGTGGTCTCTATGCCTTTTTATATTTAACTTCGTGATCTGGTGTTGTATGTTTGGGGTGAGTTAGTGTGGTGTGTTTCCTTTTGTTTTTGTGTGTTTTCTGGGGCAAGAGCAGTGGCTGATTACATCCGGGTTGGATATGGGATGTGTGGGTTGTGTGTTGGTGGATGTTTCGTTGGGTTTGTCATGCGGGTACGTGGTGTTGGGATAGCGTTATTTTTTGTCACTTGTCCAGCTGTTGCCACCATCCAAGTTTTTTGCTTTCTATTCAGAGGTGTTAATTGTGTGGGTAATTTCAGGGTCTCTTCGCAAGTTATGACATCTCTCGGCATTGACGTGCATTCAAAATTGATACTGTGTTGTTTTGTTGGAGTCGTTGAGTCGTTGGGTCACAGGTTGGCACCATAAAAAAAAACTCCTTCTCTTGGTCTGAGGAGCTTCACTGGGAAGGGGTAAAGTCAGTTCCATCGTTATTGTTTGCTGAAAGAATCTGCTTTTGCTTTTTTTATTATTGGATGGGGGAAAAGATGGGTCTGGTGATCATTATTTTTTTTGGGCTTGGATTGTATTGTTTTTTTAAAAAGAATAAGTGTATCCAAAAAAGCACACAATACTTATATCAATACCACAATAGTAATATAAAATTAATGTATCTTTCTTTTTTTCTCTTCACTTCTGTGTGTGTCGTGTGTGTGTTGTGTGTGTGGTGTGTTGTGTTGATCGTGTGTGTGTGTGTTGTGTGTGTGTGTGGTGTGTGTAGGTGGATCGACTGTGTGTGTGTGTGTGGGGTGTGTGTATAAATAATAATAAAACAAACAGTGGGAAAACAAGTATTTGAATAAAACACCTATGCAGATTTTGCAGGTTTTTTCCACTACAAGGAGTAGAGTCTGTAATTTTTCATAGGTACACACTTCAACTGGTGAAAGACGAAATCTAAAAAAAATCCTGAACATAATTGTTGATTATCTATTAAGATAATTATAATTCTTGCACATTTTATGCCAACCCTTGAAATAAGTATTTGACTTCAATCCGCAACTCCCCAAACAGTAAGAATCTCCGGGCATAACTACTATGACTTTTTAGTGTGGATATAGGTGTCTTTTAAAAAGCCTTCGACGGATTTCTATACCGATGTAACGTGTATTAATTAGGCACACTGTTTTGAACTCGTTAGTCTGCATAAAAGACAGGCTCGTCTACTCATCAATCAGATACAACTTGTCACAATGGGCAAAGACCAGAGAGCTGTTCTAAGGTCCATACAGAGCGACAAAATTGTAGACTTGCACAGCTGGGATGGGTCTAAAAGGAAAAATAGGCAGGCAGCTTTGCGTAAGAAGGCAACATGTTAGTGGCAAATTATTAGAAAATGGAAGAGATTCAAGTAACGTCATTCCCTCGGTGCTGGGGCTCATGCCAGATTCACAAGTGGTGAGGATCCCTCAATGAATAATCCGAGGCAAGGTGGGGATTCAGCCCTAGTGAAACTACCACGCACGGACTTGGATAGAGTGTTCCTGCGTAATGGGTTCTGCGTAGAGGGCTTGGGACTAACAGTATAATAGAAACATAAGTAACACACTTCACGCTGTCATACGGATTAAAGATTCCTGCAGCGCACGCAAGGTACTATGCTGCAAAGCATTTCGCATGTCAGGCCGTCTGAAAGTTTTGCCAATGACAGTAGGAAGTCTGGCATGGATCTCTCGAGTTGAGACACTGGGGGAAGATTAGGTTTTGTGGTTCTGGAGTGATGAGGTAATCACGATAGAGGTTTTTCGGTCGTTGAAGAACGTCCAATCGGCCGTGATTCATCGAGACAGAAGAAAGCGCGAAGTGAGCAACGGCGAGACAAATCTCCACGACCGGTTGTGGAGCATGATGGGCTGTTGAACATCATTCTTTGCTGGGCATGTTTTCTGCAGAAGAGGGATATGGATGACTGAGTGTATCCAGGATTTGGTTAGGGCGAGGATGGATGGGGCCTTATGTTGCGAGCTTTTGGCAACAGCCGTCTTTCCTCAACCAACGAGCTACATTGAAGATGGACGTGAAGGCAGGCCGATCCGGGTGTCGCTTGGGTGTTACCAGCACCTCAGAGCAGATTGGATCGCACGCGATAGACTTCACAGGGCCGCTTATGTGCAACTAATGGGTGGCTCGTAAGAATACATTTCAGGTCACTGCGGAGTTGGATACAAGCCAGTCTCAGGACTAGAACCAATAGAAGACATGTTGGGAGTCGAGCGGATGTCAGTCGACAAGGCTTGTGTGTTGGCACCAGCGGAGCAGCCCCGAGATTTGGGTAGTGTTCTGAACGGCTCTGGAGGTAGATCTTGTTTTTACGTGAAGGTGGGACCGAAATCTGATCCGAATCGTTGTGCGACAACGACTTGGTATAAGAAGTACACGAGAACGGATGATCGCGATCTCTGCTAATTGGCACTTAAGGCTTTTGCTGATCAAATCTTAAGTTCTGTTTTCTTCTGATGGTATAATAATTTATTTTGTGAGTAGTTCGCGAAGTAATATGCAAAGTGTAGATCTGTACAATATCAAAATGATACTAAAATGCTGGATTGTATCAGGCGTTCTTGTATTTAGGATTCGTCTTTCAAGTTTGAAGTGCTCACTCGGAACTTGTAGATATATAAAGTTAACAGAAATTATGTGCTCTGGTAAGTGGCAGACACGCGTGCTTAATTATTCGAGCGAGTGTAGTGAATTCTACGCTTCGCCATCTGTATATTGTATATCCTACAAATTTGATGTGTGTCTAGATTTCTTACTTTAAAATATATATATATTTAGCATTTGTTTTCCTATGTTAAAACAAGAGAAATTGAACGAGAGTTTCGATGAAAAACGAGGAATAACAAGACACCAACAGAGCATAGAGTGCTCATGAGAGACTACCGAAGAGATAGAGTTTTTGATAGGGTTTGCTCGAAGGATAATAGGTATGGAGGGTAACGTTGGAACGAAATGGATAATCAATACGGCAGATACAAGTGTTCATGACGTATTATTTCCTTGTATTCTTTTTTTGTCTTTATTTGTTATCTATTTGGGCAGCACTCAGAGGGGGTTTGTTTTTGAGTGTTTGGTGGCCCAGGATTCATGTCTTGTTTTGACAGTATCATTTGCTATGCACGCTAGAAAAGAGATGATGGCGGTTCTCTCTGTGTGTGTTCGGTCTGTGGGGTATAACCCTCTGTCACTCATTCTTGTGATGGTATACGATGTGGTTCTTATGGGATATCATATTTGTGATAACCTGAGGTGATTTATTCTTTGTTGATGCTTTCTAAATAGCCTAGATAGGATGATAAACACGGACCATGATAGTTTGTGATAAATGGCAGGGGCCTCGCACTTCCCACGGGGCGTTTGGCTCTATCTTTGGTTCGGTGCTTTTAAAACCCTTTTGGATTGGGTACTGTCTCTACATGAGGTGGTTGGTCCTCTGGATACTTTTTTTGTTAGATGACGAGTCATTCTCCCAGAACTAAGTTGAGGCTAGGTGTAAAAATAGGATGGGAATTTGTAAATATATCCTCACAAATACTGTTTTCACAATTTGCTTCTTTCTACGATCCCACACGCGATTACATCTAGTCTTTGCTTTTCAATGCTCGCATTGAACTTCGTGGCTTATTTCTTTGAATAACGGATGACCTCTGCTTGAAAACCCCCGAGAATTTTGACGTGCGGTTTTTTTTTCGGTGTTATTATTGTCAGAGGTGTTTTGTTGCTCTCACCGGTCTTCATGGGATATTCTTTTTTTGCAGTTTTAAAAATACGACTTTTCTTTTTTTCAGCTTATTGTAGATTTCTTGTTGTTATGGATAAATCCTTTGTAATATTGCTCTTCTCTGGGGTCTCTGATTAGTTATGAATAGGCAATATGACCGCAGCATATATATTAAGAGAATAGCAGGGCTTGTTGGTGTCCAATGGCGTATGAGGGGTGTGTGTCGTTTTCTGGAAGTTTAGTGTCAAGATCTGGCAGGTTAAACCGCTACCACCGATAATAGATGCGAATAAAAGCGAGCGTATAAAATGTGTTGCCCGTGCCTGGTGCTCTTTGAACTCTCGTTTAGAATGCCTATGCTTTAAATAGGAATGTGTGAGATACTGGGACCGACAGTTTGTCGTGGAGGGAAGCGTCGACTCATAGCAGTAAGCCACAGCTAGTATAATCCTTCCAAGCGCGAAATTCGCCTCTCGCTAGCGACGTATCGAAAATGCTTCTATACGAGATTATGGAGTAACGTGAGTTTAAACGATCCAGATTTGTAAGAGTTGATACAGGAGGTCGTCTTGCTGATGATTATTATTACTCGCTACCGAAGGTGAGGAGGTTGCTTACAGCAATTTTGTCTATCTGTCATGTGTACAGGATATCTCAAAAAGTTGTGGACTGATCCGGATGAAAATTTTTTGGACAGGTTGGGTGTGTGACGAGGCGAACTGAAGTTAGATTTTGGTGAAGTCCGGATTGATAATTTAGAGTGATTCTTCACATTGAGACATGATATATAGCACGATATCAAAAAAGTTTGTGGACGGATCGAATGAAACTTGTGGACGGTTGGTCGTTGGTGACGAGGAGAACTGATTTATTTTGGGTGAAGATCCGAATTTGGATCTGGATACGAGAATTATTTATTTTTTTTATGTGATTTTTCATCATTGAGAGATCGTCCAAAAACGATAGTATGTTTTTGCATTATTTCAAAAATTTATTGGGCCAATAATGTTCTCGTGGATCAGTATTACATGGCAGAGTTATATCGTCCACGAGTGCCTTCTAGTTATAAAAGATTTGAATATAAAATTGTTGTTTTTTTTGTTTGTTTGTTTTGATAGTCCTGGATAATTGCCAAATTATTCAAGGGTCTATGGGGTTAACGGTCTTGGGGGGGGGGTCTAAAGAGTTCTTCGGGCTTTTCAGGTCTTAGGCTACATATACTTCTAACACATACCTGGAGTGGAATTGGTCAGGTTGTGCAACTGTGTTAAATGGGTTGGTGCTGCAAAAATAGGCACATTTGAGAGTGATTATTCTCTCTTGTACAGATTTTTTTTTTTTTCAATAAAGTGATTTTCAAATTAGTTTGTTTAAAAATTGCATGGATGTTGAACATTCTAAAGGAATATTCTCCATAAATGAGTGGGTTGAAGGTTACGCCCCAATTTGCAATGCCTGAAGACATCGGTGGAAGAAAGAAGACAAAGGCAACAAAAATCTGCAACGTGTTGATTGTTTTGCTCAAATTCAGCCTCGTCAGCCAATAAGTCTGGCCTCAAGCATGGGAGGGAAACCACAACCTTCTTTCAGGGGCCCAAATAGGTGTCATCAGATGGAGCAAGCTCTAGACTGTACGCCAGGTGTGGGACCAACTCTCATTTAACGTTTGTGATTGTGACTTTGTAATGCGGGTGGTGTGAGATATTGAATTGGCTGTTGCCAAAGCCACATCTGGGACAGGAGTCGGCACTACGTCTACGAATCTCGTTTCATATTGTGGGTACCTGTCACACTGTTTGGATGAAATCAAAAGGGTACCTTTCATATACCCAGAATATCAGCATGATTTTTGCACGAGACTACTGAACTGTCTGTCTCTAATTGCAGCGTGTCGTGGCATATTGGGTTGGCAAGATATCGAGAGGTATGCCACGCTCGCCTCGGCTGTCCAGCCTGGTTTGAATCCCGCACCTATATAACTTTCATCCTGGTTTTTCATTTTCCCCAATGACTCATTGGTCTGACTGATTGGCTGGATGATTTCTCGTGTGTGTCGTCCTCGGATGGACATATAAATTGGGTGTCCCATCTGCCAGTATTAGTTTGTTGACGTTAAAGATCCATGGTGGTCCTTTGCTTAGAGTCTGTGGGCCATTGCTGACACTTCACAAATTCCTGTCCTAACCTACAGAGGTGCATTACATCAGTGGTACAGTTGGTGTCCTCAGCCAAAAGAATGTAGCCCACAGTCTTGTGCTGCATATGATAGGAGAAGAAGAAGTAGCATTTGTCATCCCAGATCACAATAGAAAATAGGAAGTGGTCCAATGCAATTTATGGAAGCTCTGGAGTGGATGTACTGGTTTCAACCATAGCTTTTTGCACATCCTTATAAGTTGAGTTGGTGGGCAATGGCATCTCACTTTACCTCAATCACTACGGATTAGTTCGTCCACAGGGACTATGTTTCTGGATGCTGTTAAAATCACACCAAAAACACACACACACACACACACACAACACACATTGTTACATTCTTCACCCTTTTCTTCTTCTACTGTTCTGTTGAAGTTTCTTCAGTCCAGGAATTTTGTCCAAAAATGTGCACTTTGGTTTGGAAATTCCATTTACACTCCAAATGAGATTACTGCTCATGTTGTTTTCTCCAATAACAAGTTTCAATGGGTATATCTATCTTGAGTTCGTTGATTCTAGAAAAACCCCTTGCCACATCTAGAATACACGATCACGAATCTATTTGGGCGTCGACATAGTGTGGTTGAGTCACAAAGTGGAAGTTTACAGTGTACTTGTTTCAGACATTGCACAGGGATCCGTTAGAAATGTACTTGTACTGCATGAAAATTTTGTGTGTGTGTGTGTGATGTGTGTGTGTGTGAACAAGTGGTGGAGAACAAAGGCATATGATCTATAATATAATATGAAGTATATGTATTTCGATATATATATCGTTCATTATAGTATATATAATATATAGTAGGTAGTCGGAGCAGAGTTAATTTATCCATGGGGATGAAATTTTTCTTGCAAAACTTCCCTACCGTCCCTTCCCCTCTCCTTGCCCCCTCGGCTATGAATATGCGGAAACTGATATGAATGTGGAGCGAACATACAGTACATGACAAATTAATTATTGTAAGTACTGTAAGATAATCTGTTATTCTTTAAAGAGTTCAAAGAACAATCCTCACTGGAAGGGTAAAGTGTTTCAGGCCACATGTAGTATATATTATATATATAATTTATATGCATAATTGTCATTAAAATAGCGGTGTTTTTCTGATGTGTGTTAATGAAAGTTGTTCTTTGTGTTTCTACACATTATCAGCAGTTTTATCTCATTCTGATGTAATAAAAATGAACATAAAGTGTCAGTGTGTGTGCGTGTGTATCCCCACATTTTGGTAAAAGGTCATGTTTAAGAGCAAGTTGTGAAGTTTTCTTGTTCTCAGAGTTTCGTTCAGAGTTCTTTTCAGGATGTTCACTTTCATTCTTTTTTCCCCCGCTTTGAACAAATCCCACACTCTCTTTAATCCTACTTCTTCTCCAATCTTCAAAACAGTTGTTCTCACACCATTTCTTATCTTCCCCCATCCAAAACCATGATCTTTTCTACCCCCATTAATCCACCAAACCCACCTCCTTCAAATTCCTTCTTTCCTTCCTGAAAGTCCTGTAGTGTCCATCTTGTTTTGCCCTGTGTTCCTTATCCCTCTCCCTTCCAGATCTCCTCATGTCTCTGTTCCTGATTTTTTTTTTTCCTTCCTCTTGTCTTCTGCTCCCCTTGTTTCTGTGTGTTAGCTCTTCTATGAGCTTCACAGTGTATCCAAAAAATAATATTACATACCCACAGGCTGAACAGTTTACGTTTTGTATCCCAATGACTGAATAGGGGCCGGAGTTGCATCCAGACCTGTTCTTGTCAGCTACTCACTCATCCACAAGTTTTTTCATAACTCGTCCACAATTTTTGAGACATCCGCGTCTCTATCGTTTTTGTTCCTATCCTCAATGGTGAAGAATCTATCAAACAATGAAAGTTTCCTATCCAGATCCGGATTTGGTCTTCACCACAATATTTGATGGCGTTCGTCACACAGCCGTACAACAAGTTCATCTGAATCCGTCCATCAAGTTTTTGAGATTCTGGTCACAGACAAGTATGAGGAGGTCGAACATTTATTGGACACCTGTAACCGAGTCATGTGTGGGCTCTCCAGCGAAAGAACAAACAGACATGACATGAGATGGCTGTATGTTTTATTACATTCAAGATGCTGTTTCACACTCCGTGAATATTCCGTTGTGGCTTAACCAGCACAACGGGTGTATAACAAAGTTTAAGCCGAGCAATAGTGTCAACAACAGTTTTAATATACCACAGAGGAAGTAATCACAGATGGCACATGACCTGTAAACTATCCTATAACAAAAAAAACAGAAACTTCCATTAAATGTGATATGGCATCGAATAGCCAGTGCTGCAACTTAACAGTCACAATGTAACGAACCTGTTCATGAGTCATGACAATCTATGATGTTTGGGACATTGTTCCTCAGTACGTGTATATTATGCAAGATACAGGTCGGAGTGCAGGCCTTTCTCGAGGGTAGATGGTGGTGAACTTGCTCTCGCTCATAATTGATCTGGAAGCGCCGGTATCACTTCCATCCTCACCGGGATTCTATCGATTGTTACATCAATTTAATTGGAGGGGCTCATTTGTTCAAAAGAGAAAACTCATGAAGTTCCTCGCTTGACTCTTCGCTGCAGCTGTACTCTGTGACCTGTTGTCCGCAGCATCAGCGTTCACCCCAATGTGATAAGCAGGAGACAAGTTCTTCGACTTGGATTGAGAACAACACATTTCAAGTGTCCGCTGTACACAGTTGTCACAGGTATAATTCCTGTACGACATTGAAAACTTTGATGATTCCCACCACAACGCCAACGTTACCCAACCTTCTGGGTAGATTCAGAAATGTCAGGAGGTGGAGGTGAATTTGATGGCTTGCTAAAACACTTTTGCTTATAGCCAAAGGTTACCTTGTTAACCGATGGTCTGCTGGATTACTTTTGACTTGATAGAGATCAAAGCGCAGGCTCTTGGGCAGTTTGATACAAGCAGTGGTAATTTTATAACATG
>CM068953.1:61355568-61368646 GCA_035128595.1 Eptatretus atami
ATCACTTACCCATACATTGCCACGACCACACCAACCACACTCCAGCCTCACCCATGTTATCACTTACCCATACATTGCCACGACCACACCAACCCACACTCCAGCCTCACCCATGTTATGACTTCCCATACATTGCCACGACCGCCCAACCCACACTCCAGCCTCACCCATGTCATACTTCCCCATACATCACCATGGCCGCACAACCCACACTCCAGCTTCACCCATGTTATCACTTACCCATACATTGCCAGCACCACACCAACCCACACTCCAGCCTCACCCATGTTATCAACTTACCCATACATTGCCACGACCACACCAACCCACACTCCAGCCTCACCCATGTATCACTTACCCATAACATTGCCACGACCGCACCAACCACACTCCAGCCTCACCCAACATGTAATCACTACCCCACACGAAAGCACAATTCCTCCACTCCAGCCTCACCTATGTTATCACTTTCCATCCATCACCACACCGACCACACAACCTCACCCAACATGTAAACACGTCTCAAGGTAATATATATAAAACAATTATTTTTCATCCGTGAAACACTATCAAGGAATACAGGTGTTGTGTCCACCTGCCAAATGTGAACTAGGTGGGCCCACCTCCAAATAAAGTGGCTCAGAGTCAAAAAGTATGAAATGTTAAACCGACTGAAGAGCAGGTTTAGAACACTCTATGACTCGCACATACAACACAAACAGCTATTTATTTGCACCACACTCAGCACACCTATAGCTACACTCTCCATCCTTTACTACCCCAGGTATGCCTCAATTTTTTTGTACCCCCTCCGCCTACCCTTACCACACCATGCACATGTAAAGCACCAAAGCAGCTGGAACATGTTCTCTTATCATAACATTCGGTGTCAACTCGACCGCCAACCATCGAACATGTGATATAAAAACACACAGTCCAATTCAACGTGGACTGTTACATTTCTCTTCACATGAAGCCAATGCAGTCACTTCTCTGCTGTAGTTCAAAATAGAGCAAAGGTAAGCTGAACAACACTGGCGTTCCAAGGCACTCAAGAGCCAGTGAGTCACACCAGATGCTAAAAATGGTATTCTTGCCTCCTTTGCTCATCACTCACATTTAACAGAGCACCGACAAGCAACCATAGGTTGGCAACCATTACCCTGGCTTGATGGTTCTCATGCGCTCCTGCATTGAAGCTTTCTCGAATGGAACTCATATGGATTCCAATTTATGCAATTTAAGCTGGGGAAGTGCGAATTCCTTATTGCACTCTCTGCCGTCTCGGCTCTGTCCAGACTGTCCCTCCCAGGTTTCTGCAGGCACACATGTCTGCCAACATCCCTCGTCTTGTTAAACTCCCAAAATCCAGGCTCACTGCCACCTCACACTCATTTTTTTCCTTATTCTCTCATCTGTTTTCCTCTTTCTTTTCTCTCCTCTTTTCTCATCAGCCCCATTCTCCCTCTCGGTTCCAACACAGCTGTTCATACATGATCTCAGGTATCCAGACTGAGCTCTTCTATCCCAAATGACCCCATTCCCAAGCACTCACTTTCTCCAGGTTAAAGTGTCCCCCCCCCCCCTCATCTTTTCGTTGTTCTTTGTTTCACCCCCACTTTCCCTTCCTGTGTTTCATTCAGCATGTTCACACTGTTCCTTCCCTAATCCAATCTCGCTCAATTCTTAATCTGCTGCTGATGTTTCCATTTTGCTCTCGCTCTTACACAAGCCTTGACCGTCAGCATCATGTCAGAGTCAGTGTGCTTCTTTGGTTGAATTTATATTCCTGGCTGCAAACTCCTCACTAGTGATTCAGTAGGGCAGAGACATGTGCTCACGTGGCAGGTGACACTTGTATTGGCAGGTCGTGCAGCAAGCACTGTGATGGGACTCGATCTGTGCCCTGCTGCGGTCATCAAGTTATGTGGTTCGATTTGGTGTTGTGTGTGTGTGTGTGTTGTGTATAATAACATATATATATATATATATATATATATATATATAATATATTATATATTATATATATGATATATATGGGCCCCGTGAGGAAGGAGTGATGTAGCGACATTTTTTAATGATATGATGATGTAGGCTCGGATGATAGGGTAGGGTTAAAATAGTGGCTATATGGCATTAACTCCAAAATGGCCGATGTGTCCCTTACATCACTCCTCTTCGCGGCGCTCATATATATATATATATATACATATATATATATATATAACATATAATATATATATATATATATATATATATATAAATATAAATAATATATATATATATAATTATATAATATATATATATATAAAATACATATATATATATATATATAAAATACATATATATATAATAAATGTTTATATATACATGTAATACATATATATATTATATATATATATATATATATATATATATATATTGTTATGGATTTCAAGATCGGATCCGACAAATGCATACAAACGTTTAGGTCTCAGACAGTTATTTCCCAAAATGCATGTCCAGGATAGACCCATCCCCAATGTCTGGTGGATTCTAGCTTTGATGCATTGAGAAGGGTAAAGAATAGATTCCCTTTCTATGAGATGGCCTTTTACTCTTTACGACAGACACATTCATGCACGTGAGATAGCCTTAGCCCAACAGAAGCTCGCCTACCTTTTTCTATCGCATTTGATATCCCGTTCAGCAGCTCTATGTACGCTAACTGGCTCTTTTTTGTATCGGGCTGAACATTGAGTGATATGTTGTGATGTTATATGAGCGTTTCACGTTTTCGCCTCTGTAATTCTGGCCAATGGCTGCTTTCTGCTGTTCGTCCAGCACCACAACATGGCATCGTAGGCCAGGAATGATCATGAGACGGGCAGTTTGTCACATGCAACGATGCACTAATAGGCAAGTGGATTTGGCTGAAGTCTGCTTGAGGCTCCGCCCAGAGGGGCCGCCTATAAAAAGGACGAGTGGACCGTTTTTGTCCATCAGTTGGCGATAGCTGTGGTGGTTCTTACAGCTTGGAGAGTTTTGAAACAGTTTGTGTCAGTTGGTGACAGCTGGGCGATGGCTATTTCAGTTCCAGTCAGACGGTTTGCCCCAGTCAGTTCCAGTCAGACGGTTTGATGACCTGGCGACAGTTGAATTTGTGACAGTTGGTGACTGCATTGTGGCCTTACAGTTTCTCACAGCACCTCAGCCCCTCACAGCTTCTCACAGCTCCAAAACAGCTGTCCGTTGTTGTGGCTCCTGGTGGCTCCTGACGGTGGGTGATGCTCGGACCGTTATGCTGATTCTGCTCCTGCTGTGTGGCGTACTGATTCTTGGCGTCCCTGGTCCCTGGGGGTGCCGACGTGATGTTGATTAGCATTCAAGCCTGTTTGCGAGTGGGTGCACGGCAAGGCTGGGCCGTGGCAATGGACAAGGCACGCTCACACATTTCAGGACGTTTTATTGGACGTACGACAACTTCTATTTGGGGAGCGAGACTGGATTTCGTCTTCCCCACTGAATGATCTGCTGGTACCCTTGTCGGCATGGTTTATGTTTAAGTAGGCATAGTGATAAGCATCTGCTCTTTGTCTCTTTTTCTATCAGTGCCTGATTAATTATTTATGTTGCTTTGCGATTATTTTGATTTACTTATTTTCACCACAAGGAAATATAAAGTTTTTTATTTATTTTTTCATTATTAATAAATTCCTTGTTATGATGTTCCAACCTGTCCGTGCTTGTCCTTTCCTTCCATTGATCAGCATTGTCTGAACCTAGATGGCTGGGAGGGTATTACAAACTAATTGACCTGTCATAGTCGGCATGCACCAGGCGGTGAAACGCTTGGCCGCCTAATTAAGATCGAATCAAGATAAGATGGTGCTTTCCCCGAGGGCACGTTAACGGCAAAATTAGAGCGCGACACTGGAACTCGTGGTTAACTGATTGGCGTTCATGGTTCTAAGCAACCAGGGACAGCAGTGGTCACTGACCGCGAAGACCTTCGAGCCGTCACAATGGGCGGCAAGGTAACCTGCCCGGCCTCTTGTGAGCCTCTGGTCATCCAGGCTCCAAGTGGAAATAAAGGCTCAGAGCCCTGTTCTTTTCAGAGGGGTTTTGTATGAAAGTGTCTGTGGCGCTTTCTGTTAAGTAGAACTGAATTAAGTGCATGCCTGTTATAAAAACGATAGACATCGGCTGTAGGCTTTTGCTCGTGTCTTGTCCCTTTCCCCTTGATTGCATGCCTGTATCATAAATGCCCCATGTTTTTTGAATGTACATCTGCTCGTTGCGTCATTTTCTCCCATTGACTGCCACGGCTCATTCGGGAAATTAGCTGGCTATTAAAGCCAAATTAAAGTGGTAATTGGTCCGACAGAACTTGGCGATTAAACACGCTCGGCATTGCACATGGAATGAGCGCGCTTAGCGGCTCGTTTCGTACAAAGTTCCGTCGAGGTATAATTCTCGGTACTTCTGTCTGCGCGGATAATAAGGTATATCGAGATTCGGCGATTAACCTGTACCGCGTGGACAGAAATATGACAGTTTGATGCGTTAAGGCATCCGTAGCAGTTTTCCGGAGTTGTCCAGGAAGCTACGACTGAATCCGGTTTTCGGCAGACGACACAACTGCGTTTGGGCTGAAGCGGTCGTGCGTGGTTGTCTGAACCGGCTAATTCGTAACAATATATATACATATATATATACATCACCATACCCACTGCTTTGCTCACATACATTGGTTAACTTTTGATTTTTCATGTTCTCACGATGATGCAAATGGATGGAACTGCACATTCAAGTTGACTTCAAGAGGGTCAGGTACCCCAGGTGACACTTATCACCATCTCGCACAAAAAAACAAGTCAAAGAAAAGGCAATCAAGTGATGTTTTTATTTCAAAAGATACATATAATAAGCATTGAACAAACATGGAGAAACAGCACTGTATTCCAAAATGGACAAAAAAAAAGGCACAAACCGATTCCATGTACACGAGAGCAACACTTTTAAGTGCTGAATAAAATGAGGGGGAACATTTAAAGCAAGCACGATGTCGATGGCAAAATGGGTTACACGTTATTTTAATTTAATTTTCATGTGCATAATATAGTCGTAACCTTAAACCTTCCATCATTTAACAATCCATAGCTCACAATATGCCCAGAGTTCATAGCAAGGACCTTACAAAAATAAACTATCTAGACTATGGAGGCTGATGGCTCAATAGATACATCCAGTAGAGGCTAACAATATTCTAAAGTTTAAATAAATGTATAAGCGCATTCAGCCTCTTCAGTGAGATAATGGGCAAGAACATGGCCCAGTAAGAGGACTTAAAGCCTGCAGAGGTGAGGAAGATGCCGACTGTTGGGACTACCCATCAACACCGATATATTTCCTGAGAATGGAAGATCATTTACAGAAGTATAATAACAAAAATTGAGAGAAAGTAAATACTACTTGCAATTAAGCCTATGGAGCCTAGGTGGTCGGTTCAGTAGGCGGGAGATAGGGGTGGGGGGTGGGGGGTGGGAGAGGAGGGCGAAGTGTCGATTTAGTTTAGAAATGAAAAAAAAATCCAAGACAAAATAAGTGAACCAAGGCGATGGTGTGATGACAATCCACAGACAATTTCCAAAACAGGTAAGCTTTCTCAGGTAATACTTCTAGTTTACTTGCATCAACAAAATGACAATGGGATAAGTACAAACGTTACATTTAATGCCAAATCAGTATTTACTATCAGTTTTGTTCTTGCTGCTTCCAAACAAAATACAACACAGCATGCATGATGTCATTGCTCACCGTCAAGAAGAATGTAGAACATAGCGTTCTTTAACGCTAAACTTACAATTCAAAGGTTGTGGCGACAATTTCTCAACAAGTAATTGAAATGACCACTGCCGACCGCTCCTCCCCCCCAACCACTGCAGAGAGACGAGCCATGCATTCACGTGCTCTGGCTGAAAAATCCATGTCTTAACAACTCTACTCTTAATCTGTGTCCCCTTGTCCTGCCAGTGTCCATTCTTGCTGAAAAAAACATTCTGCACTTATTTTGTCTATTCTCTCATTTTCTCCGAGAAACCACCAATCACCTCCACCATCGTTTATGCCTCTCCCACCTTGCACCACCTTCCTACACTCTCTTTCGACATCATTTTTCCCACCCCAGTCTTCAGACGACTGCTCACCATCACGGTCATCCTCCATCTAAAGTCATGATCTTTTCTCACGCTGTTTAAACCAACGCCCACCTTCCAAATTTGTTATGCATTCATCTTGTCCAGCCATTGCATTTATCCTTTAACCCTATTGTTACCTGCATCATTGTTTGTGCCTCTGCCTCTGCTCTGCCATGTTGCCGTCTGTTCTTTCCAGGAGCCTAAATCACATATTAAATATATATATATATGTATTATATATATCTCTATATATTTATACACACAGCACGTGTGTGTGTCCATCACCATCTCCATATAAATCTCCTTTCTAATGTAAAAGGTCCTCTCTCGTTTGCAGCTGCTGCTTAGAGCTTCGTCTAGCGAGGCCTGGGAATCAATCAAGTTGCTCTAAGACACTGTACCCTCGATGGCAACTCTGTCCTTCCTCAGATTTAATGCACTCAAATTGTACACAAAATAACATACAAATGAACAGCATTGTAATCCTTTGATGAATTTCCATACTGAGACCTAGAGAACAGCATCAACTTTAGGCTTGCTAGTAATGAGCTAAATTTCCCCATCATCTATTGCCCCATTTATCAAGACAGCTATTACCGTGTAATCGTACAGTGTGGAGCTGGATGGTATTCGGATCGTGGATCAGGTGTCAATCTAAGGTCGTCGGAGGACAGGTGAACGAGTAGCCATAACAATGCAATACTGGATTCAAAAGGAAACACCATCAAGTGATCAGGAGCCTGAAAAACGAATGACTGTTACATTTTTCATTCATACATCTGTCTAACGGTTGGGGTGGAGAGCTGAAGGGTTATCGTAACGAAGCCCTTGGAGGTTCAAAATTGATGAGGAAGAGTCGTGTGAGAAAACCGTCAAGGTGTGATATTTGGGTTAAAAGGCAAAAAAAAACAAACATCCGTTCACATTTCCAAGCAAAGCAAGCACACAGGAACTGTGCGCTTCTCATCAGGGAAATTGTGGGACAATTATCCGCCAAATGACACTCTCCATGTCCATTTTAAAGTTCAGACCAGTTGGCAATTAGGACATAGCTCAAATAAACATCTGAAATGCAAGCACTTGCCATTGCCCAGATGGTTTATATACAACATACAAGTAAGAAAAAGGTCATTAAATCACAGCACAGTGATACGATAAGGCTTCTCTTCCATGCTGAACTGGACTGAACAACGTACATATTAATGGTCAAGTTCAACACAAGAAAATAAAAAAGAAAAGAATCCAAGATTGCACATCTTAATGCACACAATAGAGAAAACAGTGGTGTGGAACCGTACGTGATGCTGCTCTTCTGAGAAAATGCTTGTTTTCTACAATGAATGTTTTGGCCGACGAGACCAGCGAATCCTTCCGCCCAATCTGGTATTCCAACATCGGACGTTCCCTTCCCTTGTGATGCGCGCCAGCAGGGAATGATGTAGAATGAGGAGAAAATACTGTAGCGTTGACTCACAAGAGCAATGGGCTAACATCAGGGTCATCCCACCACTCCGGTGTTTTGAGATCATCGATGCCATGGACGTAGAGTGTGATCCAACTTATCCAGATTAGCAACCGAGAAGAGTTGTAACAGTTAGGATTGAGATGGCAGAAAAGAGCAGCTTCTATTTCATTGCGGGCGCCAGAATGATGAATGGCACCAGGATGCAGAATGATCACTATTAGGAACATACGTAAATGGGGCCACTGACAAAATCCATTGGTCGGGTCTTCAACAAGAGTTCACACTCATCGCTGACGATTGTAGTTATGGAGCACTGTGAGTATTAATAACTCACACCTGAACCAAGGCCAGCCAAGGAAAATCGAAGAGAACGCAGCATACAGCTCGGCACCTCCTCTTTGATGCAACTGCGAACAGTGTGCAAGAGGCACGCAAAGGCATATGGCAAACAGACACCAAGAGGAAGCGCGTGTAGGGCATGTGTTTTCAGTTGGCAATGATGAATGAAGGCAAACACAAAGGCTGTACAGGCCAAGTGGACCCAAGGTGAAATGGCTTCAAAACCGGCCACGAGACACGCTTTGCGGGCATCTTGAATTGAAGGGATGCTTGCCGAGAATTAATGAAGAACAAGAGGAAGCAGAACAACAATGCCGAGCGGCACGATATCGCCTCGACGAACGAATACCCCATACAGCGTTGTGTCACAAGCTTGGAAATAGATGGCTCAGCACACATCATTGGAACATCCTGGTAGACAAGCAGCACAGCAATGTGCGCGAGTCCCATGGAAAGAAGGTACCTATACCACGGCCAAACAAATGACTTTCCACATCATCGATCTGGTAAAACAAAATAGCACGATATAATAATTTCAGTGACCAGCTGCAAGTTAAAACGAACTTGTTGAAACACATGCAAAGTATTCCACCAATCACACACCAAAATGCAGGAGATGGCAGATCAAAACATATTTGCATTCCACAGTGGATTCAAAGTAACTTACATATCCAGACAGTAACCACCAAGCAACCAAAAACCCTCCAGGTGTCAAAAATGGTGGTCTGGTGAAGTCGAGAGGATTGTCGAGAGAGGGATTTACTATCAACAGACAGGTAAATTGAAAAGTTAACCCAAACGCACAATACCAAACAGCTGCAACACCTATTTTCAATAAACGCCTTGTTTGCAAGCTAATTTTCTGTAGCAGAAACTCCCATGAAGATAAAGTGTTTCTCATAAAGAACAGGCTTTTCTCCGAGTAGACGAACGTAGTGAAAATTAGCAGTGTTGTATATAATCTCAGCGCTAAGGACACGAAATATGAATGTTTTCTTTCAAGCTTCCCTTTCTCGCACTCTCAATACCCTTTCACTACCCACATCCCCCTTCTACTACCAACCTTCAACCCCCCCCATGCTTCACAAGAGTCAGGGCCCCCACCCTGAAATGGTTATCAAGATTTTCCTCTAGAGTGCAAACAAAGGTCATCTTATGAACAGGCATTCTGTTCATCTCTTGAAGCTATTGATTCCAGCAAGGCAGCACTTTGGGCAGACCTTAAAAAGACAAAGCCGCCACAGACTGGGCAAATCCTCCATCAAATAAAAGCCTTTCTTTTGGAAAAATCAAGAGCTACTCACGGTATACAATCCTTTGAGCCCATGGAGTATACTCACTGCTATGGGTCTGCACCTCAGTTATCAATTTCATGCTTCTTGATTTGTGTAATCTAAAACTCTCAAATTAATTGAGACTGTCCCTGTGATGAAGGCTGACCAAGCGTCTGTTGCCATTACAGGCACGATGATGGTCTCTGTTTTTCAACCATCTCTTCTCCAATCTTGCTCCACTCTGCTCTGCCTTCTGACTCTCCCCAGCAGCTTCGGGTGCACATGGTTCTTCCAGGAACCCCCTTCTGGTTAACTTCCAAAATCCTGCCTGACTTGCACACCTCAACTTTTATTCTTCGCTTTTTCCCTTCGATGGAGCCACCTTTTCAGAGGCTTTGTCTGCACTCTTTCCTCTCGGGGTTCAATCGTCTGTGCGCAGTCATGTTGTCATCCCTCCTGACCCCATGATTCTTTTTTACCCCCCTCCTTTGACGCATCCTAACTCCCACTTGACAATTTCAGTGTTCCCTCCCACTTCTCTGTCTTTCTTATTTGTTAATATCCTTTTGCCCAAGTTGTGCCCAGATTTAACCCACATCCCATCCAATTTAACGTTGCTCTATTCCCGAGTTTTCTGCTCTGGAAGGGGGGGGGGGAGACCTTGGTCTTGGGTCTACATCAATGACCCATGTGTCTCTGGATTATCCTATGTACAATTTTGTGGATCGCTCCCATCCTGTGCAGAACAAAACACCAAGCCTCAGAATCATGCTGCATCAGATCTGGATAATAAAAAAAAAAGAAAAGATCATCAAGTCATTCTGAAAACATGTCTGATGCAGGAAAATGCATGCCTCTATCTGGCCCTCCACAAGGATTGGCTTTCAATGCCACCAGTCCTGCTTTTCTGGCAAGCCTCTGAAGGAACAGCTAGGTCCTACTAAAGCTCCAAGGTCAACCAATTTGGTAGACAAATCAAACTGGCATCTAAAGCAGCGAAAACTATTTGGTACCGCTCCAGTGCCAAGTTTATTCGAGCAGTTAAGAGTTCATGCAGTATTTGCGCTTCATCAAGAAACATCTGGAGTAGGGTCCCCCTTGAGATGGCCGAGGTTTAAGGTCCATGTTATTGATGTACCTGGTAGGAGGCTGCATCCCGAGGTCTGCTCCTTGCCCCCACTGCAAGGAGGATGAATGGATCTGGTACCTTCATTTCAGGCTCACTTCTCCACCCTCTCATAACCTCAGTCTTCTTTAAGCCCTACCCATGGAGGCACGTTTCAGAATGTGACACCAGATTCCCCCCCTTCATTCCAAGAAGAAGATTCACATTCATTCCCTGCAATCTGCCTGTCAATGGAATCACTTTCCTCTCTATTGCCTCATAACCTCATACAATCCTCAAGAGTGTGGCCTATTAAAGTCACCTCGTGTTCTTCCGCGATTAACATGGGTGAGGCTGGAGTGTGGGTTGGTGTGGTCGTGGCAATGTATGGGTAAGTGATAACATGGGTGAAGCTGGAGTGTGGGTTGGTGCGGCCATGGTGATGTATGGGGGAAGTGATGACATGGGTGAGGCTGGAGTGTGGGTTGGTGCGGTCGTGGCAATGTATGGGTAAGTGATAACATGGGTGAAGCTGGAGTGTGGGTTGGTGCGGCCGTAGTGATGTATGGGGGAAGTGATGACATGGGTAAAGCTGGAGTGTGGGTTGGTGCGGCCGTGGTGATGTATGGGGAAAGTGATAACATGGGTGAAGCTGGAGTGTGGGTTGGTGCGGCCATGGTGATGTATGGGGAAGTGATGACATGGGTGAGGCTGGAGTGTGGGTTGCTAATGACGTGTACACACGGTGCTGCTACAGCAATGGCTGTGCATTCCCCTTCACACCCCAGCCCCTCATCTTTGTGTGTCACTGATCCTACCTCTTCCCATTTCATTTTCCTTCGTTCCTCTTTCTACGAATACCTGGTTTCAACCTCTGTTTTCATAAAATCCCGTTTTTCTGTCTGTTGTTTCCCTAATTGTGATACTGTACTATGTTGCTGGCTTCATCCGTTGAGAGAGACAGAAGATTCACTGAGAAAAACAAAACTCCAAACCACCGCACTAGTCTCACGGAACGTTATATCTCTACTTTTATCCAATCAAATACTTTAAAACCTTCTCACTCAACTCGAAACTGACCCATTAATTCGATCATCGGGCTCTCTTCAACGTATATAGAGCAGGTGCACTTGCACATATCACATGATGACTCTTATCCTTACCTCCCCTACCGAAGGTGGATGGAGGTTGTTTTCACTCCTGTCTGCTTATGTACACAATATCTCAAAAAGTTGTGGATGGATTAGGCCAAAACTTGGTGGACAGGTTGGGTGTGTGACGAGGAAGAATTGATTCGATTTTGGTGAAGATCCGAATCCGGATACGAGAATTATTTAATTATAAAACTGATTGTTTACCATTAAGAGATGGGAATAAAACGACATTGCATGATGTTTCAAAAATTTATGGACACATTTGGACAAAACTTGGTTGATGAATTGGGTAAATGATGAGAACAAGCTGATTAGATTTTGGTTCAGGTCCGACCTATCAGTGGATACAAAACGTAAACTCTGTTCAGCCTGGTGGAGGGAGGTATGTGCTCAACCAAGTGCTCTTCCAGTCTTGCATCTGTGGTTCATTGTGTACCCTGTAAAGCGAAGTACCGATCTGTGATTGTATTGATACTTAATCTCTACCTCACCAGGTGAAAAGGAAACAATAAGAAGATAAGTGATGGCAATCGAGCTGGTGTTGCAACATCACGTATCTCTCCTGCATTCTGTGGAATATGAAGCTCTCAACATTGTTGGAATCTCCCGTGATGAGGCCGAGGCATAAGATCGATTGCTCAAACATTGCATGCAGGTCGGTGGTGGTCTCCATCTGTTTCTTTCTCTCTGTCTCTGTGTCACACACACATACACTCTCTCTCTTTCTCTCCCCCTCCCCCCCCCTCTCTGTGTGTGTCTCTCTCTCTCTCTCTTCCTCTCACTCTCTCTCTCTCTCTGCTCTCTCTCTCTCTCTCTCTCTCCCCCCCCTCTGTCTTTTCTTGTCTTTGTCTGTGTGTCTTCTCTGTCTTTGTCTCTGTGTCTCTTTCTCTCTGACTCTCTCCCTCCTTCTCTCTCTCTTGTCTTTGTCTTTTGTCTTTGTCTCTCTCGGTCTCGGTCTCGGTCTCGTCTGGGTCCGGTCCCTCGTCTCTCTCTCCCCTCTCTCATCATCTCTCTTTCTCTCTGTCTCTCTCTCTCTCTCTCTCTCTCTCTCTCCCCTCCCCTCTGTCTCTCTTTTCTCTCTTTCTTTTCTCTCTCTCTCTTCTCTCTTCTTTTCTTCTCTCTCTCTCTCTCTCTTCCGCTCTCTCTCTCTCTCTCTCTCTCCTGTCTTCTCTCTCTGGTCTCTTTCTCTCTACTCTCTCCCTCCCTTTCTCTCTCTCTTTCCTTGTCTTGTCTTTGTCTCTCTCTCGCTCTTCTCCTCTCTTCTCTCTCTCTGTCCTCTCTCTCTCTCTCTCTCTCTCTCTCTCTCTCTCCTCTCTCTCTCTGCTGTTGTGAGTGAGTGGAGGTCATTTGTGGCTGTTGTGGTTTGTGAGGCCTGAATATCCTCCTGTTTTTTCGCCCTTTCTATTCTATCTTCGCATCACTTTTTCACTTTATTCCGCTCTGTTCCTCTTCTACTCATTGTTTTGTGCCCACCTCCTCCCTCTTCGTTCGAACCCTCTGCGCGGTTCGCCTTTATCTCGTCAATCTCACCATTCACCTCCGCCCATCGTCCTTGTTATTAT
>CM068953.1:61383342-61393580 GCA_035128595.1 Eptatretus atami
CCAACATCTCCCTTGTGAGAGACATCATTGAACTGTGAAAGGAAAACCCTAAAGATTTAGGACTTCTTCTCCTTGATCAGGAGAAAGCCTTTGGCCGTGATGACCATCGGTACCTTTTCGACTAGTGACTTGAGCGGTTGGACTTGGTTCAACTTCATCTCTTATATTAAAATACTACTATATATATTTATAGTGTGCTTAAGATAAACAATGAACTTTTGCACCTTGTCTATTAACAAGGGAATTAGACAAGGTTGCCCTCTTTCGGTTGCTTTATGCTCTCTCCATCGAACCCTACTGTTTTTTGCGTGCTTAGTATCTAACAGGGTTTAGTTTGTCCCAGCTTGAATGGTCCATCAAGGTACTGGCATATGCTGATGACGTGTGTGTATTTGTGCAAGATATCAATGACATTAACGTCGTTCATTATTGTTTATCCTTATTCGAAAAGTCTTCTTCAGCCAAAATAAATTGGAACAAAACGAGCGCCCTTTGGCTCGGTCCGTTGTACTACTTGGCGCTAAGACTTCCTGCTCCACTGTCATGGGCCAATGATGGTGTTAAATACCTTGGAGTGTTCTTAGGTAATAATACCACAGTGGCAAAGAATTGGGTTGGTCTGCTGGAGTTTGTTGAGGGTAAACTGCAAAAATGAAAAGGTCTGATCGCACAACTGTCATATTGTGGAAGGGTCTTGGTCATTAACACACTGGTGGCCTCTACCTTATGGCACAGGTTCTTCGTGCTGCATCCTCCACCGGTGTTGCTTCAACAGCTCCAAAAGTGCTGCGTGTCCTTTTTCTGGGACGGAAAACACTAGCTGTGACCTGGGTCCTCAGTTTACCACTGACCGATGGAGGCCAAGGCCTGGTCGACATAAAGAGCCGGCTAATGGCCTTTCGACTCTCGGTTGCTCTTCGCATGCTATACACGTGACTCTCTCCACCATTGGTCAACGTTGCTCGTCACCTTTTGCAACAGGCTGGGAGGCTAGGCTATGACCACTCTCTTTTCCTGATGGACCTTTCTAAAATCGACACATCCCCCCTCTCTGGTTTATATCAGAGCATGGTAAATGCGTGGCAAGCTCTGACAATAACAAGAGTTACACATTCTTACACGAAACAGATGTTTCTGGAAGAACCTTTGTTCTACAACTCCTTTTTCCATGATATGCCTGCTGGGAGGTGTTTTATTCAATGCTTTACCGACAAGGGCGTTAAATCTGTCGCAGATATTCTCAGCCCAAATGGCAGCTGGATCGGAGCTGATGCATTGGCAAGCCTGGTCTGTGTGCGATCCTCTCGAATCGTGGCACGCATATTATGTAGTCTGCTTTTGACATACATACAGCTTGCACCTGCTTGGGAGCAGGACCAGCAAAGCAATGAACATAATACACATCGAGTACCTTCTCTTTCTACCTTTCCTGAACTCGTATGTGTTTTTTCTTTTGGCAGCTCTCTTCCTTGTCCCCCCTTTAACGTAGACTTCAATGCCTTCCCAAACAAAAAGACCTGTATTTGGATTGTGTAAAATTTATTTCACAACGGCAAATAACACAGCAGAGGGTTCGATGGAGAGACCTCTTACCTTGCTTCTCCCCCTTATTTTCCTAACTGGAAAGGTTTTTATCACCCTCCTGTACCGCCACGACATGGCAACCTACAATGGAGACTAGTACACTGGATCCTTCCTTCTAATCACTTGTGACACCGTTTTTCAAATCTACTTGCAGATGAATGTCCTTTTTGTAAGAAGTCTGAAAACCTTTTTCACATCTATGTCGAATGCCAATGGTTGGCACCTTTATTCATCTTACTTCGGAATTGTTTTGTGAGGTTTGGTTTGATTTTTAACGCTTGTGTGCTCATTTATGGATTGGCTATCCCACATAAAAATTCCAATGCTGTGTTAGCCAATTTCCTGCTTGCTCAGGCAAAGATGGCAGTATATAAATCAAGGAAAAAAAACTTGATGGTGTTGGAGTTAATGATGAAGATGCTTTGTTTTTGTTCAAAAATCTTGTAATAAGTCGTGTTAAATTGGATTTTGCTTTCTTTTCAGTAACTGGAAGATTACCGCAGTTCGAATCAAAATGGTGTATAAAGGAGGAGGAGATTGGGACCATACTCTGTGCAGAGCGTTGGTGCTGCTTAAGCAGTCTCGTTGGCAATTGGGCACAATCCTGGACAGGTCGCCACTCCAACACAGTATACCAGCAGGCTAGCACTCATTTTGCCGACCTCGGAAGGATGACAGGTCGAGTTAACCCTACCTGGTATTAATTTAACAGCTTAGCGGGTTTGAACTCAGGACCCTTTGATCCAAAGCCCACCACCTAACCACTAAGCCAACACCAGGCAAGTATGAAGGAAGTTTTTTGTAAAGTCTGAGAGGAATGTTTATCCTTTTGTGAAATGTTTGATTATAATCCACCCGATTAATCCTTTCCTTTCTTCAGAAATTGTATCTAGTAGACAGCCAAGGACCAAATATGTGACTTTTACCTGCATGGAATGTTAATAGCCGGCACCCATGCTAAATCAATCAGTCATAGGTCAGACAGAATACTAGGGTGGATGCCACTAAAAATTTTGACCGTAAAGGTCATTTCAAGGTCATTTTGTGCCCCAAAAAGGTCAAATTTCAAAGTCATCCAAATATAGTCATGCAATATATCAAAAGAAAGGATGGAGGAGACAAACCGTTTGGTGCTATTTTTAGGTCAGAATATTGATCTCAGAAGTAGTCATGTAGTCAAAGTCCACCCTAGTATAATACCGAAAGTAGTTAGGAAAAAATACTACTACTTTTATATTATTTATTTAAATTGCCAAGAATTAATATTACAGATGATCTTTTGAAGTACTATTAAAACAAATGGCATTAGACTATCAAATTAGAACAAGAAATATATTTTTAAACAGAATTTGATGTGTGTGCAATATTATTTGACAGAAATAGTGTTCAATCTGATGGATTACAACAGTATGAATAGAATCGCAGCCACAGGCATTTGTACATTTCATATTGTTTTTGAAGCAGGTGCATCTAGCAGTGTTGCACTTCGTTTTGCAAGAGCAGGTCACAAGTTTGAGCAGGACAATGGTACAGGAGGTAGCCTGTCCATTGAGGTTTCAGACAACCTGACTCCTTTCTTCCAAATATCTGGGCAATGTTACAACAATAGTTTCCATCTCTGCCTGAAGCCAAATCTTGGCCTGGTAGTTGGCGCGTTGCACATGAAGCTCCAAGCATCACGTGTTGGAGGAAGCAGTTCAGGCCTGTCTTGGCTCTGCTGAACATGTTCAATCTTGCACGATCAATTGTTTGCAGCCCTGGACTTCCATAGATGGTGCCATTTTCCACAAATCGTTGAGAATGTTTTGAGCTATCGACTATTGTTTCTTCGAACCGTATCAATACAATGGTATGGTTCGCTGCCTGGAAGAAATCCAAAAGTGCCTCGGACGTGTAGCTGGTGGAGCGCAAGCCCTAAACCATATGTTCGGTGTCAACTTTGTTTTCTTAGACACTGCATACAGAACGTCTTGAGCAATGCTGCCACACACTCTGCTTGATATTGTTGTCTTCTCAATTCCCTCATGAAGATCATCCGCATCACTGAACAGTAACGCAGAAATAGATACAAGCTGTTGGGATATATTGTGCAACATGTTCTTGATCAAGTCCTTGCCAACTGCTGGAATAACCTGGACTGTCTGTGAGATCTTTTTGATTCTCAGTGCCACATGCCATTTCTTGACAGATATTTCCTTGATTAAATCCAACAGCACCAACATCTTCATCTTCTGTGGATTCCGAATCTGAGGATAAACCACACGTTGATGACTTTTTGTCAATGCCTTTGACAGAATGAAGTTAGACTTTTCACCAGGGTACATTATGGTGCTCTATTTGAAAGAGGTTTCACATATCCTGCCTTTGAACGGATCATTTTCTTAACCTTTTCGTAGAAGGTTGTTATTCTGGACTGATAACTCTTACGAACAGGGTTTTCTCTCAGCACACATGTCCTGGTATCTGCGCCCACACATCCACCATGTCATAAGTATTACCTCTTGAAAGCCCAATGTCCAAATCGGAGCACAACTTCGTCATGCACTCGTCCTGATCTGGTTCAACTTCTTGAGGTGTTCCTTTAGTCAGGTCAGGTCAGGTATGGGAGCATGTGCCAGAACAGCACGTGGCTGCGTCCACTTTCACCGATACTCAGGGCTCGGCTGGCCATCCCAAGGCAGATGCCAGGCCCATCTCATCTCCTTGAGATGCTGGTCAACCTGCTGCAACTACGAGGCACGTGGTCGGCCCATTGGCCTCCTCCACTCACGAGACTCCTCGCTGAGAGAATCTGGTGAGCAGGATCAGCATCAGGAAAATGAGCCACATGTCCATATAGCTGCAACTGACACTCACGGACTATGCAAGTAACAAATCTCATCCAAGTCTCTCAGCAACTGCTCGTTGGACACAAAATCCGACCAGCTATAGCCAAGGATTCTCCGAAGAGACTGGTACCAAAGGAATTAAGTCTCCGTCTCAGATCCTTGGTCAGAGTCAAAGTCTCGCATCCATAGAGCAAGACTGGAAGCACAAAGACCTGAAGACTCATACTTTCGTCCTCCCACACAGGTAGCGGCAGCGCCACACCCATGATCCAGTGAATCATGACTCCCCAGGCCCGACCCAGACGTCTATTGACCTCTGACTCACAGCCAGCAGGACTGAATATCACTGCCAAGTAAGTGAATCTCTCCACAAACTCAACATCCTCACCACAAACAGACACAGACAGGACAGCAGCATCCAAGATGTCATTGAAAGCCTGGATCTTAGTTTTGACCCAAGAAACCCGTAATCCCAGCGGCTCCGACTCCTCATTCAGCACTCGAGGGCCCCAAAGGATATCTAAAGTCTCCGCAAAGATGACTGCATCATCTGCGAAATCAAGGTCCAAGATCTTGACATTCCCAAACGATGACCGCAGCTTGATCTCTCCGACATCCTCCCTAGAATCCAGTCATATAAGCGCTGAAAAGTGTGGAGCCAGTACACACCCCTGACTAACTCCATAACAACTGGAAACAAGTGGTGCCAGGCACAACAAATCCCACCTATTTATGACATAAAGTTATTTTGGGGATCAAATTTAAATTTTGATACATCCTTAACATGATGTTGATTATAAGGAATATTTTAGTCTTAGTTTGAAGTCAATTAAACCATTTTTGACGAAATATGACCGTAAAATGATTTTGACCTTTTCGTGACCTGACTAATTTGACCCAAAAGTTAATGGGGTCGTCCGAGGTTCATTACCCACCTGTGGATACAATTTGACAGTGTTGAGCCAGCCGTTTCCCGTAAAGTTGTATTTCGTAACCATGTTTAGTTTAATGAAAAATTTGTAATTTGACCGATACCATGACCCCCAAAATTTGGACCCTACCGATATTCACAAATATGCATTTTTCACTATAGGAATGGGTAGGATTATAAGTGACAAATACAATAAGGTTCACTATAAGCTTAGTTTGAAGTAAATCAGATCATTTTTGATGAAATATGAGCGAAAAAACGATTTTGATCTTTTCGTGACCTTGATCTTGACCTTGATCCAATTGGACCCAAAAGTTAATGGGGTCGTCCAAGGTTAAATGCCACCTGTGGATTAAATTTGATAGTGTTGCTAAAGCCGTTTGCCGTAAGTTGCAAGACAGACAAACAAACAGACAAACAACCGGACGTTACATATCCTGATCCCTCCCTCGGGGGGGGGATAATAAGTCAGAGATGGTACCACACATTTCAGCACTCTCAGTACCAGAGTGAGTTCAGACATCAGATCGATCAGTTTTGGTGGCACTCCATGAAGACCAGAATCTCCAGGGGCATCCCGATTCACTAAATCGAACGCTTTACAGAATCAACATAGGCTGCAAGCAGCCCCTGCCAAACTCTCATCTGCGTTCGGTGAGGACCCGAAGAGCAAGGATACGGTCAATTGTTGACCTCTTTGGTGTAAAGCCTGACTGCTTTGGACGCTGGTGCTGAAGCATGTGGGCGGAACCCTATCAAGAATTATCCGAGCAAAAGACCTTGCCCGCACTGAGAGCAGCGCTCACCCCGGTAGTTGTTGCAGTCTTGGCGATCACCCTTCCCTTTCCCAGAAGGGACAACAAGGCCCCTCTTCCAATCAGTTGGATGATGCCTGTGTTCCAGGCGAGCACAAAACTGCATGCAACAACACAAGTGCAGCATTTCCACCAGCCTTGAGAAGTTCAGCATGGATGCCACAGATCCCTGGAGCTTTACCCGTTTCAACCCGTTCACCGCAGCCCATGTTACACAAGTGAAGGGTGGACCACAGTTGATTGGAGGGTCAGCAACAGGGATTGTTACACTCGACGTCCAACTGACAACTGTGGATCAGCTTGGTACAATTGCTCAAAGTACTGCCCAGCTGGCCTTCACTTCAGACTCCTCTGTCAAGAGCCTACCACTCTCTGCTCAACTGCAGTGCTCCGTGGATGGGCTTGGATTGAACGCAATGCGCAAATTCTCCTGTAAGCGGGACGAGAATCACCTGTCCACAGGTGATGCTCTAACTCCTCGCAGATTCCTCGCACATAGCCTCTGTCCACCGTAGTGCACGTACAGTTTTACGCCTCAGCTCCCTGAACAGCTCAGCTCTGCATTCAGCCTGGCCCTATGACTCTGTCAATGGTATCCAGTGTGCCTTGAGAGACAAAATACTTCTTTGCCCTGCGGTGAGTTCCAAAAATCCACCAGCAACATCAAGGACGTGGTCTAAGGCACTCCACATCTTCAGGACCCCCCAAACACCCAGACCCCCCAATGTACACTCAGCCTGTTCGCAACTCCTCAGCTACCCTCATCCTTGAGCTTGCAACATCCAGCCTCGGCTGGGAGGTACCATTTTCCCGGATTTAAGGTGCAGCTTTAAGTTGCTACAACAAGCCTGTAGTCAGTATTGAGAACTGAGCACTCAGGTAGACCCTGCAGTCCTGGATCATCCTCCAGCGACCATCAACGAGGACATGGTCAATCTCCTTTGCCACACCGCCAGCATTGGAATACCAAGTCGAGCGATGAGCTTGTGGCGCTGAACATGAAACCAGCGACCCTAAGTGTCATGACTTCTTGCAAAGTCAAGGAACTTTGTGCTATTCTGGTTCATAGTTCCTGGCCCATGGGACCAACACATGTCTCAAAACCATCCTATCAGTTCCAGTCGATGCATTGAATCCCCCAGACTAGGTTATCTCGTCTGGGGCCTGTCACCACAGACTCGAGCGTGGCGTAGAATGCATCCTTCACGGTGGATAACACTGCCTCAGTCGGAGCATAGAACAGAGACCAGGAAATGACACCTAAGGAGTGACGAATCCTTAGTCTCATAATACGCTCGTTGACCGGTGTTATCTCAATATATCATGGGGTCAGCTTATGGACACAGCTACAGCAACTCCTTGAGTATGGTACCATCAGAGCGAACAGCCATAGTAAGTGTAACCACCCACCATTATCTCGCCACAATCCGTCTCCGACCTCAGAGATCTGCAATACCGATGTCCAAACCGCTTCACTCAGATGATAACAGAGACAGGTGATCTTCCTCTCTTAGGATAGGGCACAGGCACCCACCTGAAGGGACGCCTCAGGTAACCCAGGAGACCGCCTCTATGGACGACACCTCAGCACCACTCCAACCCACTCTCCCCAATCTGACCCAGAATTTACCCCATGGTTCCTTCCTCTCATCAAGTGATGGGTCCCAAAGCTTTGCCAAATCCCGTCATCCGGTGAGCTGCCTCGAAGGGAAGCTGCATGGAAGTACTCCATGGAGTGTAGTTTCAGATTTTTTTGCGTTTTGTGTTTGCGGAATGAAGGTTTCATGGTGGCTGTAGTGCAAAATCCTGCCACCAACCTCCTAATAAGAAGTAACCAACTGCAGGAGGATGTCCGCAACACAGTTGGCACTAGATTGGATGCCGTTGGCTCACAAGGAGCTCCTCCACCCTTGACAGGTTTGTTTTTATCCTGCTGTGTCCATATCCAACCACCCTCCTCACCAAAAAAACCTGTGGGGGAGACGTTTAGTCGCCGAACAACCCGACCATGGAATAGGTAGTACAAGGTTTTACATCGTACCTGAAGCAATCACAGATCTAACCTGACCTACATAAGGCACAGATCCTTTAGGCGTCGTTCGAATGTTCACTAAACAGCCAGATGATACAGGCCGTCAGCTGCCATCAAGCACTGCACTAGTGAGTCTGACAGACATCACTGGTCAGATTTAGCTCGTTCAATCAGTGCTGTGGATTATTCGTAGTTTCTACTCGTGAAGCTTCCTATGTAACTGTGACTGCAAAAACATACAGAGCTTCCGTCAATAGTTGTACTGGAACTTCTTCTTGGGACTTGATGTTTGAGCTGGTAGATGGTAACAGATGCTGGTCGTTATTCCATAGTCTATCCAGTTTGCTATCCGATCAAACACAGAATAGCAGATTTGTGCCACTTAATTTCGAGAGAGTTTAAATTATCCACGAAGAGACCATCTAGTCTGTCCAGCACGTCTGAATACCTGTGGTCACCCAATTCCTTCTTTTGTGCACATCTCTTGGTTCTGGTTTCCATCAGTGGAGGCTTGGCAAAGGTTGCCTGAAACCGCTTTGACAAAAGAGCACCCATTCTGTTTTCAGAGTCAGTGTGCTGCCTCTTGGTGGTCCTTCTGTGGAATCTCACTCATATTATTGTGTCATCAGTTGAGAGCCTGCAAAAGAAGAGAAAAAGTTATTCGTGTATACAGTAAAATGTATACAGTTATACATTGTAATAATTTTATTATATAAATATATTTGTATATATATAAATAAATAGTGCTTTTATTTTTGCAGTCTGGTGTTGCTAAATCAATTATTTCACTGAATTAACCTAAAGGATGCTATCACACTTGACGATTTAGCCAGCGTATGCCGACGTATGAAATATTGTCTAAAATGCTGGCACACGTCGAATACATTTTGGGTAAGTTTGTATACGTTAAAGGCACGCGAGCACGCTGGCATACGTCAGTACGCGAGCTCTTCCGACAATTTTAACATGCTCAAAATTTTTCGACGTATCCACATGGACTCACACGTTCCGCATACGCTGGCCATAAGTTGTAGCACATTCGCGAGTCGTTTACACACGTCGACACCGTTACATTGTAAGTTACTCAAAGTCGAAAACACATCGAGGTAATGTTTAGCGTACCCGAAACTATTTCTAACCTCATGAGTAACATGCTTACGTTACTTGTATATTCACATACGTAGATACGTTACACATAGGTTCAAAGTACATTACTCATAGTTAAAATAAGTTTCGGGTACGCTAAACATTACCTCGACTGTTTTGACTTATGAGTAACTTACAAGTAACATGTGGCGACGTGTGTCAACAATCGCATAACGTCACCTACAACTTATGGCCAGCGTATGCGGCGTGTGAGTCTACCTGCATACGTCGAAAATTTTTGAGCATGCTTAAAATTTGTCGACGTGCTCGGTTACTACGACGTATGCCAGCTTGCTTCAGCGTGCTCTTAACGAATACAAAACTTACCCATAAACGATTTACCTGTGCCAGCGTATTCGGCAAATTTTTCATTATGTCGATACGCTGGCTAAAACGTCAAGGTGTACAAGCCTGACACTTCGAGTCTAGTCGTTATGATTGAATCGTCGATGAGCCTTTAATAGGCTACGCCACGTGATCGTCGCATCGCTCCGCGCTTGAAGTCGTTAGACTATCGTGGGCATACTGTGAACGCCGACAACACGCTAAGCATTCGTTGTATAATTATCTATAAGTATCGAAACTTCTTGTACGTTTACTAATACTTATGCATATGTCAACCGTTATTAAACGCCAAAACTTTAAAAAAAAAAAAAACATCAATGTTCGCGTCAGCCCACGTTACATACATTTTGAATACGTGCATTGCTGCTAAAACATCAAGTTGACAGCCCCTTAAACCTTGGTTAGGTTTTTCTTTTAATCAATTCAACACCAGACTGCAAAACGAAAGCAATAATTATATAATAAATTTAATTATTATTATATATAATTACCATATATTATATTTTTAATAATATATTATATATATCTGATGTAAACGAAAAGCTATTCTCTCTCTG
>CM068953.1:61401477-61424132 GCA_035128595.1 Eptatretus atami
ACTACTACTTTTATATAATATTTATTTAAATTGCCAAGAATTAATATATACAGATGCATCTTTTGAAGTACTATTAAAAACAAATGGCATTAGACTATCAAATTAGAACAAATGAATATATTTTTAAACAGAAATTTGATGTGTGTGCAATATGTATTTGACAGAAATAGTGTTCAATCTGATGGATTACAACAGTCAATAGAATCGCAGCCACAGGCATATTGTACATTTCATATTGTTTTTGAGCAGGTGCATCTAGCAGTGTTGCACTTCGTTTTGCAAGAGCAGGTCACAAGTTTGAGCAGGACAATGGTACAGGAGGTAGCCTGTCCATTGAGGTTTCAGACAACCTGACTCCTTCTTCCAAATATCTGGGCAATGTACAACAATAGTTTCCATCTCTGCCTGAAGCCAAATCTTGGCCTGGTGTTGGCGCGTTGCACATGAAGCTCCAGGCTCACGTGTTGGAGGAAGCAGTTCAGGCCTGTCTTGGCTCTGCTGACATGTTCAATCTTGCACGATCAATTGTTTGCAGCCCTGGACTTCCATAGATGGTGCCATTTTCCACAAATCGTTGAGAATGTTTGAGCTATCGACTATTGTTTCTTCGAACCGTATCAATACAATGGTATGGTTCGCTGCCTGGAAGAAATCAAAAGTGCCTCGGACGTGTAGCTGGTGGAGCGCAAGCCCTAAACCAATATGTTCGGTCAACTTTCGTTTTCTTAGACACTGCATACAGAACGTTTGAGCAATGCTGCCACACTCTGCTTGATATTGTTGTCTTCTCAATTCCCTCATGAGATCATCCGCATCACTGAACAGTAACGCAGAAATAGATACAAGCTGTTGGGATAATTGTGCAACATGTTCTTGATCAAGTCCTTGCCAACTGCTGGAATAACCTGGACTGTCTGTGAGATCTTTTCTGATTCTCAGTGCCACATGTACCATTTCTTGACAGATATTTCCTTGATTAAATCCAACAGCACCAACATCTTCATCTTCTGTGGATTCCGAATCTGAGGATAAACCACCACGTTGATGACTTTTTGTCAATGCCTTTGACAGAATGAAGTTAGACTTTTCACCAGGGTACATTACTGGTGCTCTATTTGAAAGAGGTTTCACATATCCTGCCTTTGAACGGATCATTTTCTTAACCTTTTCGTAGAAGGTTGTTATTCTGGACTGATAACTCTTACGAACAGGGATGTTTCTCTCAGCACACATGTCCTGGTATCTGCGCCACACATCCACCATGTCATAAGTATTACCTCTTGAAAGCCCAATGTCCAAATCGGAGCACAACTTCGTCATGCACTCGTCCTGATCTGGTTCAACTTCTTGAGGTGTTCCTTTAGTCAGGTCAGGTCAGGTATGGGAGCATGTGCCAGAACAGCACGTGGCTGCGTCCACTTTCCACCGATACTCCAGGGGCCTCCGGCTGGCCATCCCCAAGGCAGATGCCAGGCCCATCTCCATCTCCTTGAGATTGCAGTCAGAGACCTGCTGCAACTACGAGGCACGTGGTCGGCCCATTGGCCTCCTCCACTCACGAGACTCCCTCGCTGAGGAATCTGGTGAGCCAGGATCAGCATCAGGAAACGAGCCACATGTCATCAGCTGCACTGACACTCACGGACTAATGCAGGTAACAAATCTATCGAGTCTCCAAGCAACTGCTCGTTGGACACAAAATCCGACAGCTATAGCCAAGGATTCTCCGAACGACCTGGTACAAAGGAATAAGTCTCCATCTCAGATCCTTGGTCAGAGTCAAAGTCTCGCATCCATAGAGTAAGACTGAGGCACCGAGAACCCTGAGACTCATACTTTCGTCCCCCACAGGTAGCGGCAGCGCCACACCCCATGATCCAGTGAATCTGTACTTCCCAGGCCCGACCCAGAGTGTCTATTGACCTCTGGATGTCACAGCCAGCAGAGACTGAATATACTCGCAAGGTAAGTGAATCTCTCCACGACTCAACATCCTCACCACAAAACAGACACAGACAGGACAGCAGCATCAAAGAGTCATTGAAAGCCTGGTATTAGTTTTGACCCAGAGAACCGTAATCGCAGCGGCTCCGACTCCTCATTCAGCACCGTCGAGGGCCCCCAAAAGGATATCTAAAGTCTCCGCAAAGATGACTGGTCATCTGCGAAATAAGGTCCAAGCTCTTGACATTCCCAAGCGATGCACGCAGCTTGATCTCTCCGACATCCTCCCTAGAATCCAGTCCATATAAGCCGCTGAAAAGTGTGGGAGCCAGTACAACACCGCTGACTAATCCAGTAACAACTGGAACAAGTGGTGCAGGCACAACAAATCCCCCCTATTTATGACATATAAGTTATTTTGGGGATCAAATTTAAATTTAATACATCTTAACATGAATGTTGATTTATAAGGAATAGAATAAGGAATATTTTAGTCTTAGTTTGAATGTCAATTAAACCATTTTTGACGAAATTATGACGGTAAAATGATTTTTGACCTTTTCGTGACTTGACCTTGACCTTTGACCTAATTTGACCAAAAGTTAATGGGGTCGTCCGAGGTTCATTACCCACCTGTGGATACATTTGACCAGGTTTGAGCCAGCCGTTTTCCTGTAAAGTTGTATTTTCGTAACCATGTTTTAGTTTTAATGAAAAATTTGTAATTTTTGACCGATGACCATGACCCCCAAACTTTGGACCCTACGATCTTCACCAAATATGCATTTTTCACTATAGGAATGGGTGAGGATTATTAAGTAACAAATACAATAAGTTTCACTATAAGCTTAGTTTGAAGTAAATCAGATCATTTTGTTATGAAATTTGAGCGAAAAAGGGATTTTTGATCTTTTCGTGACCTTGATCCTTGACCTTTGATCCAATTGGACCGCAAAAGTTAATGGGGTCGCCAAGGTTAATGCCACCTGTGGATTAAATTTGATAGTGTTTGCTCAAAGGCGTTTGCCGTACAGAGTTTGCAACAGACAGGAGACAACACAAAACTAGAATGAGCAGAGAAACTAACTATATGCTCGGGAGAAACGGGGGGGGGGGCGGGATTAATACCTTCGAGTCAGAGATATGATCCAGCCCACATTTACAGCACTCGTCAGTATTCGAGAGTCGGAGTCAGAGTTACATCAGTATCGATCAGCCTTTGTTGTGGCACTCCTCGTGAAGACAGTAACTCCAAGGGTATCCGCGAGTGGATCCACGCTGTATTCACTGGAATCGAACGCTGTTGTACATGAGTATCAACACATAGGGTGGCTAGAGGCAAGCCACCGTGCCAAAACTCTCATCTGCCTGATGGTGTGGAAACCACTAGGAGGCAAAGTGGTAGATACAGCGTCAATGTTTGACCTCTTAGGTGTAATACGCCTGACTGCTATGTGACGCGGTGGTTGTTTACGTTTTAGAGGAGGAGGCCTGGCAGAGTGGAGCTGTTGCTGTCATAGAGTGACCTTGTGAAACTACAGGGCGAGATCTTACCGCAAGAAGACCGTGCGGCGACGAGAGCTCAGGCCCCGTGCTCGAGTAGTCGGTGTGCAAGTCTATGCTGTGTGTCATCGTTTGTCGCACTTCCTTTCCAGAGAGGGACAACAAGGCCCCTCTTTCAGTCAGTTGGGAGTGGCGACTGTGTGGGAGGATGCCAGCGAGACATTTACACGAGAGTCATGGCATGCCACAATGCTAGAGCTTATGCTGGTAACGGTCGTGAGCACGAAGAATGAGGGGGCAGGAGCATTTCCAGCCTTCAGCCTGTGCTAGACTGTTGACCGGGAGGATGCCATGAGGATCCCGGCTCGGTTGTAGGCGAGTACCGTTTCAACGGTTGCAGCACGCAGGACCGATGTTTGACACTGAATGATAGCGGGTAGGGTACCCACAGGTATGAGTTGGAGGGGTCACAGCAACATGGGATTGTAGTACACGCTTCGTATGAATAGAAAACGTCCAACTTGCAAACTGGGTGGATTCAGCTTGGTGCAAATCGCTCAAAGTAACGGCCCAGCTGGCCTCACTTCAACTCCTCTGTCAAGAGCTCCACTCTCTGCTCTAGAACTGCATGGGTGCTCACGAGGGGATGTGGCTGGATGAACGGCCAGTGCACGCAATTCTCCACTGTAAGCCGGACGAGAAATCACCCTGTTCCACAGGTGATGCTCTACTCCTGGCAGATTCCTTCGCACATAGGCCTCCTGTCCACCCTTAGTGGCCACGATTACCAGTTTACGCCTCAGCTCGCCTGAACAGCTCAAGCTCTGCCATTAGCCTGTCCCTATGACTCTGGTCAATGGTATCCAGTGTCCCTTGAGAGACAAAATCTTCTTTGCCCTGCGGTGAGTTCCAAGACATCCACCAGCAACATCAAGGACGGTGGTCTTGAAGGCACTCCACACTCTTCGGACCCCCAAAGCACCCAGACCCCCCAAATGTTCACTCAGCCTGTTCGTAAATCCTCAGCTACCCTCTCATCCTTGAGCTTGCCACATCCAGCCTCGGCTGGGGATGGTACCATTTTTCCGGATCTTAAGGTGCAGTTTAGACTTGCTACAACAAACTGTAGTCAGTATTGAGGAACTGAGCACTCAGTAGAACGCTGCAGTCCCCTGGATTTTTCCATTTTCCTCCCGAAGCGACCATCAACGAGGACATTGGTAATCTCCTTTGCCACAGGCCGCCAGTATTGGATACCAAGTCAGCGATTGAGCTTGTGGGCGCTGAAAACCATGAGACCCAGCCACCCTAATGCTGACTTCTTGCAAGTCAAGGAACTTTTGTGCATTCTGCGTTCATAGGTTCCTGGCCCATGGGGACCAACACATGTCTCTATACCATCTCCTATCAGTTCCAGTCGATTGCCATTGAAATCCCCAAGACTAGAAGTGTATCTCGTCTGGGGCAACTGATAACCACAGATGCATCGAGCGTGGCGTAGAAGCATCTTCCGTGGGTAGAATACTCGCCTCAGTCGAGATAGACAGAACCAGGGAAATGACACCCTAGGAGTTGACGAATCCTTGGTCTCATAATACCGCTCGTTATGACTGGTGGCGTGTTATCCTCAATTATCATTGGGGTCAGCTTATTGGACACAGCTAGCAGCAACTCCTGAGTATGGTAACCTCAGAGCGAACAGACGTCAATAGTAGTGTAACCACCCACGATTATTTGCCACAATCGGTTCTCCGAAGCGATGGTCTGGCGGCAGACGGGCCCGTTGTGGAGTGTGAGGGCAATGTCCAGATGTTGTTTGATCTAGTCAGATGCTCCATCCGATCCAACACCTTCGCTCAGAGATGATAACAGAGACAGGTGATCATCCTCTCTTAGTGGATAGGGGATTTCCAGGCACCCACCTGAAGGGACGCCTCAGGTTATTTTATTTTTATTGTTTATTTTTTTTATATCTTGTCGAGGCTCGTATGAGAAGCTAACACACAACGCACACAGGGGGCATGAGACAGAGGGGCGCGAGGAGTGGAAGGGACAAAACAGTGGGGAACAGACACATTAGTGATCTGGGGAAGGGTGAAGGATGGGGATGGACGGGGAAACATGGGGAAGAGAACGATGGAACATTGGACAAGGGACTTTCAGGAAGGAAAGCAGGGAATGAAGGAAGTTGGGCTGGGGCATTATCGGGGGTAGAAAAGATCGAGGATTTGGAGGAGGATGCTAGAGGTGTGGTGAAAGCCTGTTTTGAAAGCTGGAGGGAAGAATGGGAAAGAATAGAGTGAGGGAGTTTATTCAAAGGCGGGAAAAAGAGGAATGAAGGATGAAGTGTGAGCAAGTGGTTCGTGATTTGTGGTAGTTGTTACGCAGGAAGGGGGTTGTTGGCGGGACTTGAGCGCCCTGTGCAAATCTGTGGTGTGGGACAAATGGCAGAGAGAGCAGGGGGGGCAAGGCTGGAGAAGGAGTCGGTAGAAGAAGAAAGACACCGACCAACCTGTCAGTTGATTGAGTGAGAGGCCCAAAGACTCAGCTTCATTGCGGGAGATTGCCGATGACTCCTAAATGCCCTGGTTCTCGACAGCGGTGACAGCGAGAAGGTGGAGGCAGGAGCACGCAGCCAGAGGGAGAGCAGTAACTCCATCCAGGCTACGGACAAAAGCTTTGTAAAGTGGTCAGGAGCTCAAGAGGGCCGAGGAAGGACTTTGCACGACGGAGGATTCCAGTCGGCGACTGGCTTTTGAGGCGAGGTTGGAAATGTGACTTTCCCAGGAAAGGTCATGCAGATAGTGAGACCCAGAAGCTTGAAAGAAAAGACTTCTTCAAGAGGATGTTGAGAAAGTGGATGGGGGTTTTCTAAACGGTCCTTCGAAAGAACATAGTGGAGAGTGTGAGATTTTGTCTGGATTGAAAGACATGTTCCCTGTGTTGGACCAGTTTGTGATTTTATCAGATCTGCAGTGAAGCGGAAGCTGCTGCTTGCGGTCTGAGGTGACAGATGTACGGCAAGAGGGTTGGAGTCCATCGGCAAAGAGATGTAGAGGATTTTCAGAGAGTCGGAGAGATTCATTGATGAAAACCAGAAAAAGAACAGGGCCCAGAACGCTACGTTGAGGAACTCCAGCCTGCACAAAGGAAGAGGGCGATGAAAGAACTTCCATTTAGGGCCAACACGTTGACGTTCGCGACAGGAGAGAAGTCTCGAGCCATGAGTGGAGATGGCCTTGGATACCATGGGAGAGAGTTTTGGTGAGTGTGCAGGGTGCCAGAGCTGTGTCAAAAGCACGTGATATTGTCCAGGAACGGCTCGGATTTCTGTGCTGCATTGAGGACGCTCCATCCATTGATGGAGAGCAAAGCAGCATATCCAGGGTAGAGTGACTGGTCTGAACCAAATTTGATGATCGGGAAATCAAGCCATTGGAGAAGAGGAAGGATTTCAATGGTCTGAAAGCGATGATGGACTCCATAACCTTGCTGATGATTGGAGAAGGCTTGATTGGTCTGTAGTTAACAGGGATCTGTTCTTTGCACCTTTATGCGGGCAGTGATGTTAAGGCAGATTTCCAAGCAGATGGAGATGACCTTGAGCAAATGAGAGGGTGAATCTAGAACAGAGAGGAGGGTGAGCAAAGGGCGGAAAGTAGTCAGGCTTTGAGGACACGAATGATGGGGCTGATGCCGTTGGACCGGTTGCAGAATCTGAGTCGAGGTTTGAAAGCAAGCCTCCACCTTGTTAGAAGAAAGGACACAGAGTCCATGGGACAGTTGGGTGCGACTGGGTAAGGTGGGTTGAGAAAGCTGATGGTTTAGGAACAAAGTTTACCAGGAGACCGCCGTCTGATGACGACACCTCAGCACCACTCCAACACACTCTCTCCGCAATCTGACCCGGAATGTTACCCTGGTTCCCTCCTATCATAAAGATTGGGGGTCCCAAGAGGCTTTGCCCACAAATCCGTATCCGGTGAGCTGCCCTGCGAAGGGAAGCTGCACTTGGAGGTTACTCCCATGGAGTGGGTTTTTCAGATTTTTTTTTGCGTTTTTTGTGTTTTGCGGAATGAAGGGTTTATGTGGCTGAGTGCAAATCCTGCACCAACCTCCTAATAAGAAGTAACCCAACTGCAGGAGGATGTCCGCAGACACAGTTGGGCACTAGATATGGATGGCCGTTGCGTCACAAGGAGCTCCTCCACCTTTGACACGTTTTGTTTTTAATCTGCTGGGTGTCCATATCCAACACCCTCCTCACCAAAAAAACCTGGTGGGGGAACGGTTTTAGTGCCGCCAACCCGACCATGGAACAGGTTAGTACAGGTTTACATGGTACCTGTAAGCAGGTCACGATCTAACCTGACCTGACATAAGGTCACAGATCCTTTAGTGCGTCGTTCGAATGTCCTAAACAGGCCAGATGATACAGGCCGTCAGCTGCCATCAAGTCACTGACACTAGTGAGTCTGACAGACATCACTGGGTCAGATTTAGCTCGTTCAATCAGTGCTGTGGATTTATCGTAGTTTCTACCGGTGAAGCTTCTTGGCTTGAGATTCTGTGAACTGGCAAAACATACAGAGCTTCAGTCATAGTTGTCTGAGAACTTTTCTTGTTGAGCTGTGATGTTTGAGCTGGTAGATGGTACAGATGCTGGTTGTCGTTTATTCATAGTCTACTCAGTTTGCTATCCGATGCAAAACAGAATAGCAGGATTTGTCCCACTTAATTTCGAGAGAGTTAAAATTAATCCAATGACGAGACCATTAGTCTGTCCAGCACGTCTGAATACTGTTGTCACCAATTTCCTTCTTTGTTGTGCAACATCTTTTGGTTCTGGTTTTTCCATCAGTGGAGGCTTGGCAAAGGTTGCCTGACCGCTTTGACCAAAGAAGCACCCATTCTTGTTTTCAGAGTCGTGTGCTGCCTCTTGGTGGTCCTTCTGGTGGAATCTTCACTCATGATTATTGTTCATCAGTTGAGAGCCTGCAAAAGAAAAGACAAAATGTTATTCGTTGTATACAGTAAAATGTGTACAGGTTATACATTGTAATAATTTTATTATATATTATATATTTATATATATATATATATATATATATATATATATAATATAGGTGCTTTAATGTTTTGCAGTCTGGTGTTGCTAAATCAAATTTATTTCACTGAATTAACCTAAAGGGGCTATCACACGTTGACGATTTAGCCAGCGTATGCCGCGACGTATGAAAAATTTGTCTAAATGTGGCACACGTCGAATACATTTTGGGTAAATTTGTTAACTTAAGAGCACTGCTGAAGCACGCTGGCATACGTCGTAGTACGCCGAGCTCGTCGACAAATTTTAAACATGCTCAAATTTTTCAACGTATGCAGCGTATGACTCACCATTCCGCATACGCTGGTCATAAGTTGTAGGCAGTTACGCGATCGTTGACACACGTTGACACATGTTACTTGTAAGTTACTCATAAGTCGAAACACATCGAGTAATGTTTAGCGTACCCGAAACTTATTCTAACCTTAGTAACGTGTTGTAGGCACGTTCGCGATCGTTGACACAGCTCGACACACGTTACTTGTAAGTTACTTCATAAGTCGAAACACATCGAGGTAATGTTTAGCGTACCCGAACTTATTTCTAACCTATGAGTAACTGTTGTAGGCACGTTTCGCGATCGTTGACACCGTCGCAACACGTTACTTGTAAGTTACTCATAAGTCGAAACACATCGAGTAATGTTTAGCGTACCCGAAACTTTATTTCTAACCTATGAGTAACGTGCTTACGTTACTTTTGGTATATTACTGACCTATGTGTAACGTACTCCACGCATATTGACGTATGTAGATGTATTTGATTTACGTCTTCCGGACGACCACAGAACTTACTGAACGTGTTCTAACTTACAGCTACCGATAATGGGAATTGGTATATAAAATGGGCTTCACAGGAGGAACCCGTCAGTGTTTCAGACTCCATGTTTTTTTTTCTTTCTTTCTTCGGCATGACGGTGTGTTGACACTTCGATTTGTAGTGCGGTTATAATTAAATCGTTGAGCGGCAGCGATTTAAATCTTGAGCGGCAGCCTATGAATACCTACGCCACGTGATCGTCGACGATACGCTGCCGCACGCTATGCATACATTAAGACTATCGTTGGGCATACGTTGTGAACGCCGACAACATGCTAAGCATTCGTTGGTATGTTATCTATAAGTTATCGAAACGTTCTGTGTACGTTACTAATACGTTATGCATTTGTCCAACTCGTTATGAATACGCCAAAAACTTTTAAAAAACATCAGTAGTTCAGCGTAGAAAAACATTTTTAAAAAAGCCGAAGAATACTTCGAAGAATGCTGCAAAGAAGTCTACTGGCCGTGGCCGTGGACGCGGACGCAAGGAGGATCCATCATCGCCCACACCTTCCCATCACACTCCCACTACTACTGACATGGACCTACTGCTACTACTACTACTAACTACTAATGACACGCTCACCTACTACTACTACTGACATCTGACATGGACATTTACTCACCATGGGATCTGAAACACCGACGGGTTCTTCTGTGAAGCCCATTTTTATATACCCATTCCCCTAAACGCTGCCAATACGCCATTTAACAGTAGCTGTAAGTTAGAAACACGTTCAGTAAGTTCTGTGGTCGTCCGGAAGATGTCAATCAAATACGTACATACGTCAATGTGCGTTGGAGATACGTTACACATAGGTTCAAGTACATTACTCATAGGTTAGAAATAAGTTTCGGTACGCTAAACATTACCTCGACGTGTTTTGACTTATGAGTAACTTACAAGTAACATGTGTCGACGTGTGTCAACAATCGCATAACGTCCTACAACTTATGGCCAGCGTATGCGGAACGTGTGAGTCATACGCTGGCATACGTCAAAAATTTTGAGCATGCTTAAAATTTGTCGACGTGCTCGGCGTACTACGACGTATGCCAGCGTGCTTCAGCGTGCTCTTACAGAATACAAAACTTACCCATAACGTATTTGACCTGTGCCAGCGTATTGGCAAATTTTTCATATGTCGGCATACGCTGGCTAAAACGTCAAGGTGTGACAGGTTGACACTTCGATGTCTAGTGCGGTTATGATTTGAATCGTCGAGCGGCAGCCTTTTAATAGGCTACGCCACGTGATCGTCGGGATACGCTGCCGCGCTATGCATATGTTAGACTATCGATGGGCATACGTTGTGAACGCCGACAACACGCTAAGCATTCGTTGGTATAAGTTATCTATAAGTTATCGAACAGTTCTGTGTACGTTACTAATACGTTATGCATACGTCCAACTCGTTATTAATACGCCAAAAACTTTTTTTAAAAAAACAATAGTTCAGCGTACGCCAGCGTTTTACATACATTTTGATACGTTGCCATATGCTGGCTAAAACATCAAGGTGTGACAGCCCCTTAACCTAGGTTAGGTTTCGTTTATCAATTGGCAACACCAGACTGCAAAACGAAAAGGCCCATAATATATTATATAAATTATATATATTATATTTATATATTTACTATATTATATATATTATATTATTATATATATATATATATATAATTCTTCCATACCTTTCTTTTGGTATATTACATGACTATATTTGGATGAATTTGAATTTGACCTTTTTGGGGCACAAAATGACCTTGAAATGGCCTTAAGGTCAAAAATTTTAGTGGTATCCACCCTAGTATTTCTGTCTGACCTATGACTGATTAATTTAGCATGGGTGCCGGCTTATTAACATTCCATGCAGGTAAAAGTTTTTTTGAAGCCTTTTTGCTTCTTGGCTGGTCTACAAATCTTGGTTTTCTAGTTTTTCTTTCTTTGTCTTACATGAAAATGTGACTCCCATTTGGGGGCTTTCTTTTCTATTTTTATAATAAAAAGATCTCTCTTTCTCTTCTCTTCTTCTCTACACACACACACACACACACACACACACACACACACACACACACACACCACACACACTCTATTCTCTAACCAAGCTCTCTTAGTCCTCGGACCCTTTCAGCATCTCCATGATGCACATGTTCTTCCAGTAACTCCTTCAAGGTTAAACTTCCAAAATCCAGGTGGACCACACACCTCAACTCCTTTGTTCCTTGCTTCTCCTGTTTTGTACGGAACGCCATTCAGAGGCTATTCCTTCCACTCTTCCCTCCAGTGATTCCAATTGGGCAGTGCACTGAGACCTCATGTCATCCCATCCTGACCCATGATCTTTATTACCCCATTAATCTTTCCTCACTCAACCCTCTTACTTGCTGGTATAAGTGCTTCCTCTCTTCTCTCTTTGTCACTTCTTTTCCTGTTCATTATTCCCTCGCTGGTTGTGCCCAATTGTTGACCTGCCACCCCGATCAATTTCACCTTGCTCTTCATGAACCTCGTTTTATGGAGCAAAAATGGTCTTTTATCCAAGGAGTGTGTGTCGGAAAACCTTGTGCACGTGTCTAGAGGCGCACACCATGGTCTCATTTACACTCACAGACAAATCAACACACGTTGTATAAATTACAGGTAAACAGCACCTTACACAATGGGGAGGAAGGTATATGATCGCTCTGATTCACTATGTAACATAGAAATCGCATGCTTGCGGTAACCTGAAAATAGACTTCATAAATACAATGATGCTGACCTGAGCGAAAAAGCGATTACAACAGGTACAACAACCTCTCCCTCGATTGTCTGTGTTTACAAGTTGTTTACAATAACCACGTCAGACGGAATGACACCATGGCTGAGTCAGATTTTCAATGTAAGTCCCTCACCAGATAACTATGGTATATATTTCATGTAATTCTCCACAAGGAAAACTCATCGTAAATATTTAATGTAAATCCCACACAGGTAACTCATGGTATGATTTCAATGTAAATCCCTCACCAGAGAACTCATGGTAAAGATTTCACTGAAAATCACTCACGGGTAACTCATGGTGAAGATTTCATATGGAAATCCTCACCAGAGAACTCGTGGTAAAGATTTCAATGTAATCCCTCACCAGAGAAGTCATGGAAAGATTTCAATGTAAATCCCTCACAGATAACTCATGGTAAAGATTTCAATGTAATCCCTCACCAGTGTAACTCATAGTAAAGTTTCAATGTAAATCCTCAACAGATAACTCATGGTAAGATTTCAATGTAAATCCCTCCCAGATAACTCATGGTAAAAATTTCAATGTAAATCCCTCACCAGGTAACTCATGGTAAAGATTTCAATGTAAATCCCTCACCAGGTACTCATGGTGAAGATTTCAATGTAAATCACTCACCAGATAACTCATGGTAAAGATTTAGTGAAAATCACTCACCGGGTAACTCATGGTGAAGATTTCAATGAAATCCCTCACAGAGAACTCGTGGTAAGATTCAATGTAAATCCCTCACCAGAGAAGTCATGGAAAAGATTTCAATGTAAATCCCTCACCAGATACTCATGGTAAAGATTTCAATGTAAATCCCTCACCAGGTAACTCATAGTAAAGATTTCAATGTAAATCCCTCAACAGATAACTATGTAAAGATTTCAATGTAAATCCCTCACCAGATAACTCATGGTAAAAATTCAATGTAAATCCCTCACCAGTAACTCATAGTACATATTTCAATGTAAATCCCTCACCAGGTACTCATGTAAAGATTTTCAATGTAAATCCCTCACCAGGTAACTCATGTGAAGATTTCAATGTAAATCACTCACCAGATAACTCATGGTAAAGATTTCAATGTAAATCCCTCACAGATAACTCATTTTAAAGATTTCAATAAATCCCTCATCAGGTAACTCATGGTAAGATTTCAATGTAAATCAGATCATTGGCATCTCCCGCAATGAGGCTGAGTCTTTGGCCTCTCACTCAATCACCGCAGGTTGGTCGGTGGTCTTTCTGTCTTCTACCGTCTCTCTACAGCCTCGCCCCCTGCTCTCTCTGCGATTTGTCCCCACCACATTTCTGCAGGGCTCAAGGTCCGCCAACAACCCCTTCTGGTAAACTACCAAATCACAAATCACTGCTCACCTTCACTCTTTCATTTCTCTTTTTTCCCGCCTTTGGAATAACTCCCTCACTCTATTCATTCCCATTCTTCCCCTCAGGCCTTCAAAACAGCTGTTCACCACACCTCTTATCATCCCCCATCCAAATCCTCCATCTTTCTACCCCCGATTATGATCCACCCAAGCCCACCTCCTTCAAATTCCCTGTTTCCTTCCTGAAAGTCCCTGTAATGTCCATCTTCTATTCCCCATGTTCCCCGTCCCATCCCTCTCCCTTCCACAGGTCTCCTAATGTCTCTGTTCCCCCACTGTTTTTCCTTCCCACTCCCTCCCTCTGTCTCATGCCCCTTGATGTCGTTGTGTGTTAGCTCTCATACGAGCCTCGACAAGGTATACAAAAAAAAAAATCCCTGAAACAGATAACTCATTGTAAAGATTTCAATGTAAATCCCTCACCAGAGAACTCATGGTGAAGATTTCAATGAAAATCCCTCACCAGATAACTCGTGGTAAAGATTTCAATGTAAATCCCTCACCAGATAATTCATGGTAAAGATTTTATTATAAATCCCTGAACAGGTAACTTGTGGTGGATTTCTAATATAATCCCTGAACAGGTAACTCATGGTAATGATTTCAATGTAAATACCTCACCAGGTAACTCATGGTAAAGTTTCAATGTAAATCCCTCACCAGATAACTCATGGTAAAGATTTTATTATAAATCCTGAACAGGTAACTCATGGTGAAGATTTCAATATAAATCCCTGAACAGGTAACTCATGGTAATGATTTCAATGTAATCCCTCACCAGATACTCATGGTAAAGATTTCAATGTAAATCCCTCACCAGATAACTCATGGTAAAGATTTCAATGTAAATCACTCACCAGGTAACTCATGGTGAAGATTTCAATGTAAGTCCCTCACCAGGTAACTCATGGTAAAGATTTCAATGTAAGTCCCTCACCAGATAACTCATGGGAAAGATTTCAATGTAAATCACTCACCAGGTAACTCATGGTGAAGATTTCAATGTAAGTCCCTCACCAGTAACTCATGGTGAAGATTTCAATGTAAGTCCCTCACCAGGTAACTCATGGTGAAGATTTCAATGAAAATCCCTCACAGATAACTCGTGGTAATGATTTCAATGTAAATCCCTCACCAGATAACTCATGGTAAAGATTTCAATGTAAATCCCTCACCAGATAACTCATGGTAAAGATTTCAATGTAAATCAATCACCAGGTAACTCATGGTGAATATTTCAATGTAAGTCCCTCACCAGGTAACTCATGGTGAAGATTTCAATGTAAGTCCATCACCAGGTAACTCATGGTGAAGATTTCAATGTAAGTCCCTCACCAGGTAACTCATGGTAAAGATTTCAATGTATCCTCAACAGGTAACTCATGGTGAAGCTTCAATGTAAATCCCTCACCAGATAACTCATGGTAAAGATTTCAATGTAAATCCTCACCAGATAACTCATGGTAAAGATTCAATGTAAATCCTCACCAGATAACTCATGGTAAAGATTTCAATGTAAATCCTCACCAGATAACTCATGGTAAAGATTTCAATGTAAATCACTCACCAGGTAACCCATGGTAATGATTTCAATGTAAATCCTCACCAGATAACTCATGGTAAAGATTTCAATGTAATCACTCACCAGATAACTCATGGTAAAGATTTCAATGTAAATCACTCACCAGGTAACTCGTGGTGAAAATTTCAATGTAAATCTCTGAACAGGTAACTCATGTAATCCAATCATATTAAAATGTAGTAAAATCATTCCCCCGTTCGCCATCTCGTGTGTCCTTCAGGCTCCTAGTCTGTCCGTCGTTCGTTATTTGCACTGTTTGAGCGTCGACCCACTGTGGTTAAAATCAAACTATTTTTTTACAGACACGTAGTCCGCGACCTGTGTGCGTTTGTCCTTCCCACCACACGTTTCAATCTCCTCGGCCACGACGTCCGCCTGCACTTCCCATCATTTCATGGAGGCGCGCGCCCTCTCGAGGCGAACGAACGTCACACAAAGTAATTCTCAGGTGCAATGGGTGACGTCATGTCGGGTGAGCTGACCAATGGGCGTGCTCGTGTTGCCTTTTAAAGCATTGTGGGGGGGCTTTGTTGGCGCAGCGCGTTCACTTGGTGCGTGCGGGATGCGCGCGCCGGGGGGACGGGGAGCGCGCACCGAGTACTTGAAGAAGAGGAGGCAAAAGAAGAAGAAGAAGAAGCGAGATTCCCCTGCATCAAAGTCTCTGGTCCAAAAGCTCGGATTTTAAGGAATTCCCCGAGCGTTATAAAAGCTCTTCTGCTGAAAAGTCTCTCTGGGGAGACTGATTTGGCTGGTAAGATTTTTATTATTATTTTATTATTATTATTATTATTATTATTATTTACACTTTACCTGAATACTGTATATATGTTTTGAGATATTGAAAATAAAAAAATTTTTTTAGGAATTCTTATCTCGTTATGTAAAGTTTAATATCGAACATGTTCGGCGAACTTCAGTCACAGATATATTTCAATTACGATGAGCACTTGTTGCAGTCATAAAAAGATGTTTCCCGACCCGACTATGAACGATCCCATCGGTGTTTCCCAGGTCATCACAAAGTGCACCGTCCTTCGAATGCACACTAAGCTGGGTGTCCCTTCTGGTGGTAGTAGTTGTAGTTGTTTCAATCCCATCACTGTCTCAGTATGACGTAGATTGTGTGGAACATTGAATGAACGGGAAAGGAACCGATCCGTGTTTTGAACTCAAGGAGTTGTGAATATAAATAATTGAAGATGTTCAAATGATGCATTTTCCTTGCACTCGATGGAGCCGATTTAAGGGTGAAGGTTCAGTCCGCACACGTCTCACCGATTCGGACAACTTTGTCCACATTGATCAATGGAGTGAGTACAAAGACAAAACTTGCCCGACTAGAAGGACTCAAGCCCATATTTGCTGAAGATGTCGTAACTTGTCGATGAAGTCTGTGGGTTTTGTTTATCCATAAGTTGACAAACAAACCATTTTTCCCTCGAGATTCTTCCTTCCGAACATGCATCGATCACATCATTGTCTCCATCGGTCATGTCTAGTTTAATGTGGGGACATTCATGTCACATGTTCGCACACAAAGATGGTCTGTTTATTTACAACTACATTATAGAGGGAGGAAGATGGAAATGGATGGAAAAGGACGAAGGATTGCAGGGAACGATTTTATCTCCACCGCAACTTGCTTTTGTCGCGTTCCTTACAGTTGAAGATTTGAACCATCACATGAGGACCCCGTGCCTTTTAAAAGAAATCAAGGTTGTAATTCAGGCAACTTTCTCGCTCATGTTCCTTCCCATCATGAGGTATATAAAGTGAGCAAAGTGAAACTTTCTCCAGACATGGTTCGGTTTCTTTCCCATTCACTTTGTTTAACATTTGACGCATGCTGGGGGAGCAGTCGGATTGAAACAACACTTTTTATGATATTCACTTTCGCCTTCATACCTTTGTTATACCAACAGGTTTCCAAAGTTTTCAGCGAATCCTTTCATCAGGGTTCCATCCACTATCCGTGTCCAGTGTCTTCGGCTGGAGTACCCGTCGGGGGTTCCGTCTGGAGTACCCGTTGGGGTTTCCGTCAAGCGTCCCCGTCGGGGGTTCCGTCCGGCGTCCCCGTCGTGGGTTCCGTCCGGCGTCCCCGTCGGGGGTTCCGTCCGGCGTCCCCGTCGGGGGTTCCGTCCGGCGTCCCCGTCAGGGGTTCCGTCCGGCGTCCCCGTCGGGGGTTCCGTCCGGCGTCCCCGTCGGGGGTTCCGTCCGGCGTCCCCATCGGGGTTTCCATCCGGCATCGTCGGGGTGTCCGTCCAGAGTCCCCGTCGGGGTGTCCGTCCAGAGTCCCCGTCGGGGTGTCCGTCCAGAGTCCCCGTCGGGGTGTCCGTCCAGAGTCCCCGTCGGGGGTTCCATCCAGATCTTATGTACTGGATATGATTCCTCATCCATCGTCATTGATTTGCGATTTGATGTACCATCATCATCACCTTCCGTAGAAAAACGTTACTTCAATAGTGAAGTGATAAATGTTATTGCAATATCTTTGTATTTTTCATCGATCCCACACATTGACACAAAAAGTAGTTTATGAACCAGTTCTACCACTTTGGTTCCTTGATAAATCAACATTGCACCGAACATTAACATCAAACACATTGCTAATAATAAGCCTGGTGTTGGCTTAGTGGTTAGGGTGGTGGCTTGGGATCCTAGGGTCCTGAGTTCAAGCCCCGTTGGTTGCTGAATTAATGCACCAGGGGGTTGACTCAGCCTGTCATCCTTCTGAGGTCGGCAAAATGAGTACCAGTGTGTACTGGTAGAGGGGCACTGCATCAGCGACACAGTCACACTTCCAATAAATGATAGGTACCCTGGCAGCTAAGCTGCCATACACAAGAAGAAGATTGCTTATAATGTTTATGAGCTGCCAGGGTGGCTATGTTCAAACTCAAACACAACCTACACAAGTTGAAATACATTTGCTTGATGTAAAATATCTATAACATCTCAAACAAGACGCCGTTTAGTGCACAACTCATAATATATAACATCTCAAACAAGACGCCGTTTAGTGCACAACTCATAATCTATAACATCTCAAACAAGACATCTTTTGGTTGGTACACTCACTACTCGTCATCTATAACATCTCAAACAAGACACCTTTTGGTTGGTACATAACTCTTCATCTGCAACATCTCAAACAAGACACCTTTTGGTTGGTACACAACTCGTCATCTGTAACATCTGAAACAAGATGCCTTTTGATTGGTATACAACTCGTCATCTTTAACATCTCAAACAAGACACCTTTTGGTTGGTACATAACTCGTCATCTATAACATCTCAAACAAGACACCTTTTGGTGTAAAAATACAACTGTCATCTGTAACATCTGAAACAGATGCCTTTTGATTGGATACAACTCGTCATCTCTAACATCTCAAACAGACACCTTTTGGTTGGTATACAACTCGTCATCTGTAACATCTGAAACAAGATGCCTTTTGATTGTATACAACTCGTCATCTCTAACATCTCAAACAAGACACCTTTTGGTTGGTACACAACTCGTCATCTTAACATCTGAAACAAGGTGCCTTTTGATTGGTATACAACTCGTCATCTCTAACATCTCAAACAAGACACCTTTTGATTGGTACACAACTCGTCATCTACAACATCTCAAACAAGACACCTTTTGGTTGGTACACAACTCGTCATCTGTAACATCTGAAACAAGATGCCTTTTGATTGGTATACAACTCGTCATCTCTAACATCTCAAACAAGACACCTTTTGATTGGTACACCACTCGTCATCTACAACATCTCAAACAAGACACCTTTTGGTTGGTACATTCACTACTCATCATCTATAACATCTCAAACCAGACACCTTTTGGTTGGTACACAACTCCCCTGCGCTTTGTCTTTCGAGCATGATGTGATTAGAAAAAAACACTTTCGCTTCATTTGTTATCAACGCGGACAATCAATCCTCTGCCATATCGGGATACAGAGACCAGACAGAAGCAGGACGTGACTAAACCAACGCTCTTCGAGAAATGAACACCCTACTGCAGATAGTTCAACACTATATGACGTAATCTGTGTATTTGATCCAGAAAAGTCAACATGACCCTTCATGGCCGTCGAACAACATGCACAGGTACTATAGGAGTAGCAGGAACAGCAGAACCAACAACAACCCAAAATAACTGCATTAGCAGGTTCATGTTGAGGAACAACACTGTTTTACCAACTAATGTCCTTGAAAGGGCTTTTGCACATGACCATACTGTATGTATACATGGAGGGTGATGGAGTGCCGGGAGTTAGACAAGTGGAAAGAATATGGGAGGAAAGGTATTGCAGAGAGGTAAAAAGTGGATGTGGTAAAAGAGAATGGGAAAACACATTTGGCGAAGGAAAAGGTAGCGGGATGGGAGAGATCTCCACGGAGCATTGCCCTACTCTACCACCCAAAAGGCAATTGTCACATCATCGATTCATCGGTTGATGTGATCATGTCACATGATTTTTGATCGATGTCATGCTTACAGGAATTGATTTTATCATAACTTTACATTCTGTCTGGAGACTGTTGTTTTCTCTTTCAATGGATGCATCAACAGGACCCAGTGGTCAAGTCTTTCACGAACCGGCTGGGCAGGCCTGACGTTCGATTTAGTAGTTAGAGCAGGAATTTGTAATTTTACCAATGTGTTGGCGATAGCTTGCCTACTCTTCGTGAAGGACACCGTTGGATCTTTAACGTCCACCAATGATCATGCCGGCAGACCACATGTCAGTTTGACATCCATCACATTGATGAATCACTCTGCACGTGAAACACCAGGATGACAGTTTATATGTCTGGGTCAGGATTCGAACCCACGCTAGACAGCTTAAAGGTGAGTATGCGTACCTGTAGTCCATCTTGCAAGCCTGGTAACTTACACCTCAGGTATTTGTGCCAGACTGGCAAAGGAGGGCTTACTCAAGAAGAATAGCATAACGATGCAATTAATTGTCCAGTATATGTGAAGATGGAGCGATGTACATTATCAAACATTACACGAGTTATTACCAGATCTGTTATAATGGGTAAGGGAATGACAATTAATACAAAGCTATGAAATACTTTAACGGAGTTTCGACTGATAGCTGCAAAGCATTCCAAAAGGGAGATTTTGTTTTGCATCAGTTAGAGGCCAAAGATGTGAACAAGTGCAGCTGAGGATCAGGATGTACAGATAAACATGTTGTCCATGGGCTTGAACAATACAGACAATTATTTAATGTAATATGGACTGCTTCTTGGTGATGAAGGAAAGTTTGGCAGCTCTTCTTGTACAGTAAATGATAAAATGAGTACTGTCGGACTCTTCTATTCGCGGTGCATATGTTCCTGAAAAATGCCGTGAATGTCGGAGCATTGTTTAATTATTTTTTTTAACATTGTCGAGGCTCATGGAAGAGTGATTACACAAAAACAAGTTGAACAGCAGGAGAAAGGGGAAACACCAATAGCAGGGCAGAGGGAGAAAGTACATGGAGACGGACAAACAAGGGATGCAGGTAACGAGTAGGGCTAGGGTTAGGGGTAAGGGACGATGCAAATGGTGGACAATATGGATACATAGGCAAAATTCTGTTTGACCAGTTTGTGATTTCGTCAAGGTCTGAGAAGAGGGAAGAGGCTGCTGCCTTCCTGGCAGAAGGATGAGCGATGTCATGGCAGAGTGTGGAGTCATCAGCAAAGAGATAAAGGGGATTTTCCAGAGAGTAAGTGATATCATTGAAGATTAGGAATAATATGGGGCCGAGAACGCTGCCTTGGGGTACTCCAGCCTTGACAGGGAGAGGAGATGAAAGGGTTCTGTTGAGAGCCACAAGTTGTCTATGAGAGTGGAGGAAGTCAGTAATCCAAGAGTGGAGTTGGCCTTGGATTCCAGAGGTAGACAGTTTGGAGAGCATGGTTGGATGCCAGACTGTATCAAAAGCTTGAGATATGTCCAGAGAGACGGCCCTGATCTCATGTCTGATATTGAGGGCCTCCACCATTGTTGGGAGAGTAGGAGCAGCATGGCCAAGGTAGAGTGACCAGGTCTGAATCCAAATTTATGATCTGAGATGAGGTTGTTGAAGAAAAGGAATGATTTTATATCAACTGCGATGATGGATTCCATGACCTTGCTGATTGGAAGTACAGGAAGCTTATTGGTCTGTAATTAAGGGGATCCGTTTTTGCACCTTTTTAGCTCGCCTGTTCGAAGAACAGAGGCGTATAGGATACCCCCGGCGTGAGCGTCAGCGTCAGCGTGAGCGTGAAAATGTTAAAGTTTTTGGTGCAAGTTATTTAGAAGCTTGCCATTCATTTTATATGTGTACTAGGATGCTGACATTTGGCATGGAGGTTCCTTTGGGGTATATTATTGATGTGGTGAAGTTGAATAAAAATATAATTTCAAAATTTTTTAATTTTTGACCTGTTTGAACTTAACTTTTTTGTAGCACATCAACGTTAAAGTTTTTTTCCTTTCTAATGATTTTATCTATCACACTATTTTTTACTGATTACAATATACAAATACATATATTGCTTTAAAATTATTTGGATCAGACTTCACTGCAATGCTTTATAAAAAATATTTAGGACTAGTCTTTTAAAAACGATAAATGTATAAACAGGTGAGCATTGGGTGGCTTTGACACCAATTCTCTGGTTATGTAATGCTGTGATGTTGGCTGATTTCTAGTTTCCAAGGTGGATGTAGGAAACCATTCCTAAAGTGTTTTAAAAAATAATAATAATAATAATAATAAAATAACGTGAATACACGAAGTGCAAATGACGAAGCAGGACACACTTTATGACCTGTGAATATACGGGGTTTGCAAATCCACCAGCAGTGGGTCCGATAGTATATTATGTATATATATATATATATATATATATATATATATATATATATATATACATACACACATACATGCACAACTCGTCTTGCAAATGCAGTATGTTCAAATCAGATGTTTTCCACAGGGTGCAAGATCCAAAATCGGCCTCGCCATGCCTGTTCTCACAATCCCCGCTATCGCCGACCGCTTCAAGGCCAACTGGCAGCTACTGCATCCTGATGACCGTGACAATGATCGAGGTGCCATCACTGTTGACGATAGTCTCACCAGCCTGCAGTGGCTCCAGAGTTACTCGATTGAGCGTGCCAGGGATGATGGAACATCGTCGCTGCCTTTCGTAGCACCAGGTTACAGCCAAGTAGGCATCGATGGACCGACCTCTCCACAGGAAGGAGACACGGCAGGTGTCCGTGATGGAGCAGCTCGGCCTTCTCTGAAGCCTCTTCTGCCACCCATTGAGGTGGACTACAAGACAAACTATGGTGTCAAACCACCATTTTCGTATGCCACGCTCATCTGCATGGCTATGAAGGCAAGCAAGAGAAGTAAAATGACCTTGGCAGCCATTTACAAATGGATCACTGATAACTTCTGTTATTATCGTCATGCAGACCCCTCCTGGAGGGTGAGTCTCTTGCTCTGTCCTTTTTTTTTTAATGC
>CM068953.1:61461731-61494143 GCA_035128595.1 Eptatretus atami
CGACATGGCCTCATTCTCAACCTGCTTGTCATAAATTACTATTAGAAATGTTCTGCTCGTTTTTGCTTTGTTCTTCCATTGATTCCAGCATGGCTCGAATGCTATATTAGGGCTTCAGTCAACCGGTGATTTATATTCCCAACAATCCGTTCTCTCTTCGGCGGTACGTCCTTTGGCAGTGGGGTCGCTCGGGCTGCATCCGATCGGTAAAAGTGTCCGGTCCGGTGGAGTGAACCGGTTCGGACAAGCGTACGCAGAGGGCGTGTTCCCCGGTAATTAAATCACGTGATTTAATTAGGTAACCGGTTAACCACAGACGGGAGGACGCCTAGGTTCACGTCGGTGTGAGTTACTTTGGCGTCCGCCGGTCGGTTAAAAGCACGACTGCCGCCACGCGTCACGGAATTACGTGGTGACTGCCTACAATTTCCGGGAGAGGCTGGGGGAGCCGAGGAATAGCTCCCCCCTCACCAAGTGGTATACTCACCAACCTGCCCGCAGCAATATACATCGTATTATATAAATAGTATTATATATAATTATTGTAATATATATATATTGTAATATTATATTTTATTATATTATATATACATACTATTATATATTATAAACATATCATATACATATAATATTGAAAGCGATACCAATATATATATATCATATACGAGGCCACATACTATCCAATATATAATAGATTATATGTATATATACACACATTATAAATATATATAATATATATATATAAACACACAATAATATTATTAATATATATATAAATATTCAAATATATAAACTATAATAAATATTATATAATCCATATATTTATACACTATTATATATATACCTATATATATATATATTATATCATATATTCATCAGCATATATAAATATTATACTATACACACATATATAGGAATGTATATATATATATATATACTATAATATATAATTATTCGACAATATATATAGTATCATATAGCACGACACATATCGATCAACTATATATATAATAATATATATATTGATAATATAGCTTATATACTATATAGTATAACTACTATAAGGAATTATAAATATATATATACACATATCATATATATCATAATACATACGTATATATATTTATATATATATAATCTATAATATAGTACGTATAACTCTATACCTATGTTTGGCGGTGCCGGGTATGGATCTGCGAGCACGACCGCTAGGTGGAGCGTAGGGTCGAATACACCGAACAGCCGCAATAGATCGTCACCCTTTGCGGAGAGAAAACACCTGCTAGTGCGAACTAGGGGTTAACGCCGTTATTTGTCTTCCGGCCTTGTCTTAATACGCGTGCAATCAATTACCCACAACGTGGTCAATGCAGGGTGAATTTCTCCTCACCATCCTATCAAAAACTACCTCTAGATGAGTAGTGTTCTACACCCTCTGGACAGGCAACTCGCACGGAGCAGCCGTATGCTGCTCGACCCGGCGTGACCGAGCTGACGTCACCTGAGCTTCCGTCGTCCGCATAGCACACCATACGGCAACATGGCCTTCTTACTTCTCTCCAACACGCACACACGTTAAACCAATAGAAGAATACAAAAGATGCTAAATGTACCACATGGGTTATTTATATGGGGGAAAGGGGGGGGGGGGCCAAGCAAGGAGCCAGAGTTATCAGCACTAAAGGAAATGCAATGTACAAAAGACGACAAGCACTTAACGATTTTCTACTTTACAGACGGGCCCAGACAACAAGCACCACACACACCACACACACACACACACAAAACAACACACACCCAGAAGGACATAGGACTTCCCGCTCGTGCGGTCTTTGACGAGACGAGCGCCCAGACCAGCGTGCGCATGCGGGGCGGAAGAACCCGGCGCCAGCGAGAGGACGATGGAAGAACCAGGCGCCAGCGAGATGCGAGCAGAGTCGAGAGTCCGTAAGCGCTCGTCGACACCAAACACCCCTTTTTCTCCGATCGCCGCAGTAACCTTCACTGGCACTCCTGTTTGTTGCCGGGGGGGGGGACTGCCTCTCCCTCGCTGCTCCACCTCAGACGACGATTTGTGGGGCCGCAAAATGCACTCGTCAGCCCTGGCCTTCATCTGGGCACAAGATCGGGTCGGGAAGTCGCTGGTGTGATTGAGAACTCGTCGGGGGGGGGCGGTGGGGGGCGTGGGAAGGGGGCTCGACGCGGCCATCCTAGTCCGTGGGGAAACGCACTCCAAAACAGAGAAAAACATAGCTAGTCCTGCGTCGGACCCCGCCACATACAGCTAGACGACCGCATGTAGGAATGCAGTCGGCTCACTGATAGTGAGGTGAAGCTGCAGGTGCGTGATGACTGTCGGTGTCTGTTCGATCATGTTAATGCGGGGTGTAAAAAGGAAAAAACCCTGAAACTACAAAGTAACTCGCATTGTGGAGAGTCGATGTAAACCACTATGCTAAACGTTATATAGGCCCATTAAACAAAGGTGGAGTGGGGAGGACTTATCTATCCCACAATTATACTTATCGAAATAACTGAGCTATAGGACATATGCTAGATTCGCGTCGTATGGTTCCAGATTTCGTCAGGACCACTTGCCAACTGCCCTCACACTTTTTACACGACATCTCGTCCCGAGCGTCAATCTCTTCCGTGTAACATCGGCATGATGGATAACAAGTTTTTCCCCTTACCACACTTTTACCTTGCGATCCTGATGTGCGACCTTATTTTCTCATAGGCTCAACTGTCGCCAAAAAATAAATAATCCTAAATGCGCTGGCGTATACTAACTAAAAACAGAATCAACAACGGACAATCCTTAACTAAAATTCGCTACGACTAGCTTACTGCCATACACAGTGCGGTCTGACGTGTTAAACAATGCAATAAATATAACCACTCTTATCATATACTAAATATATACACTCTACATAAAGTGCACCACGTACTGCCATCTGTGTGGGAAAGAATGCGCAGAGGCATCAATACGTGTTCGCATTGTTGAGTCGGGTCTGGGAAGTGCACAGAAGCTGAAGATCAGCTCTCTTCCTTAAAACGTCTGTGGCCTGCTCAAAAGGTCCCCTGAGGGTGTGTATCACTGAAGCTCTCGGATTCTTTATTTCTTTTTTTTACTTCCCCTCAGACCTCTTGCTGTTCTGCAAAGTGTATTGTTGTCAACTCACCCTAGCGAATGGGCAAGCCAAGGCGATGCACGTCCCACAGCCCGGAGTTTCGTAATGTGGCCGTTGATATGCTAGAAGAGAAGGTCGTGTGCGCAGCTGCTCAACTCGCGGTCTCTGGCTCACCTTGAATAATGCTGGAGATCGATGCAGGGACAAATGAATCAGCGCACCTGCTGGCTCTCAATCAGTCCCACTTGGCGGGCAGGTGCCTGCAGGCAGATCTTTGGCAAAACACACGATGATCCTGGCGCACATGGTGATGGTGCAGCAGGGGCAATCAAATAGGCAGTCAGCATGGGGTTATGGAGAGGCAGGCAAGAGGTCGATGGCAAGAAGGCCAGGCGGACCAGTAAACTGGCAATGCACCTAAGTACGGATCCAGCACGCGCAGCCATGTGAAGCTGGCCGGCCTCCGGAATGGTCCCGCCAAGTTCTGTGGAGGGAGTAGTGGTGCTGGCCCTCCGGGAAGGCGGGCTCGGACCTAACTATGGTCTCCCCAACCTATCGGGCTCTATTGCCTGTTCTGTCCATACCCACTCTTAATTTGCGCATAGACCACAACAAACAACAAATTTAGCCAGGCTTATATAACTGTATTTTTTCTTATAATTTTCAGTCTCCTAACCCCCCACTTCGAAGTCGCTTGGCCAGCTAACTCCGGGTTCATCATACGTCAACCTAAACGCTACCTCCCGCTCACTTCAATAACTCATTTTTGGAGAAGGGAACAAGGAGCAGTGCAGCGTGTCCGGTGGTCTCGAGCCCACACAAAGCTCAGAATTTAACCTCCCACATAATTAGTCAATCTCTTCCAACGGTTGGGGTCAGCGCCAGCCTACTCCAGAGTGAGGCTGAAGAGGGTGGATGGTGCGAAGGGGTAACTCTCCTCACATACCTAGCACTTATTGAACTTTAAACTACCCCGGTGGGGCTACATTCACATCTCCATATACGCCTGTTCTACTGTTAAGGGTTCACGATCGGTCTCTAGAAAAACCATGATCCCGCGCACGTCGCTGGTTGTTCCATGTATTAATTTGGGCCCTGCCACCGCAATATTTCTCTTCACGTGCCCTTTGCAAGATTTCACTTCGGCTGGGGCACCGCATGGTTCCAGCTGTGGCGCCAGGGATGTTCCCACCTCTCGGCACGAACTCTTAACCATGGCACTCGCCAATCAGCTAGGGCCGAGCCACGTCGGTAGTTGCTGCGCGCGCTCGCACTACTGCTCTGTCTCTGCTGCCGTCGCCTGTTAACGCCGGAGGTTGCCCCTTACGAGCATTGAGCCCCACGTGCCCGCGTGCCGCGCACGTACGGCCATTTTGGCACTTCGGGCCCGTCCTTCTCCGAGGAGCCGCCCGCATGGCGGCATACACTCACGCACGGGATCTCCTTGGACCCTTAGCCTAGCTGCTTGTGCGATGGGTCTCTGTCGGGTGCCAGGGGTGCCCTCTACTTCGATACTCACCTTTCAAGCACCACGCTCCAGCCGGTCGCATGACCATTCTGAACCGGCTGCATACCTAAATGCGGTTTGGCAGAAGCCTTCTTTCCACAAGACAACAAGCAACAGACCTTCCTTTTGGTAAATTTGACTAACCCACTAACAACATTACACTGAACCCAGGGTCACTTGGGTGGGATTACTCGTCGCCCATCATTTTTCGCACCAATGCTACGACATTCGCTCCACAGCTGCTTCATCCGTCTTTCGTGGCCGTCGCCGTGACTCCACACTGTGTTCACTCCATAGCGTGTACCGGACTTCTACAACTTGTTCAAATCCACTTATCTGTACATTCCACTAATTCCCTAGTGTGCTCACGTTGTCTAAATTTGCACTACGTCATAAAACTACGTGCTAAGTCTACTTCCAGATCTCAATACAGTGCTTCCTATAACTCCATTGTCTTTTGGAATACTAAACTGCCTCTAACGGCTGCAAGATCCGCTTTACGTACACTATTCTCAATGCTGAACTCCCAAATATCTACTCCCAGCTAAAATCTGATAAAATTCCACGTCCACGGGCCCCATGAGGAATGGTATTGCCCATGAGGCCGGTTACTACGTGGCTAACCTCTTCCCACAGTCGTGCTAAGACTAGTTGCTTCCGTTTGCCCAAATCTCACACCTTGTGTTCCATCTGGAGCGAGGCTCCTTTGTTCTCCCTTTTCTACTACACCGCATAGTTGGGTTGCGGCATCACTCTGCGTCGGTCAGCATATCGATGGCCGTGATCGGTCGGCGGTTCCATGACTCACCCCAAGCAATTCGTGCAGCCTCCATTCCCGCGAACGGGATATCGCCAGGCATGCCGACGCTCCACCCTGAGTCATATGTCAGGGCAATGCCCCACGACTCACCCTGCTTGATTTCTACAGGAATGCGTTGCGTCAAGAGTGCCGCTGGCGTATCGGAGTGCATCTCCTCCGGTGCCAGGCATCAAAGCACGGAGCTCCGGGGCTACCCGGCCGGTCACGCAAACCTGCGCGCTTTCCCGTGCAGGCCAGCTGGCGCATCCGTCGGTAAGCTTCGTGCCGCCGAATACTTTCAAACACCGTCCAATCGAACCAAGAAACTAATCCCGTGCATCGTCGGAAATCTTATGTACTGTCGGTGAAGATGCTTCGATCCACATCCGCGCTCAGCGACCGTGACCTGCCTGTTGCCGATTCAAACAGACCTTCCTTTATTAACTCATGCAGCTGCTGGCGGTTTTGGTACCTGGCCGAGGACATGTTCAACAGTCTCGCCGGCTATCTCTGAATCCACAATGTGGCGTGGGCACGTTGGGGGGCTGCATAATACGGAACAGGGCAGCCCTCGCATGCAGCGTCGTTGGAGCTGCGCGAACACGTCCCAAGTCCACCAGTGAATTTCTTGCAACCCATACCGCGCCCACCAGGCTCGCTATGTCGTCTCCCACTGAATCAGTCCAATGTACCAATCCAATGCACGGCACCGAAGTCACGCATGCTATTTTCACTACACGCATGCTATTTCACCCAGTAAAATACTCCACCCTGCTGCCAACCATTTCACGGCACAGCCGTACCACAGTTCACACAGCGATTTACGCACCACGATGGCCGTACTGACATTGACCACTTTACTAAATCGCGGACTAGGCCGGCCTCCGCTATACCACCGGAGGAAGCTGTCAGTATCCGTCAGTGTTGTTCGCATTTCGTCATGAATTTCTATCCTTCTCCGCAATGGCATCTGCCGCAGCGTGGTTTTCCATACATGTCTCCGCTTCAGCATCTGCCTGCATTACGCGCCATTACATTTATCTGTTCTCGTTCGTGTGCAGCACCCGATTGGACTCACGTGTCGCGATCTGCGTCGAGAGAGCGTATTTTCTTCCTCTGTCCCTTAAGGAGGATGGATATCCTGCTGCTCACAGCACCGCCCGATATACGAGAACATCAACCATGCATGCAACCACACCCATTGTACTCACAACTCTATGTGTGTGTGTTGTAAATTTCCTGTAGTTTCTCCTCTCTTGTTCCATCTCCCCGTGTCTCGGTGTTCCTCCTTTGTCTCCTGCGTCTCCTTTTGTCTCTGCCATGAATTTTTGCCGTCGCCCCCTTAATTGTGGCTAGCTGTGCTCGTCCCCTCAAGTGTTCTCATCCCTACGACAAGATCTTCTGCGTCTCCCCGTATAATCTGTGGTGGTGTCTCTGTCATCACTATTTCTATCTCCCGTGTCTCTTTTAACTTGCCGTCTCTCGTCCCTAATTATCAGTGTGAACATCGGCTCAAGTCGCCCTCCGGAGACCAGTACCCGGACGTCTCCATTGAGGCGGGCAGGACACATGTCGCATCACTCCCCCTAACGTGGACGTCTGCGGTCACTGCCGCAGCATTGCGGGAGGGTTTCGCGCCATATATGACCCGGTTCGCAATATCCCCTCGCACGATGCCAGGTTCAACGCCCGCACGCCACTCTGTGCATTTCCTCCTGCGTTTGCGCATATGACCGCATTCATCTCATGCTCGCATTTTGTGCGCATTTGTGCGGGATCCATTTTGCGGGGCTCTAATATCTTGCCTTTTGCAGTCGCTTTGAACTTCAATCAAACCAACGTTGACATAATAGCCAAGGCTCTCAGTGAGCCGATGCCGCGCGTTTTCGAGGACGAGGGGGGAAATTTGACAGAGGGGACGCTCTCCACGCTTGCAGCGCCACGTCCATCCTGGACCAGGATTCTATTCCGCCAATGCGCCCCATTATGAGATTCTGGGTCGGTTGTGGGGGAAGTTCCTTCGCTGGCGCGGTCTCTGGACCATGGGCTTCTCCACAACTACTACCACTACCCACCTGTTTCAGCCGTCTTGGTTAGACAGGTCGACGTGTTGGAAATAAAAATTTAAAACGCTCAAATTTGGGGGACAGCGGGGGGGGGGGTTGCTCCCTACACCGCCTTGATCGCGAACTTCCGCATGAAATTTCTCTACGGAAGCCGAGGGGCCCAGACTTCGCACTCTGACTACAAATATTGTTGCGGGCGGGGTATGCGGGTGCGAGCACGGACACTGCTAGGTGGAAGCAGTAGGGTTTGACTCTATCTAAACCACCCGGAGTCTAGATCTGTCAACTTTCGCAAACTCCGAGGTAGGGTCCCTTACCAGACCGTGAATTTGTCCAATATATGAAGTTACACACGACGGCGTGGTAGGAGGGGGGATAATTGGTGCCAAATCTTCAAATACCTAGACCACGTGGTGACTATAAACGAGTATTCCACCCCTCTGACGGCACTTCGTAGGACGGACCGAGCGCGTATGCCGTGCTCGACCGTGCGTGTACCCGAGCGGAACAGTCCATCAAGCTCCGATCCGTCCCAAATGGCAATTACCAACTACGGCAACAACGCCTTCTTTAACTTCTCCAGAGCCGGTGAATTAGCTACAAACATCCCACGGAGAACAATCAGAGAAGAACCACAAAACAGGCTGATAACATGGTAACAGGCAATGGGGTTATCTTTATAATCGGGAAGGGGGGCCTTGATTAAGGGGGGCCCTTTAATGTATAGTACACATTAAGGCCAAATTAATTCGACTCACTGTAAAAATCTGAGAGTTTATTGCATTTCTCAATACCCTACAAGCTGGAAGTGGTGGAACTTCACTTCACCAGGATCATTTAGTTGGCATTACAAATCCATACATCTTTTGGGCTCACATTATTAGCAAAGCACTAGAAATGATGTAAGATATTCTGTTTTTAAGCCTGCAAATAATTCATACATACCCAACGATCTCAGAATTGAGGCCAATGTTTGTGATAATGCAACATGCTTCTTGATATCGCTAAGATTCTTTATAATGTATGCAATTATTCGGCAAGATGGGTGCCATATTCAAGTCTGAATGCATTACAAATGTGGTCTAATTGAATAGTACATGAGGAATTGTTAAGCGAACAACACTCTGCTTTTGGACTATAAATTAAGGGAGCTATGCAATACATTGTTACCAGGGTCATTGATCAGCATGGCGAAGAATAAGAAAGTCAGGGTGGAGGAGCTGTCGGTATTCATGTGTGATCTCATAAGGAGGGGAAAGGCTTACAAAAGCTATTCGAAAGCAGTTCCGAGTGTCGTTGGCCCACCAATACAAAGATAATTCAGGATAGTCAAGGAGTTTCCACAGTGTAAAAAACATTGAAGGACCGTGGTTCGAAGCCGAATGAGGTGTCGCTCGGTCTGGCAAGAAAGTATGGCGAGAGGCAACAAATCATGGATCACTATTAATATGAGCTCTCCTGAAAACTTGGTGAGTCTGGGACCAAAATAAACCAGGCAGACACTCTAGTGGAACGTTGCACAAGGAGGGGTTGCCATGGACGCCGACCAGACAAGATCCATCCTCATCCAGGCACAGAAAGGCTCACCTAGCTTTGCAAAAGCTCACTGGACATAGATCCAGCTTTTGGTCTCAGTTCTGTGGTCGGATGAGCGAAAAATTGAGCTTTCGGGCACAGAGATGTTTTGCCTTTCGGTTTGGCGAAAGAAAGGTGAAGCATACAACCCTAAGACACAGTCCGACTGTCAGCATGAGCGGGAGCATAATGCTTGGGGATGTTTCTCAGCCAGTGGCCGGCATATCTCGTCAAGTGGATGCATCATGAAAAAGGAGCAGTCACTCAGATCCTTGAGGAAACTCTAAAACGTCCACAGAGAACTTCACTAGGGGAAGCATTGGACATATCAGCAGGACAACGATCCAAACAGAGAGCGCCAGTCAGTCAATAAATGGTCTGGGATAAGAGTAGATAGACGTTTAGAGCTGGCAAGCAAAGTCCAGACCTCAACACATCGAGATCTGTGGAGGGAGCTTCAAAGACGGAGTGGTGGAAGGAAGGAGCTTCCAACCATCAAAGACCTGGAGACCTTCGCGAAGGAGGAGTGGGCCAAAATCCCTGTAGAAGACATGCAAAACCTTGTGAGCAGTAAAAAACCGTTTGGAGGCTGTAATCACAACAGAGGCTTTTGCCATTGATTACTGAATGTGACTGTTGAACTGAATCTATGAAGGCGCTGCGCACTTGACGATTTAGCCAGCAATGGCAAGTAAAAAATGTTGTTAAAACGTTGGCATACGCTGAAATTTTGATGTTTTTTTTTTAAGTTTTTGGTCGTATTCATAACGTGTGGTCGTCATGCATAACATATTAGTAAAGCGGCACAGAACGTTTCGTTGTCTATAGATAATTATTCAACGAATGCCTTAGCCTGTTGTCGGCGTTCACAACCTATTGCCCAACGATAGTTTTAACTTAGGCATAGCAGTGCACGTATGCGCACGATCACGTGGCGTAGCCTATTAAAAGTGCCGCAAACGATTTACAATCATAAACGCATGGAATTTGAAGTGTCACAAATCGCAGTCACACACTTGAGGAAGTTTAGCCAGCGTAGCCGGACCTATGAAAATGTGTCTAAAACGCGGCAATCACGTCGAATACGGTATGGGTAAGTTGGTGATACATAAGTAGCACGCTGAAAAACGATGAAGTAGCTGTCATATTTGTGGTACTTTAGTAGTCGTGAAATTCAAGCATCTGAAAATTTTACGACGTACGCCATAGGCTCACACGTTCCGCTACGGCGGAATAAGTTGTAAGCCGATTGCGATCGTTGACACACGTCATCACAGAGTCCCCTTGTAAGTTACTTATAAGTCGAAAACGTCGAGGTAATGTTTAGGCATACCGAAACTTATTTTCTCCGTCAGCGCACATTTTTCTTTCTTTCTCCTTGGCTCCGTGAAGGCAAAGTGACAAAATATCTGAAGTTGTTGTTGTGTTGTTTTTTTTATTGATTTTATTTTTTAGTCTATCACGAATTTTAAAATATATTCGGACAATTCTTTAAGTTTCGCGTCGACGTGACAATATCTCAAACAGAAAATATTCAGAAGGAGGAACTAAGAATAAGACATGAGCAACCGGGGTGAGAGGCAATCGGATGTGACATACACGCACGTGGCGAAATTCGGAAGTTATTGTGTTGCTTTTTTTTTTTTTAACGCTGCCAATGACGCCATTATACGGTAGCGTCAAATTAGGAAAGCAGTTCATAAGTTGTCTGTGCGTCCGGTAGACGTCAAATCAAAATACGTCTACATAACATCAATATGCGTTGGAGGTACGTTACACATGAGGTTTCAAAGCACGTTACTCATAGGTTAGAAACTAGTTTGGTACGTAAGCATTACCTCGACGTGTTTCGACTTATGAGTAACTAACAAGTAACGTGTTTGACGTGTGTCAACGATCGCATCAACTCGATCCCGACTGTGTCAACGATCCTGTAACGTGCCACAAACAGTTACGTCATAGGTTACTAAATAAGTTTCGGGTAACGCTATCATTACGCTCGAAGCGTCGCTGTTCGACTTATGAGTAACTTACAATAACGGTGTCGAGGTGTGTCAACGATCGCATACGTGCCTAAATTATGCCAGCACGCTAGCGTGAGACGACTGTGAGTCATACGCTGCATACGTGTAAAGTTTCAAGCATGCTAAATATTTGAGGCAACCGCAAGTAACAACGAAGAAAGCCAGCGTACTACGATGTTGGGATAGTTTTTCAGCGTGCTCTTAACGTATACAAACTTACCATACGTACGACGTGTGCCGGCGTTTTAGCGCAATTTGCATACGTCAGGTCATACGTTGGCTAAATGTCAAGGTGTGACGGGCCTTAAAGCAAGGGTAATGAATAATGTCTGGACATGCATTTTTTGTAATCTATCAATAAAAATACCCCGAAACAATGTATTTCTGAAATGTATCTTGCGTGATTCTTCAGCTGTTGTCACATTCTTATGTAACTTAAGCAGAAGAAACTCTTTCTCAAATACTACTGATTCCAAAAACTTCAAATTTGTGTAAGGGCTGAAATAATTTTGGGCTTTAACTTATATAATATAACCATATATATATAATATATATATATATGTATATATATAACACAAGCTTGACACCTAACAACTCGGTTCGCCGATCAAACGAGTCACGTCCTATGAATTGCTGTGGCATTAGCGGACATGCCAAATGTCTTGGGAAGTCTTGGCGTTCCATAGTAGCACTTGCAATTTTGCACAATGACGTAATTTTTGTCATTCCCGTGTAACGGTCTTCGTCTTGCTAGCAGCTATGTTGGTACTGTATCACGTCAATGTGCACGGTAATCGTAGTATAATATATACGGATAGTTTATATATATATATTGCATATCAGATATATAATCGTATACAGATATAATTATATATCGTTGTTACGGATCACTGGAGATGGTTTTCTGCATATCCATTCGAAAACATACAATGTCCCAAAAGTCAGTTATTCCATTAAGTAATAGTGTAGTCAGATCCCCTTCCTTGTCCTAGTGGGGGATCAAAGGGTGCATATTGCGATTTCTTTAGGTAGAGTATTACATCTATTAAACGACCACCACACATTCCAACAAACATACCCTAAGACCATCCATCTACACCATCCACAAACACCACAATGAACCTCACGATCATCATAGACCATTCCCAACAACAACCAGGTACCATGCAACTTCAGCCCAAATCATGCAATCAGCTCGCATGGGCCACAGCATCGACGGGCAAAAATCGTCAAGTCCGCCGTTCCTTTGTGCTTCTATACAAACGTCCTTTCAACGTGGAATCTTCCCCTTGATGAGTCAGCACGTGTGGAGGGGGGGAGTGGCTCCTGGTTTGGCTTGAGGCCCCACCCAAAAAGGGCGGACCCCATAGAAGCACTGTCCAATCTGAGGCAGACGGTGACGCTGTTTCACCGAGAGCCCACCCGTTCCATACAGGGGAGTCACCCGACGACCTAGCGAAAATAACGCAGGCGGCATTCGGCATAAATACGCATCACAGAGTGTAAGTTTTTTGGAGGAGTTGAGGGGGTTGGTTGCTAGTGCATCATGCGGTTTGAGCTGGAGTCTGGGGCGTTCGAAGTGGAGTTTCTGCAATTGCTGGCGTCGTTGGAGTTTTCCTTGGTCGCCGCGACTCTGATCGTCGATACCGGTCGATGTAGCGGACTGCTCCGAATTCGGGCGCGTTGCATGGCACAAGTCCCGCCTACGACGTGGATGTTGGGTGCTGCGGCGATACCGCACACACCATTGCAGTGCCAGCCCCTCTCCCAACATGACCACTTATCGGGTGAGCACCACGGCCCTCCCTTCAATGTGCAGGTACACCAGCATACTGGCGACCTCTAACCGCTCGTCTCTCCTCTCTGGCTGCGGGGTCTCTTTAATACAATCATCTGAGTGTGCGTCTGAGTGTGTGGGCACCAACTTGTAATGGAAACGTGTAACGTGTCTTGAACCTTGTAAATTTTGCCTGCTGCATTGTATTTTCCGCGATAAGTTCTTGCTCTGTGTCTGCTTTATTGTAAAGAACAATTGTAGAATGTCCCCAGTTCCTTTCATCGCCTTTCTTGCATGGTCCAGCATGGTTCGGATTCGAGTTTTAGCCGGTTTTTATACGATAATCCCGTTCATCCAGCCGGCAAGGCTTTGGGCAGTTTTGCTCGGCTGCACCCGAACGGAGTTGGTAGTCGGTAGTTGGAATCTACGCAGTCGGTAGAGTGACCTGGTTGAGTAAAGACATGCCGAGGGCCGTGGAATCCCGGTAGTTCGAAATCGGCGTAGTTTAATTAGGTAATTTGATCTAGCCAAAACAGACCCTATGCTACGCGGTTTGAATATTGGCGTCCATGGTCGGGCTAAGCGACCCGCCTGCTTCACGGAATTATCCGGAGCGACGGCCTACATTTCCGGGGAGTCTGGTGGGAGACGACGTAACCGCCCCCACCTAGTGGTCCGTTCTCACAACCGGACTCCGGCCCGCAACAATTATATCATATATGTATAGCATGCTATATATCATATATATGGTATTTCATATACAGTATATATATATATATATATATATATATATATTATTATATATTATATATATAATATAGTTACGGATTTTTAGAATCCGGTCTGATGAAGGCATCACACATCCGGTCCTCAGACAGTTATTTCCTTCAATGCATGTTCAGATTAGCCCATCCCCATGTCTAATGGGATCTTAAATGTGTGCAGTTGAGAAGGGTAAAGGATAGATCCCTTCTCTTATGGAAGCTTTTTTCTTTATGACAGACACGTTCACACACATTTCTTTCACGAGTTCTAAAAAGCCCACCCTCATATTTCTCAGCAATAACCTTTCACGATCTCTGAAGGCCCACCGCTTTATATTTCTCAGCAGCGATCTTTCCGTAGCTCCGACGCCGCATTTTTTGAGAGCACACGGGGTCGATGCGTAACCAGTGAAGCCAGTGGGGGCGGGGTAAGTCGTGGGGTGGGCTGGAACGCCGCGAGATGCCACCGAAGATATAAAAAGACGTTTCTTTGAGGAGAGCCGTTTGGAGCAGGAAAAGGCCGAAAGAGGGGACGTTCTGAGCGAGAGAGACGTCTGTGAGGACGATACGTTTTTTTTAGAGATGGGGAAAAAAGCGAAAGGTATGATCAAGATTTATTCGGGTGTGCCAGCAGAGATCGGGAAGAAAGGTGTGGTGCAACAATAACAAACAACTTATGAAAGTGGACGCAGAGCAGACCTAACCCGAAAATAATAATAACAATCTTCTGCAGGCCTACTTATATAGACAGGCGCCAGGACACACACAGACACAGAAAATCCAATGAACAGGAATTGAAACAAGACAGGAGAGGAGTCGAGGCTATGGTCTCTCGCTACCTTTGTATAATTGATATGCGGTACTCGAACGCGCCACCAATACGTTTGGGGGGTAGTCCTCCATGGTGCGGTACCCCCCTGACAGCTGGCACGTCTCTTGCTTCGGGCAGCTCGCGTTGAGACCGTGGGCGTGAACGAGGGGCTTGAGTTGGGAGGGCGGAGTCCAGAGCGAGTGTGCAGAGTGGGAGGCGGGACCAGGTGGGTGGGTGGAGTCAACGTTGTGTGGGCGGGGAAGAGGAGGCGGAGTCGAAGTGATGATGACAGTCAGCAAAGTCGAAGTCCAGCTTGAGCGGGTGGTGAGACAGGGCAGAGAGAGAGCAAACGGCCCCACTCCGACCTTTATAGGCCCCGCGGCGTGGGGCGGCGGGGGGGCACCCCGAAGCGACATGTCATCACCCGAACCGGGCACTCTGATTGGCCCCAGCCCCCCGCGCGGCCCGGCCTCGATGGCCGGAAGCAGCAACATTCCACTTCCGGTAAGGTGACCCTGAGCCGTAAAAATGGCTCTCTCCGACCCCACGACATCATATGAATCACCCACACCGAACTCCGTGCCATGAATCGCCCTGCAAGAACACTCAGGCCATGCCCTGATGACCGGCCAAGGACAGCGTCGGTCCTGCACGCCCGCTCGGGCGCCCTGACCAGCGCTGGTCAATGTGCCCGCTGCGTGTGCGCTAACGTGGCCCGAGCTGTACAACATGCCTCCACCCGATCGCAGCATCGCTCGCCGTAGAGGCGAGAAGGTAAGATGTTAAGGCAAACCCATGCACAGACTGTAAGATTCGTCCATTCGTGCTCGCCTCTGTACAATAACAAAGTGTCGCGAGCGGCGCACGGGTCTGCCTTTGAGAGCACGTTCCGTACATCTTCCGTTCCGATCCGCCATTACGCACGTGGCCAGTACTCGGCCCGAATCGTTATTGTTGTGCGCGGGACGAAACCCGATCAATAATTAGTCCAGAAATGGGTTGAAAGGAATGGCCGCTGCGCCTTGCACACTCACATCCCGTGCAACGTGGCGTGGGGTTACCTTTTTATTATCGGCCTCGTACGCTTCCCGTGCAGCGTGTGGGTGTCGTGCTGGGGTGTTTCCTGTGTTGTGAAAAACACCATCCGTGCAGGCCTTTTTAAGAGATATTAATTTGTATGCCTTTTCAATGCAACTGGCCATCTTCCCCAGATCATCAGAAGCTCGAGATGACAATCTCGAGCTGCCGAGCATACTGTATAACTCGCCGCAAACGTTGGGTTGAGGATCGCTTGAGGATGGGAGCTCTGTGCTGTCGATGCTCATGTGTTTTTTTGAGCACCCTTTCTGAGGTGCTGTTTCTGCAGTCTCCTCGTACTGTTCCGTGCAGCGTGGGCGTCGTGCTGGGTGTGTTTCCTGTCCTTTACCTGTCCGTTTACCTGTCCGTTTTCCTGTCCGAAGCGGACATTACCACTGCACGTGCAATTTGGCGGGCTGTTTTCTACAGAGGGGTGGGGGTGAAATGCTGCTTGGCATTTGCTGAGGACCCATCTCAAGCGAAGGCGCACGTGGTCAGACTTAGCTGTCGAATAATCAGAAAAGAAGAGTAGGAATGAAGTTAGAAATGAAATGAAGAAGGAATGATGTAAGCAAACCTAGCTATGAGATCCTCGCAACGCATCCCTGTGTGTCCCGCCTAGACAAATGGGAAGGTACTATCTACACGTATATTAATGGATTAACTGTCTTGGGACCACTGTAGTTGGATGCATGCGGTTCCGGAGAACCGTAACACTCTATATATATATATATATATATATATATATATATATATATATATATATATATATATATATATATATATATTATATATATATATATATATATATATATATATAGACATCATACACACACACACACACACACACACACACACACACATCACGTTATCTCAAAAAGTTGTGACGGATTTGGATGAACTTGGTGAACATGGGTGTGTTACCACGACGAATTGATTCGATTTTGGTGAAGATCCAATCCGGATCTGGATACGAGAATTATTTAATTTTCAAAGTGATTTTTCACCATTGAGAGATGGGCCAAAAACGATAGAGTACTGTATAGCATGATATTTCAAAAATGTATTGGGTTATATATCGCATGATGTTCGTGGATCAGGCATTACGTTGTGGAGGTATGTGCTCTACCGAGTGCCCTTCTAGTTACCCTCGCCAGAGGAGAGAGTATTGCATTTGAGTTTGTTTGTTTGTTTGTCTGTTTGTCTGTCTGTCTGTCTGTTTGTTTGTCCACACAGAACTTTCGTGTTTTTCTCTGCAACTGCTTGTCTGATTGAGACGAAATTTTCACCAGTGGTGCAACTACTCATGTAGAATGTTTCATGATAATTATGATGTCATAGGTCATGTGGTGTGGCAGCAATATTGGAAAAACGGAAAAACTTTGGACCTCTGAAATCGCACCAAGGAAAAAATTGAAACTTGGCACATTGCAAGTACATACTCCTCATGGGGAATGAGTGTGATTTTTATGACGACATAGGTGCCCTAGTTATGACGTCATAATTGCCTACGTGGAATGCCACATCCGATGAGTATGAAAATTTTTGAGGGGCATCTATGGATAAAATGGTCCACAGAAAAGAAAAAAAAGACGTCTCCGGTCACGTGATTAGACATATTGTTTTTTTTTTTAAACCTTCAAAAATCTAAAATCTTCGAGGCGAAACTTTACACATATGACAGCCTGTCCATGAGGAACAAAAGGTTCACACATGATGTCATAGGTTACATGGTTTGGCAGCCATATTGGATTTACCCTAAAATCTACAAAAATACACCACTCAAAAGAAGTTTGCTCTTTTTTCTTGTTATTATTCTGTGACTGTGTGCTCCAAGGGCCACACACATAATAATCAACGGAGTGAACGGCCATGGGATTGAGGTCCATGAGAAATAGGAGAAAAAGCACAGCTGGACAGGATTGAGAGCCGAGAATGAATACTCCACGAGCACCTGGGTGTATGTGAAGTGTGTAAAGGTGTGCGTACATACGGAATGTACAGTGTGTTAAATACAGAATGTTCAACTAGAACGGCACTCGGGAGAGCGCATACCTCCACCAGGCTGAACAGTTTACGTTTTGTATCTACTGATGGGCCGAATCTGAATCCGGACCTGAACCAAAATCGAATGGGCTTGTTCTCGTCACCAAACCAAGTCATCCACCAAGTTTTGTCATATTTCATCCAAAACTTTTTGAGACATCCTGCTATATATCATTTTTGGCCCCATCTCTCAATGGGGAAGAATCACTTCAGGAATTAAAAAAAAATCTTTGATCTGGATCTGAACCGTCATCCAAAATTGAATGAATTAGTCCCGTCACAGACTCAACTTGCCCACCAAATTTCGTCCGAATGTGTCAATAACTTTTTGAGATATTGTGCTAAATATCGTTTTTAGCCCTATCTCTCAATGGTGAAGAATCACTTTAAAAATTCTCAGATCTACATCCAATCTTCAGCAAAATCTAATCAATCTTTGTTTTGCACACACCCAACCTTTCCACCAAATTTGGTCTGAATCAGTCCACAACTTTTTGAGATATTCTGTTCACAGACAGACAAACCGACAGGGGTGAAAACACAACCTCCGTCCACCGGTAAATGAGACATTGGGATGTTCCTGAAATTTATTTTCTACCGATTGCATGTTGTACCAGAATTAAATTACGAATTTGTCGTGCTGGTTGCATCATTTTTGAGGCACGGCTGTGCTGCTGAAACAGTGCCCCTGCACATGAAAACATGAAAGCAGACATTTCAAGTTTGACTATTGTTGTGGCACGCAATGGCTTATCCTTCTCGTCACCCGGGCTATCTTTAACATTCACCACCAGATCATGCTTGCAGGTGAGACACAAAGCTTTAAACACCCACCAGAGGGATGGCGGATAAACATCTTATGGAACAATCTTCGGTTAAGGTGCCTGGCATACCTCTTTGTTCCAATCCCTTTGGCACACTCCTCCACCCCCACTCCTCCATGTGTACTTAATAAATAGATGGCTCCCAACAAAACTGGATCTGGTGACTCGTGTTGCCTAGATGTGTGTGTTTTCATTTAACAGTGGTTGAGACTCATGGAGGAGGTAAAGGCGATGAATGAATGGTTATAACGTTTTGGTAATGCAGTGAAAGGGAGCAAGTGGACAGGGGGCTGGACACACGCGTGGACAGGGTTCATCGGACAATGGGAAGACCATTGTCTCAGCCCAACACTGAGAGCAAAGAGAGAGAGGGATCAATCACGTGAGGGACTCACTCACTCACACCTGCACGGTCACTCTGTATTTCGACCCATGGAGTAGGTGTCGAGGACACGTGACTATGTTGTACAGGTGTGCTAACCATTGTTTATTTGAAGTCCTTTATGCTTGCTTGACCCTCGTGTTTTCCACTCACCTTCTTGCAGACCCGCGTGTACAGTACCACCCCGTGGTGAGTTACCATGGTGTCCGTGGGATCGCGAGCGCACACAACTCGGTGTTTGTGTACGTCCTTAAGGATGCCGTGTGTGCGCAGTGGCACAGCGGTGTCCTTGGAAACGTTTTCATGGGAATTTGAGGCTCCGTGTTGAAGGAAGGTGTTTGGCCCGCGCTTTGTGAGGCCACCTGTCCAAAAAAAGGCAGGTGTTTCGAAAATCCGCGCATGGAGTCATCGCTTGCAGTGATTGCGGATCCCGATCACCACGATCTTTTGTGCTGTCACTCGTAGGTTTTAATCCCAGGGGGGGGTCTTCGATTCCATTAACTACCACCCTGGTGTTGCTTACTATCCCTGAGACGCCATAATCCACCTGGAATTTGAAGGCAGATGTTATATCCTCTTCACACATTCCTGAACAAAATACATTTTATTATTAACCTCCGCCATCGAAGATCGGAGGTTACTGTTTTCACCCCTTTCTGTTTGTTTGTTTTGTGAACAGTATTACGGAAAACTCCTCGACGGATTTCGACGAAACTTGGTGGGGGGTTAGTGTGGTCCAAGGATCATCCATTAGATTTGGACTTGGTCCCCCCCCCCCAAAAAAAAAATTTTAGAGAAATTTTTTTTTTTTTTGCATTTCTACATGTTTAAGTGATTTCCAACCCCCCCCCCCCCCCCCAAAAAAAAAATTGTTAGAGAAAAAAAATTTTTGCACTTTTTTTTCAACAAAATTTCGATTTCTTTTTTTTGCATTTCTACATGTTTTAAGTGATTTCCAACCCCCCCCCCCCCCAAAAAAATTGTTAGAGAAAAAAAAATTTTGCAACTTTTTTTTCAACAAAATTTCGATTTCTTTTTTTTTTGCATTTCTACATGTTTTAAGTGATTTCCAACCCCCCCCCCCCCCCCCCCCCCAAAAAAAAAAATGTTGGAGAAAAGACTATAACTCTGTCAGCACTGTTCGAACATCATATTTAATGAATAAGATATAAGGTTCACTAGAGTGACCCAGCAGTATTGGCGGCGGAGGTTTTGCACTCTCCCGAGTGCTCCCCATTAGTTCTTAACTGAAATGATTTTTGATTCTCCTTCATTGCTGCTTTCGGAGGATTGCCCTTTGTATTCGAGGAAGGTCGTTCTCACGAACCACCTGAAACCACCTGGTCAATTTGTTTGGGATGCAGAAGCTGCTGTCCACACAGCAACCGCACTCGAAGATCGCAAGCGGTTGAAAGTGATGTCAAGGAACCTCCAAGAAGACCGGGCGACTGGCTACCTGCAGTCCAGGCAGGAATTTGTAATTTGTCCAGAGTGCCGGCGATAGCTCGCCTACTCTTTGTGAAAGACGTCACCAACTAATGCTGCAAGACGGGACGCCCAGTCTAATGTCCATCTGATGGACAGCAGACACATTGATGCCTCGCCGTGCCTGCGAAACACCGAGGTGAAAGTTGGGTCGACATTCTAACCCAGGTAACACAGTTCAGGGGCCTGTGTGCACCTGCAGACTATCTTATCAGCCTTATCAGGTGGTATTATCCAGGCAGTGGGCGTGAGCAGGTGGTGGGTGGAAGGGGGCAGACGATGGCAATGGCTCCGCATGATCCTTGCACCACATCCCACCACCCATAAAAGTCTGTGACGTGGTTGTGTGCCTGAGATGGAGCTCCCTGTAAAGAGGAGGTGCAACACCTGTAAAGGATTGGGGTATTGGTCTGTCTTCGTCAAATTTGACGTTGGATGTTGTCACGCTGAACGGTGGTGGGGGTAGAGGGACAGGGTGGCATTTCTCAGCAAACACCTGTTGCACAGGTACACAATGTGAGGACGTAAGGACTCATGAAGTCACAACAACCCAATATTTGCAATAATATTTAGGTATTTCTCGAGGCTCAGCCCTTGTCCATTATTTATTATTATTATCATTATTATTATTATTATTATTATTTACACCAAGCGTATCCATGTGGGATTCCCATCTCAATTTACCTGGTGTTCTCCGAAGTTCATGTGAGGACACGAGAGGCAGGAAAACGGTGTTTTCCACCAATGTCATGCTTGATGTGCATTGTGACCTTCCCATTGTACTGTAAATGATTATTTATTTTTCTACAGTGATCTAAGGCTCTTGGGGTGGGGAGGCTTTAATTATCACAAGTCATTTGTACAACAATCACAGGCAGGACAAATGCATCGGTGTATACCTTTACATGAAGTACAAGGACATTCGTAGAGAATAGACAAACAAACACCTCCTGGCACACGGGACATGAATCTGCGAGAGGAGAGAGAGACCAACGATTCAGATAGGAAGAAGAGGGAGGGGAGGGTGTGGGAGGATGGAGGGGGGTGGCTGTGGGAGGAGGGAGGGAGGGGAGGGGGTGTGAGGATGAGGGATGGAGGTGTGGGAGGATGGAGGGGGTGTGTGTGGAGATGGAGGAGGATGGAGGGTGGAGGATGGGGGAGGGGGCAAATTTACCTCTTTTGCATACATTATATGTAGACGACTCCAAAGAGATTAATATACGTATACACTGTATATATATTGGTTCCATGGCTATAATGGCTATGGTTATGGTATGGCGGGTGCTATGGTCTATATGGGTGATATGGCTAAATATGGGGTTCATGGTTATGGGGTGTTATGCTAAATGGGGTGTTGGCTTAAATGGGGTGCTATGTATTATGGGTTCTTGGTTATAATGGGGTTCAATGGTAAATGGGGTTCTGGCTATATAAGGGGGTTCATGGCTATAATGGGGTGCGGCTATATATGGGTGCTATGGCTATATATGGGTGATGGTCTGTGCGGCTATTGACTATGGTTAATGGGATGCTATGGTTTAAATGGGTTCCATGAGTAAATGGGGTGCTATGCTATAAATGGGGTGCTATGGCTATTGGGGTATTATGGCTATATAGGGGTGCTATGGGTTATAAATTGGGTTCCATGGCTACAGTGGGGTTGCTATGGCTATAATGGGGTGCTATGGCTATAAATGGCGCTGCTGTAATGACTATGGCTATAATGGGGTGTTTGCTATATATGGGGTGCTATGGCTATAAATGGGTGCTATGGCTATATATGGGGTGCTATGGTTAAATGGGGTTCATGGTATAAATGGGTGCTATGGTATAATGGGGTACTTTGGCTTATAATAGGCGTCTATGGCTATAAATTGGGTGCTATGGCTAAATGGGGTGCTATGGCTATAATGGGCTTATGGCTTTAATGGGTGCTATGCTATAAATGGGGGCTATGGATATAAATATGGTGCTTGAGCTTAATGGTGATGCGTATGGTCCTATAAATTGAGGTAGTCATGGCCTATATAGCGGGTATCTGGCCTATAAGTGGTGTTCATGGCTTAAATGGGTTGTTTATGGCTATAAGTGGGGTCTCCATGGCTATATAATGGGGATGCTATGGCTATATATGGGGTGCTATGGCTATAAATGGGGTACTATGGCTATAAATGCGGGTACTATGCTTAAATAGTTCTAGGCCTATAAATGGGGTTTTGCTTATGGGCTTATAGTAATGGGGTGCTTTGGCTATATAGGGTATAAGGCTTAATGGGGGTGCTATGGTATCAATGGGGTGATAGGTAAAATGGGGTGCTATGGCTATAAATGGGGTGCTATGGCTATAAATATGGTGCTATGGCAGAAGTGTTTAATATTGAGATATTTTTCTCTCGTGTGTTGCACCGAGTGTCAATGCTCAGGAGCACAGTTGCGTCGCTGATGCAGTGCCCCCTTGTGGAGTAGGGCGGGAATTTGGAATTTGGCCAGGATGCCGGCGATAATTTGCCTACTGTTCATCAAAAGACACCGTGGGATGTTTACCCTCGACCAACTAATGTTAGCAAACGGGACATCCAGCTTAATGTGCATCCGATGCGCTGCCCTGCCAGTGAAGCACCACTTGGACAGTTTTCGCCTGTAGTGCGGTCGGGAATCGAACCTAGCCTCGACAGCTCATAGGTAAATAGACGACCTCTCCACAGTCCTGTGTTGTGGAGCCGTGAGCTCTGATGGAGATTAGAAGGAAATTCGATTATTATCGATAAGGCGTCTTTCTTTCCACCCAATGCTTGCACCACTTGGCGGGACGCACAGGTATTGTGACAGGTATTGTAACGTACAGGTAGTTTTCCGTGGGGTTATGCAGATTGCTATTCCTTGTGTCCACCGTTTGTTTTTCCTTAATTATAATTTTTTGCCCTTTTCAGGGTCAAAACAGTTAACTGGTTAATGTCAACTAACATATGTGTTGATAACTATGAACTAATCTATTTACCTGGGGTATTGAAGCTCAGTTAAATGCCATTCCATTACAAACACGTTCGTGTTCTGTAATAAATTATTTTCTCTGCTCGTGGGGTTCCTGAACTCTCAGTCATTTCACGTTGATGCAAAAGTTTACTTTCCGGTATCGTTTTGAAGGTTGGGGTCTCTCGAACAATTTTGGTCTGAGTGGACAACGATCAGCCCCCCGTGGAGGGGTAATGGGGGGCTGGGGGGGGATACCCGACCCTTCCCCCCAGGTGGCTATGTGACATATCGAAACTTGTAACTTATGAACCGATGATCCGACCTGAACATATGAGGTGTCTAATGATTTGGGATGAGAGTAACGACTTTTATATTCCTGACATGGCCACGAGAAGCCGCCATTTTGACGGTGTCAGAGTAAATCCATACATAACACGTTATTTGAGACAATTTTCAGCAATACTTGGACGTGATCGAATACTGAAACTTTTTATTACATTTTTTGGCCCCATCTCTCAACGGTGTTGTATTGATAATACGAGGAGTCGGGTATCCCCAATGCCCTTCATGGGGACTGATCGGTGTCCATTTGGACGAAAATTGTCCCATAGACCCCAACTTTCAAGGTGATACTGGAAAATAAATTTTTGCGTCAACTTAAAATGGAAATGAAAATTTACACCACCGAAGGTGGACGAAGGTTTAGTTTTTGTTCCTGTCTGGCTGTTTGATAATTGTGAAATCGAAGATTCGTAAATATATTGGTTGGTCTGATCTTTCATTCTTCCTGTTGATTACTTGGCAAAAATTGTTTTTTTATTTTTTGATAAGTACAGTTTGTTCATTGCCCCCGTTTGTTTGTCTGTCCGCTCACATTTATTTAGTCGCCTACACGTCACAATTTTAAACCGATCTTCACGAAACTTCGCCAGATGGTGGAGATGATGGTCTGACAGAATCCTACCTATTTTTGAGGTGAAAAGATCATCATAAGGCCAAAGGTCAACAACCTTTTCAAATCTCTAAAATCCTCAATTTTCATCCGATTGACTTCAAATTTGAAGAGGATTTTTCATACCCGGTCACTGAATTCAACCAGCAACTTTGTTTGAGGTCAACATAGTCCAAAATGTCAAAAAGGACAAATTTTCTAAAATCCTCAATTTTCATCCGAATGACTTGAAATTTGAAGACGATGTGCCCATTTGGTCATTGAATTCAAGCACCAACTATTTTTGAGGTCAACAAAGGGCAAAATTTCTCAAATCCTCAATTTTCATCTGATTAACTTGAAATTTGAAGAGGATTTTCATGGCAGGTCAATGAATTCAACCACCAATTATTTTTAAGGTCAAAAATGTTGACATAGGCCTAGTTTCTAAAATTGATCGATAGGGCCAAAAGCTCTATATATCATGATATCTCAAAAAGTTGTGGACGAGTTGGTTAGCTGACAAGTACAAGCCGATTCGATTTTAGTTCAGGTCTGGATCCAGATCCGGCCTATCAGTGGCATACAAAACATAAACTGTTCAACCTGGCAAAGGTATGTGCTTTACTGAATGCCGTTCAAGTTACTGACCCTGAAGTGGATGCGAGACTATTGCAGCATGTGTGTGTGTGTGTGTGTGTGCGTGTGCGTGTGCGTGTGCGTGTGTGTGTGTGTGTGTGTGTGTGTGTGTTTTCGCTTTAAAATGTTTTTCTCTGCAACCGCTTCTGCGATTGATGCAAAACTTTAAACATAGGAAAGACTCCCTGTGTGGAATATTCTATTGTTAACTCTGATGCCATAGGTCACATGGTATGGCAGCCATATTAGATTGAAGGAAAAAAATTTGACATCATTATTCTCTGAAACCGCTCAACGAAAAAAATTGAAACTTGGCATATATCTTCAACAGTGTGACCACTCCTTGGCTTTTTTCACAAGATCTTGGCTATTCGTTGTTCACCTTGGCGTCTTGGTTTTCTATAGGTTTTCTTGGCGTATAGGTTTTCTATTGTCATCGCTTTTCTGAAACCTTGTGAATTCTTGGCTTTTTTCATTGGCTCACCTTGGCATTTATGAAAATGAGGAGTGGTCACACTGATCCTCAATTCCCCATGGGGTATGTAGGGTGATATAGATGACGTCATCGGTGAAGTGGTATTCCAGTCATAATTGGTTGAATTGAAATCTTTATCCCAAAAATCTGAAACTTCTTATATCTGATCTATGACCGGATGTGAGTGAATAATTAAATTTATGACATTCATAATCCATGCCAAGAAACTATGTGACATGATGGGTTGCAATGATGATATGTATGCAATGATATATGTATGTGAGCCATAATTGCAGTGGGCCATAATAGTAGCTTGTCCAGTTCAAGATGGTATTTTTTGTTCAGAATGAACGCGCTAGGCGAGACTATGCGCTCTACGAGTGCCATTCTAGTTTGACTTATTTTTGTTTTTTTCTGCAGAACTCTATTCGCCACAACCTGTCTCTCAACAAGTGCTTCATGAAGGTTCCACGGAATAAGGACGAACCAGGAAAAGGAGGGTTTTGGATGATTCATCCTCAATACACTGATGTATTGAACAACGGAGTCCTTCGTCGTCGCCGCATTAACATGAGACACCTCTCCCCGTTGGGCTCCATGCCCCTGAATGCCGCACAGCGTTCTGTGCTCGAGTACAACTTGGACAGATCATCTCCCAGGGAAACCCAATGTAATCCCACTCTGCCCTTGATAATGACTGGACCGCCATCGACCTGTGGAGGTCATACATCTGTGGGGGTGTTGGCGGGTACTTCCTTTAGCAATGACGACTGCAATGAGCAGGATGTATTGAAGGGTGTCTTTGACTGGCAGTCGGTTTTGTGTGATGTGTTTCTACCTGGGACAGGTGGCTCCGGTGGTGGAACCTTTGAAGGCTTTGCGACGGCTGTTGAATCAGACTTTATGACGTATGGTAATCACACAGCACTACCACCACCACCCCCGCCCGAATGGAACCCTCCTTCTTTTGACGGCCTGGCGACCGAAATGGCAGCGGCCTTGTTTGACGATGATACTTCCATGGCTGTAGGTTCACTAAGGCACCCTTGGGAAGAGGACACACGTGCTGCTCTCTTCGCTGCCACGCTCAGCACCAATGATGCCTTTGATTGCGGTTACCCAGATGCCCACTCCTGGGGAATCTCTGATGCTTAATGTGACCATTTTTACATTTGCAAACTTTACTACAGGTGGAATTTGCTGTGGTTGTTGTTTTGTGTTTTAAAAATTATTTTTAATACCATTGTCCTATGGGCTAACACCATTGAAATGTGTCACTTACTATACGTCCTTTAACTTCAAATAGAGCAATGCTGTTTCTGTTCTTTCTCACATTTGGATTATACTTATTTTGTTTGATTAGAGAAAATGCCAAGATGTGAACTTGTGGCTACTTTTTAAAAAACAAGAAGATGAAATCCTAACATTAAACCCATGTATGGTAATATAGGTTTAACCATCCCACCCATCCCCCTTCCCTCCGTGGTGGTCTGGTTCACACTTGACTGTCCATGTGATAGCACCTTTGCACATTCCCCGAGTAACCATCAGTGTTTTTATGGAACGAATGTGATGCTGCAACCTGCTTGGCTTCCCACCGTGACCTTATAAGTAAAGGTCAACGATGAACACATGGAAGGAAACCTTTGCTTCATAATGGAATTTAATTATTGATGTTTTTTGTTGTTGATGATGTTCAAATGATAGGAAGGCTCACGTGTGACGCGTCAGTGCGACGTTTATAACCGTGCTGTTGGAGTTGATGAAATGTCTGGAATTTGTTGTATTTGTAAGAGAACAAGTGAAATTGACAAATGGAACAAATGGAACATGACATGCAATAATTGTTTTGTTACTCACTGAAATATGCATTATTTAGATAAAATATACATTTCTTAAGTGGTGTCATTCTGTCCATGGATTTCGAATAGCAGTGCCTTTGGCCTCGGATATATAGAAGAATGTTACCAATGTCTTGGAGAATGCGACATTCCAAGAAGTGTGGCTCTCATCTCTGAACGTCTTCTGCTTCTTCCCATCTTGCCCTCTAAGAGGATGTGAATTTTAAGGCCCTTTTTGTCGTTGCCAACTCGAGGTTGCAGACAGGGTCTCAGGGTCAACCTCTCGCTCACTGCGTGCAGGTGGAACACATTTCATTTCTTGACTATCAATCTTCCGGTTTTATTCTTCCAATGCCCTTTCTTCCATTTACCATTGCAAGCCCCTTTCTACTCCCATCAACCTATACTTTGTTACCTTCATCAAGTTAAGCTCAATGCTCACCTCCACTCCTTCATCTGCCTTTTCCACAATCTGTAGAACTGACCGCCAAAGCTGTAGTCTCATTGTCCCTCAAGAGATGTGAGCTTTTCCTCACTTGCTAATCCCTCAACCCCCTTTCATACCCACCACCACGACCCTTGACACACTGTGGTATATCTGGTGTTTCGAATCCACCTGCTAATTCCCCTCCTCACTTCTAGGATAGTCATAAAGCCTTTTGCCTTGTGTTCCAAGAACCTTAGCATCTATATTAAAAAATAAGTATGGAGAATGTGTGGGCACCACCATTATGTCCTAAGCTACTTATACAGTTAGAATGTAGAAATCAGGTATTGGGGAGAGATTGTCATTCTGATAATGATCATCCCTCCAATGATTCCCTCTTCCTTACCCTCGCTCTTTGTGTCCTCCCACTCTCAGCTCCTCTGATAAGGCTAGTTGACTTTTCTTTTGCTCCTTTAACCCCTCCATACCATTTGATTTCACTCCTTCCTTTTGTTTCTTTAGCTTCCCCTGCTGGCCCATAGCATTATAATTAAAGATTTCCGTTGGTTATTTGTTATTCTTTCATCTACTTTCTGGTTTTACAGTGTATAATATATTCATTTAAAATCACATGGTCATGATACTCGTTCCCTTCTATCGTGCAATTATTCTCGAAATTAAACCATTTGGGAGGAAGAGAATGGGTATCCCCTCGACCCAATTGGCCGTCTGAGCTCCCAATTATAAGAGTTCCATCCTCAAGGTGTGCAACAGCCCCCGCAGGTGCGTGACAATATGATATTTAATTATATAATGGAAAATGTAAAACCACCTGATTTTTTTTTATAATATTGTGCACATGTCGTTGGTATCATCTTGTAGATCCTCGTGGAGGACCTCTAAGTCTTACTCACGTTGTTGTTCTTCATCTTCTTCTTGTGGACTTTTTTGTTTCACAGCCTACAGTTTTCATCGAAACTTCCTGAAACTTGGCATATATATGTAAAAATTCCCTGCGCAGACAGTAACCATCTCCGATTTTGAAAATTCCTCCTAGAAAAAAGGTATGACGTCAAAATATCTCCGCTAATGGAAATCGCCTAAAAATTATCTCCGAAACTAGGCAAGCTTTTTGAATTCTGTTTGCGGGAATCGAACAGGGCATTAGCAGAGATGAATTACCGCACATATGATACATCACTATGACGTCATATCAATTTTTATGACGTCATTCCTATTTTTTGACATTTTTTGTTTCACAACCCAGAGTTTTCATCGGATCTTCGTGAAACTTGCCATGTATATGCAGAAAGGCCACGCACAGGCAGTAACCATCTCCGATTTTGGAAATTCCTCCTAGAAAAAAAGTTATGACGTCAAAATAATCTCCGCTAATGGAAATCGCCTAAAAATTATCTCCGAAACTAGGCAAGCTTTTTGAATTCTGTTTGCGAGAATCGAACAGGGCATTAGCAGAGATGAATTCCGCACATATGATACATCACTATGACGTCATATCAATTTTATGACGTCATTCCTATTTTTTGACATTTTTGTTTCACAACCCAGATTTTCATCGGATCTTCGTGAAACTTGCCATGTATATGCAGAAAGCCCACGTGCAGGCAGTAACCATCTCCGATTTTGGAAATTCCTCCTAGAAAAAAAGTTGCCATCATAATATCGCCGCTAATGGAAATTGCCTATACCATTATCTCCGAAACTAGGCAAACTGTTTGAATTTTGTTCGCGGGAATCAAGCCGGGCATTAGCACAGATAATTTATCGCAAACCTGATACATCACAATGACGTCATATTCGTTTTTATGACGTCATAATTAAGAGGACGAGGACCTCAGCTCATTTGAGCTTGTTTTTTTTTAACTTCCCTCTTATTTGAAAGACAATGCCAGCAATAACATTATTACAGTAACTCTCAGATTTTGACCGTGTTTGTGTGGTTGTGAAACCACTTTGCTGCTGTTGTTTCCAAACACCACTCAAAAGGATATTTTCCCTCGAGGTAGATCAGAGAGAAAAAAAGAAGAAAAGAAAACAAAGGTTCTTGTGAAGCCATATCGAGGCTCTGAGATAACTCGTTCAGCCAGCTTTGGCCCATCTAGTTGTTGGTTACATCATTTTTGTGGCCATGCAATAGCCTACTCTTTCAGAACGGTAGATCAGAGCAGGAATTTAGCCACGGAACCTACACACAATAGCCTACGCTTTTCGAACGGCATCGTCAGTCTTGCTAGCAAACGAGACAGTCGAATTAAACGACTACCCGAAAGGACGGAGTACTGGACGATGCGGATTTTTGTATTTGAAGCCTAATGGAAGCTTTAGAAAGCAACATTGAAAATGTTCAGCAAGCACGGCTTTCGTGTTAAGAAAATATAATAACGGAAGGTGTGACAAATAAAAACCTATTCCTATAACAGGTGAGAAGTTGCTTATTACCTCTGCCACTAAAGGTGTATTCAACCCCTGTTTGTTTGTCCGTGAGCAGGATATCTCAAAAAGTTGTGGACGAGTGATGGCAAAACTTAGTGGATGAGTTGGTCCATCCATCCATCCATTGGGACCATTCTCTGTGCAGAGTGTTGTGCTGCCTAAGCAATCTCCTTGGCTATTGAGTTGGTAGGTGACAAGAACAAGCGGATTAGATTTTGGTTCAGGTCCGAATCCGGATCAAGCCTATCGGTGAGATACAAAACGTAAACTGTTCGTTCTGGCGGAGGCATGCGCTCCAGCGAGTGCCATTCTAGTCGTGTTAACCACCCGTTCATCGGTCACAACATGGATGCTTTGAACCAAGTGTGGAGCGACATTATCTAAAGCCATCGATCTCAGACCTTCAGGATTCAACTTCTTTCCAATGATGTCCCACCAACCAATGACTTCAATTTCACAATAAAACACAAGACCATTTTTCCACACCACCTCACTACTCACTCACCTAGGACACTGCAGCATACTCACCGGACTAAAGTCCAGGGACTTATAATACAAATACGATTTTAAATTATTTTCCAAGTAAAACCCAAAACAGTTGTTTATTAAAACCTGAACCAAGTTTATTCTCATGATGGAAGGATTCTACTTTCATCACAGCTTTTTATCATTGTTAACCTTCCCGGCCCCCCCCAAAGAAAAAAACTTGGAGGTGGACGTAGGTTATGTTTTTAGCCCCCGGTTCTTTCTGTTTGTTTGATTGTTCTACAAAGTTTAGTGGACGGATATGACAAAACTTGGTGGAAACTTGGGTAGTTGACAGATAACAAGGCCGATTCGATAGTTCGGTCCGGATGCAGATCTGCGCTATTATGGATACAAAACGTTAAACTGATTCAGGTTGGCGGACTATGTGCTCGACCGAAGTGCCATTCTACTTTAGCATGTTCAAACTATCAATAACTGTATTGATTTCGTCCTTGTCACACAAACTAACCTGTCCACCAAGTTTCGTCCGAATCCGTACATAACTTTTGCGATATCATGCAAAATGTCGTTGTTGGCCCCGATCTCTCAATTGGTGAAGAATCACTTGAAAAATTCTGCAGAAATCCAGATCCGGATCTGGATCTTCACAAACTCATCAATTCGTCCCTTGTCACACACCCAACTTCTTCACCCAAAATTTTTGTGCGAATCCATCAAAATTCTTTGAGATATCTTGTTCGCACAGAGATAACATGACAGGGTGAAAACACAACCTCCATTTCACCTTCGGTGAGCGGAGTAAAATATCAAGGTTCAACAGTCAATTGTTGCTCTCCTTCCTCTGCAGTCTTGTTTCAGGAACCCTTCTGTTTTTGGCTGCAAATACTTTTTGTTGTCTTTTTCTGATCAATTGCTTGAATTATGTAAATGTGCAAGGATGTGCTTCAGGTGGGAATTTCATTGAGCCTGGAAGATACCACTGCTTTTTGAGTGTTGCCTTTATCACCACTTTGATTCACATTATTTGCGTCATTTGCTTGCTTCAGTGTGAACATAATCGGTAATAATATTTATCACATTAAGCTTCAAACCAGATTTTGTCTTATTGAAATTTGGTTAAACTGCCACGACTGTTAATGTTGTATTTGAATAGTTCATTAAAATGATGAAATTCATTAAATAGTTTTAATCGTTGCCTGATTTGTTTCGTTTCTCCTTGCCTCTCCTCCCAGTTGAGCTCCATCCTCTCTCTCTCGGCTCTCCGACCATTCCCAGCTCCTTCCACGATGCTCACATTCTTCCACTAACTCTCTCCTGTTTAACTCCTAAAAATCCTGGGTTTCTATGCACTCCACTCTTTTGTTTCCTCCTTTTCCTATTTGTGACCTGCCTTTCTTTAGATAGATTCAATCCCAACTCTTCCCTCCAAAGGCTTCAAGTTGATGTGTACCACCCCATCTCATTCAACCCCCCTGCCCCCCCCCCATCCTTACATACAATCTTATTTGCCACCCTTGACTTCTGCCAAGCCCAATGCTATACTGCGGGTCTCTCCTATCCTTCTGCACACCCCGTTTCCCAGCCCCCGTCTTTCCCACCCCGTCCTTCCCACCCCCGTCCGTCCTTCCACCCCCGTCTTCCTTCCACCCCGTCCTTCCTTCCACTCCCCCGTCCTTCCTTCCCACCCCCGTCCTTCCTTCCCACCCCCGGTCCTTCCTTCCACCCCCGTCCTTGCTCCCACCCCCGTCCTTCCTTCCCCACGCCCCGTCCTTCCTCCCACTCCCCCGTCCTTCCTTCCACCCCGTCCTTCCTTCCCACCCCTATCTTTCTTCCACTCTTACTTCCCTCTTCCTTCTTCCTCTCACCTCCCCCCCCCCTTTTGGAAGTAAGAGAGAAATTTATGAAAAGGATC
>CM068953.1:61495143-61507102 GCA_035128595.1 Eptatretus atami
TATTCCTGGCGCACATGTGATGGTGACACAGGGCAATGCATAGGCAGAGGCCATGGGGTTATGCAGAGGCAGGCAAACAAGGCATGGCAAGGCAAGGCCAGGCGGACCAGTAAACTGCAGCACAAGCAGGCCGGCATTGAAGCTGGGCGGCGCCTCCGGGATGGTCCGCAAGGTTCTGTGGAGGGAGTACGGGGGTGTGGCCACTCCGAAAGGCGGGCTCGGAACCTAACCTACGGTCTTCCCCCCAACCATCGCCTTTGCCTGTCTCTGTCCATTACCCACTCCCTTAATTTGCAACACAAACAAACAAATTTAGCCCCTTTATACTTGTATTTTTTTCTTATAATTTCGTCTCCCTAACCCCCCCTTAATCACCTTTGGGCCAAGCTAACCTATCATGTCAACCTAACCTACTCCAACCTTCCTAAAATCCATTTTGGTAGGCGAATAAGAAGAGGCTAGTGTCCTTGATCTACGAGGCCCAACAAAGCCTCAGGAATTTAACCTCCCACATAATTCAGCAATCTTTCCCAAGCGGTGGGTTCCAGGCAGCCTTACAGAGAGCGAAGGGATGGATGGTGCGAAGGGGTACATCTCCGTAACTATCCTAGCACTTATTACTTTAAACTACCCTGGGGCTTCCAAAACGCCTGTCACTTTAAGCGATCAGGTTCTAAAATACCATGATTCCGTCGCGTGTTTGGTGTCCATATTAATTGGGCCCTGCCCACAAATTTTCTTCTGTGCCCTTGCACCAATTTCATGCTGGGGCAGCATGGTTCACTTGGCAGGGATTCCACCCTTGCCCGAACTTAACCATGGCACCCCCGGGCCTGAGGCTGTCTCCGAGCCCTACCTACTCCTAGAACGCGGGGGGTGGCCCTTCCTGGCATTGCCGCCATCGATGCTGCGACACGGTGGCTATTTGGCACTTCGGGCCCCTCCGAGGTCGACCGTGGCCACTACACTATCCGGTTCCCTTGGACCCTTGCCTACTCTGGCCGACTGTCCGGTGCCAGGGGTGCCTCTACTCGATACTCACCTTTCAACAGCCACGCTCCCAGCCGGTCCATGATACTGCACCCCTCTAAATGGGTTTCGAGCCTCTTTCCACACAACAACAGAACGACCTCCTTTTGGTAAATTTGACTAACCCATAACTAACATTACACTGACCCCAGGGTCACTTGGGTGGGATTTACTCCCCCCCCACTCATTTATTCGCACCATGCATACCACATTCGCTCCACTCACACGCTTGGGCCCCGCTGACCCACACTCATTCATTGTAGATTTTCTTTCACTTGTTCACACCAACACTGACATCTCCTTAACTAAATTCCCTAAGTCGTGCTCCCTCGTTGTCCCTTAAATTAATCACGTTCCATTTAATCTACGTAGCTAAGCTACGTGCCCACTACACATTCCATTTCTGTACATGCTCCCAAATCCATTTCCATTCTAATCTGAATAAATTCCCACTAACTAGTCACCGGGCCCCATGGAGGACAGCTGATGCCCCATGAGGCCGGTCTATCTAGCTAACCCCGTCGTGCTAACTGGCTTCCTTTGCCAAACCCTTGCTGGTTCTTGCGAGCGAGGCTTTGTTTTTTTTTCCTTTTCTGCACCGCCATTAGTGGCAGTTGACGGCATCACTCGCTCGTCCCATCCGATGGCCGATCCGTGCAGCCATACGTCACCCTGAGCATAGCAATCAGCGCTCGCTTCTCGAGGGATCCCCACATGAGCCGACATGTGCAGTCACCCGCAACTCAAGCCTCGAGGTCCGTGCCGATGACGTCACTCGCGCACCAACCTGCGCGTTTCCCGTGCATGCCAGCTCGAGCGTATCGTCCCGGAAACCCGCTCCACGAACAGAACACGCGGCATGCAGCGCGTGGAGCTTCGCACACGCGCTCGCATGTGGACCCCTGTTTGCCGAATTCAAAACAACCTTCCTTTTAACCGTGCATGTGGCGGTTTGTACGCGCACAAGGGAGATGTTCCAGCGCCGGCTTTCCGATCACACAAATGTGCGTGCTTGGGCCGTTCGGCAAAACACGGAATGGACCTCGCATGCAGCGTCCGGTGGAGCTGGCGCGGTCACCCAAACAACTTCATGCGGCCCACAGCTCGCTACTCGTGTCTCCCATCTGAATCAGTCCATGTACCAACCAATGCACGCACTCACGCATGCTATTTCACTCCGCATGCTTTCACTCACGCTATATACTCACCTTCTGGCACACATTTCAGCACACTCGTACCACTCATACACTTTACCACACACACTGGGACATTTACATCGGGGATTCGCGTTACCACAAGCAATCCCGGGGTTTCCATACCCCCCAAGCTCCGCGTGCACCCGTTCACAGCACTCAACCGCTCTACCTCGTTCGGCCCGATTGGACTCACGTCGTCGCGATCTGCCTCGAGAGAGCGTATTTTCTCCCTCTGTCCCTTAAGGAGGATGGATATCCTGCTGCTCACACCGGATCACGAAACATTCACCATGCTCAACCCCATTGTCACTCACCAACTCTATGTGTGTGTGTTTGTCAATTTCCTGTAGTTTCTCCTCTACTTGTTCCATCTCCCGTGTCTCTGGTGTTCCCTCCTTTGTCTCCTGCGTCTCCCTTTGTGTCTCCATGAATTTTTCCGTCGCCCCCTTAATTGTGGTGCTGCTCGTCCCCTCGTGTCTCATCCTACACGTTTCGGTCTCCCCGTTAATTGTGGTGGTGTCTCTCGTCACTATTTCTATCTCCCGTGTCTCTTTTAATTCCGTCTCTCCCCTAATTATCATGACATCGCTCGTCCCCTCGACCGTACCCGTCTCCATTGGGGGCAGGACACATTGCACACTCCCCCTCGTCAGTTCGGTCACTCCGCCATGCGGTTTCGCCATTATGCCCTTCATGCTCGCCTGCAGGTTCAACCCCACGCACTGCATTTCCCCTCGCTGCGTTTGCATATGACCCTTCATCTCATCCATTTTGTGCGCATTTGCATCCATTTTGCGCTCTATATTGCTTTGCATCGCTTGAATCATCCGAACCAACTGTTCGATGCCCAATGGCTCTAGTGGAGCCGATCCGCCGCGGTTTCGCTGAGGACCGAGGGGGAAATTTGACAGAGGGGACGCTCTTGCACCGCCGCCCCCACCGCGCCCATTATGACTTCTGGGTCCGGTTGTGGGGGAAGTTCCTGCATGGGGGTGTCCTGGACCATGGGCTCCTCCACACTACTACCACTACCCACCTGTTTCAGCCCGTCTTGGTTAGACATGTCGCGTGTTGGAAATAAAATTTAAAACGCTCATAATTTGGGGGACACGGGGGGGGGTTTGCTCCCTTACACCCCCTGATCCGAATCCCATGAATTTCTCTACGAAGCCGAGGGGCCGAATCGCACTTCCGACTACCAATTTGTTTGCCGGCCGGGTATCGGCTGCGAGCACGACCGCTAGGTGGAGCAGTAGTTGACTCTACCAAAACCCGATCTAGATCGTACCTTCGGCAAACTCCGAGGTACGGGTCTCCTTACCGACGTGAATTCAATAATATAATTCACCACGTGGTAACAGGGGTAATGCCAACTCAAAATACCTGACCCACGTGGTGAGCTAGCGAGTATTCACACCCTCGACGGCACTCGTACGGGACGAGCCGTATGCGCTCGACCCGTGCGTGACCGAGCGGACAGATCACCAAGCTTTCCGTGGTCCAAATGCATACACACTACGGCCACAACGGCCTTCTTACTCTCCCACATGCACCACGTAAACCAATAGAAACACCACAAAAAACGAGGATACAGTAACACATGGGTATTTATAATCGGGAAGGGGGCCTTCAATTAAGGGGCCCTTCGTTAATAATATATATTATAAATATATAAGCCAAAATTATTCGTACCCCTGAGAAAATCTGAGAGTTTTGCATTTCATACCTACAAGCTGAGTGTGTAACTTTCACTTCACCCAAGGACATTAGTTGGCATGTACAAATCCACATACATTTGGCTCAACATTATTAGCATACAATGAAATGTTAGATTTCGTTTTTGCCTGTCCAAAATTATTCATACCCATACAAGTCTCAGAATTGAAGGCAATGTTTGTGTTGTAATGCACATGCTTTTGATTTCTAAGATCTCTTATAAAGTATGCAATTATCCAAGATGTGTGCATACATCTGAATGCATTACAAATTGGTCTATTGAATGTACAGTGAGGAATGTTAAGAACAACACTCTGCTTTTGACTATAATTAAGGGAGCTGATGCAATAATTCTCATTCGTCAGCATGGCGAAGAATAAAGAAGTCAGTAGAGCTTCGGTTTTCATTGTGAATGCTCAAGGAGGAAAGGTACAAAGCTATTTCGAAGCATTTCCGAGTTGCAGTTGCCACCAACAAGCATAATTAGGAAGCAAGGAGTTCCACAGTGTAAAAAAACATTGAAGGACGTGGTCGGAAGCCAAGGTGTCGCCTCGTCTGGCAAGAAAAGTATGGCGAGGCCAACAACAATCCAGATCACTATTAGGCTCTCCGAACAACCTTGGTGAGTCTGGACCAAGATATCAAGCAGACACTCCAGTGGACGTTGCACAAGGGGTGCCATGGACGCACCAAGAAACTCCACTCCTCCATCCCAGCACAGAAGGCTCACCGTAGCCTTTGAAAAGCTCACCTGGACATAGATCAAGCTTTTGGTCCTCGGTTCTGTCGGATGAGACGAAATTGAGCTTTCGGGCACAGAGTAGTGCTTTCGGTTGGCGAAAGAAAGGTGAAGCATACAACCCTAAGAACACAGTCCGACTTCAAGCAGAGGCGGAGCTAATGCTTGGGATGTTCTCAGCCAGTGGGCCGGCAATCTCGTCAATGAGATGCATCATGAAAAAGAGGCAGTACATCAAGATCCGAGAAACTCAAACAGTCCACAGAGAAACTTCACCCTAGGGAGCAATTGGACATATCAGCAGCAACGATCCAAAACACACCGCCAAGTCAGTCAATAAATGGTTCGTAATGATGTAGACGTTTAGAGTGGCCAAGCCAAAGTCCAGACCTCAACCCAATCGAGAATCTGTGGAGGGAGCTCAAGACCGGGAGTGGTGGAAAGGAGGCCTTCCAACCTCAAAGACCTGGAGACCTTCGCGAAGGAGGATGGGCCAAAATCCCTGTAGAGACATCCACAAACTTGTGCAAGTTAAAAAAACCGTTTGGAGGCTGTATCACAACAGAGGCTTTTCATTGATATAGTGCTTTGAACTGATCTTAAGGCGCTGCCACACACTGACATTAGCCAGCAATGGCAACGTAAAAAATATGAAAACGTTGGCACGCTGAAATTTTGATGTTTTTTTAAGTTTGGTCGTATTCATAACTGTTGGTCGTATGCATAACATATTAGTAACGGGCACAGAACGTTTCGTTAGTCTTATAGATAACTGATTCAACGAACTTAGCCTGTTTCGCGGCACAACCTTGCCAACGATAGTTTAACTTAGGCATAGCGCCCGCTCACGTAGTTGCCGACGATCACGTGTGCTAGCCTATTAAAAAGCTGCCGCCACACGATTAAATCATAAACGCCAGGAATTGAATGTCAACATCGCAGTCCTACCTTGAGGATTTAGCCACGATGCCGACCTAGAAAATGTGTCTAAACGCTGCACACGTCGAATACGGTATGGGTAAGTTGTGTTTACATTAAAAGCACGCTGAAAAACGAATGAAGACCTGTCATATTTGTGGTACGTTTAGTACTCGTGAAATTTCAAGCATGCTGAAATTTTACGACGTACTCGCCTAGGCTCACACGTCTCCGCTACGCTGGGAATAAGTTGTAGCACCGATATCGACGATGACACACTCGACCAACAAGTCTGTAAGTTACTATATAGTCAAAACACCGAGGTAATGATAGCATACGCCGAAACTTATTTCCTAAGGCAAATTCTTTTTTTCTCCTTGGCTCCGATGAAGCACGTGACAAATATCTGAATTGTTGTTGTTGTTTTTTTTATTATTATTTTTTAGTCTACAGAATTTTAAAATATATTCGACAATTGCTTTTAAGTTCGCACGTCGACGTGACATCCCAAACACAAAATATTCACAGAGGAGGAACTAAGAATAAACATGAAGCAAACTGAAGAGGCAACGGATGTGACATAACGGCACGTCAAAATCTGAATTTATGTTGTGCTTTTTATTTTTATAACGTCCAATACCCATTATACGGAGCTGTAATGAAACACTTCAGTAATTCTGTGTCGTCCGGTAGACGTCAATCAATTACTTCTACTCACATAATATTTCGTTGGAGGTACGTACACTACGTCAAAGCAGCTACTCATAAGTATAGAAAATGATTTGGGTACGCTAAGCATTACCTCGACACGTGGTTTTCGACTTATGGATTACAAGTAACTGCCTTACTGCAAAAATGTAAACAAGTAACGCACAATAACGTGATCAACTATCGACATAAGGTCCGAGATGATGTCACGATCGAATGTAACGTGCCTACAACAACTTCGTTACTCGATGAGTTCATAAATAATTTCGGGTACGCAATCATTACCACCGATGTTTCGATGTAGAGTAACTACAAGTAACGTTTCGAGGTGTGTCAACGATCGCAAACGTTGCCTACAATTAGGCCACGTAGCGAACGTGGAGTCATACCTGGCATTACGTCGTAAAGTTTCAAGGCATGCAAAATTTGAGACAACGCAAAGTACACGATGGAAAAGCAGCGTCTAACATAACCGAGTCCTTCGCATATTGTTTCAGCGTGCCTTAACAGTATACATAACTAGCGCCATAACGTACGACGTTCCGGACGTTTTAGCCAATTTTGCATACCTCAGGATACGTTGCTATAATCGGTCTAAATGTACTAGTGCCTTAACAAGGTATGCAATAATTCGACATGCCATTTTTGTAAATCTATCAATAAAATACCCCCAGAAACAACTGTATTTTGAAAGTCTTCTTATGCAGGATTCTTACTGTTTCACATTCTTATGTAACTAACCAGAAGAAACTCTTCTCCTCAAATACACAATTCAAAAATACTTCCAATATTGTAGGTATAATAATTTGGCTTAACTCTAATTATATACATATATATATAATATATATACTGATATTATATATATATATACAAGCTTGCACACTAAAAACGCGGCTCGCCGTCACATCGATCCTCATGAAATTCTGTGCACTTAGTGCGACATGCAACAAGTTGTGAAATCTGCGTCCATAGTACCACTGCATTTTGCACAATATTGTACCGCCGTTACCTCTGTTCGCCATCTTGCTAGCCGTCTGTGTCAGCGATTGCGTCCGTGCTGGCTACGGAGCTTCTGTACCTATCCCTGCATCCTACTAGTATCCCTCATGATACTACCTAATAAAAATATATTAATATATAATATAATATTTATATATATATTGTTACGATCGGAAACCATATGCATTCAAACATACAGAAGTCCCAAAAAGTCAGTTATCCATCTAAGTATATGTGTAGCTGCAGTATCCCTTCCTTGTCTATAGGGAAATCAAGGTGGGACATTGCGATTTCTTTTAGTTAGGTTACTTACATCTTATTAAACGACCATCAAACAAACCATAACGACCATCCAACTGAACCATCTAACGACACATCAAAGCAAAACCATCAATGAACCCTCAACTCATCCAAGGACATCCACAACCAAACCACGTAACCCTCCAGCACTTGCAACACTCGCCTCTGCTGGCGCACAGCATACGGGGCAAAAAACTCAAGTCCGCCGTTCCTTTGTGCTTTCTACAAAACGTTCCTTTCACGTTGGTATCTCCCTTGATGAGTCCACAACGGGAGGGGGGATGGCCCTCCCGTTTGCTAGGCCCACCCCAAAAGGCGAACCCCATGAGACCCGTCCAAATCAGGCAGACGGTGATCTCGTTCACCGAGCCCACCGCCCTTCGGGACCCATAAAAATTACGACGCTCGTCAGAGTTAAGTTTTTTTTGGAGGAGTTGAGTTGAGTTCTGTGACATGCGTGACTGCAGTCGTTTGAGCTGGAGCGAGTGAGATTCTGTCATGGCTGGCGTTCGTTGGAGTTTTCCGGTCCGTCCGCGACCCTGATCTCCACCCGGGACTCTCGACTGCCTCCCGGTTCCTCCATGGCACAAGCCCCCAAACGAGTAGATTGAACTGTGAGCGAGCCGCACAAACATTAACAGGTGCCGCACCCTCCATGACCATTCATCCAGCAGTGAGCACCCCCTCCTCAATGTGCAGTACTCCCAGAGCATACTCGACGACCACCCAGCTCGTCTTCACCCTCTCTGGATGCGGTCTTTAATAAATCATGATGCTGTGCTTCGGAGTGTGGCCCTATCTTTGTATGGAAACTGTGAGTAAGTGCTTGAATCCTGTATAATTTTGCCTGCCTAATGTATTCCGCGGATAAGTCTTGCTCGATCCGCTTATGTTAAAGAACCAATTGTAGAAATGTCCCCGTTTCATTCCATCCTTCTTGCATTGGTCCAGCCATGTCCTAGGATCGAGTTTTACGCCCGGTCTTTCCCCTATACGCACTAAGTCCCGTTCATACCACGCGTCAGGCCTTTCAGTCCTTTCTCTCGCTGCATCACCGAACCGAGCTTCGATCCATCAGTATGGAACATTCTAACACGCAGTCCGGCTAAGGACCTGTTCGAGAAAGACATGCGATGCGCGTGGAATCCCGTAGTCGAAATCGCGTAGTAGATTAGTAATTGATCTAGCTCAAAAATGACCCTATTCTAGCGGTTGAGATCATTGGCGTCCATGGTCGGTAAGCACCCGCTGGCCACGAATTATACCGGAGCGACGGCCTACAATTCCGGAGTCTGGTGGGACACCATTAACCTCCCCAACACAAACAGGGTCTTAACTCTACACGCACCTCCGGCCCCAACACAATATAATCAAATATGTATAAATGCTATATAATATATATGTTTAGCCTATATACTATATATTCATATATATAGTAATATATATATATATATATATATTATATATTTTACGGATTTTTCGCAGAATCCCCGCGTCTGATGAGGCACCACACATCCAGGTCCTCAGACAGTTATTGTTGCCTTCAATGCATGTCAGATTAGCCCCCGATCTCACCATGCTTAATGGATTCTCTAATGTAGTCCGTTGAGAAGGGTAAAGTATAGATCCCCTCTCTCTATGGGGAAGTTTTCTTTATACAGACACGATTCCACAACATTATGCTATCCGAAGTTCTAAAGACCCACCCTCATTATATTTCAACTCACAATAAACCTATTGCGCACGATCTCGCAGCCCACCCTTAATATATTTCACTCAGCAATCGATCTTTCGTGAGCTCACGACAAGCACGATTTTGAGAGCACAGGTCGTCTCATGGTAACGTGCGCAGTTGGGCGGGGTGGTGAGAAGTGGCGGCTGGACCCGCAGAATGCCCCGAAAGATATAAAAAGACAGTTCTTGAGGAAGCCGTTTGGAGAGAAAAGGCGAAAGAGACTTCTGAATGCGGAGAAGAACGTTCTGTTGAGGAGACGTTAGAGAAGGGAAAGCCGAAAGAAGAATACATTCTGAAGAGAAAAGAAACGTTATCTGAAGAAGAAAGAGATACGTTCTGAGAAATAAAAAAAGACAGTGAACGAAGAAAGTACAGAGAGAGAACGAGCAAGAAGCAGATGTAGCGATGCACAAAAGAGGAAAAGGAAGCGCCATCGTGGTGTGTCGGCCAGCAGCCACACAGCAGAGACGTATCAGTACCTAGCCCAAGCATCGGACAAGTGGACGGTGCTGGGTTGAGCGTAGCACGTGTGAACAAAAGCTGCAACAAGTGAGCTCACATGGGTCAGTCACCAACAAAACACACCAAGGTCGAAACCCGCGAGACCATCTCGGTACCTCCAGACATCAAACTGGCGTCAAGCTACCCAGCGAGAAGTGCACACAAGCTGGGGTGCTGCGAGGACGACACACAACGCTACGCATTTCCGATGTTTTGATTCAACGGACTACTTTGGTCGAGCGAGACGAATATTTTCCCCCTCCCCTCACTCTGGAATGAATCTGCTGGTACCCTTGTCTGGTTTTAGCTGTTAAGTAAGTCAACCCCCTTAAGTTCTGCTCTTGTCTCTTCCTTGAGCATTGATAGATTTGCTTTAAATTCTTTATTTACCTCAGCAATAAAATTCTTTTTATTATTATTTATTTTATTATTAAATAACATATTTTCGTCATTCCAAACCTAGTCCTAGTATTCCTTTCCTTTCCATTGGACTAGCATTGCCGAAACACGAGAGATAGACTGGACGCTAAATTATCCACAGATTCGTACCAAAAAATCGATCGGCATAGCACCAGCGTTAAAACGCTTGGCGCCCTATAAAATTAATCAGATAATGATTGTGACATTTGCGAGGGCATGCTCCGCTCAGTAACCACGCTCCGATCCTCCTAAGTTAAACACGATAATATTAAGAGGGCGGACCACTGGAACAGTGTTGCACTGGGGCCGTCTTGGTTTATTAAAACAACCACCTACCATAACGTTAATTATGAGCGGTGCCCCAGGTACCGGCTCTACCGAGGACAACCAGGGATTTAATCCCGCTGGTGACAAGCCTGCTCGGCTTACCCACTCGTCCGGATCTCACTACCGGGTCACCGCAAACATAATATGTATTGTATTCAAATAAATAATAATATATATATATATACTACATACTATGTATTACTATACATAATCATGATAAACAATATATATAATATGGTGGATATACTGTATCTCTGGCTCACTTCCCCAGTAAATGATCATGACGAGATCTTTCATGCGATCACATTTTTTCCTCCAAAATTTACATCCCCCTTTTATCCAGGTATATTTTTGTCTTCCCTTTTTAACCAGGGGCATTCTATTCACAATAACAATGCGACAAGATAAAGATTGTCAATCGCCACGTCGATTAATGTCGTTTTCAAGGTGTTCTAAAGTATCGAAACCTGTCAAGCCCTAGACACTCATTTGTCAATATAACTCAATAAAATATTTTGCTCAACTTCATTAACCTAAACATTGTTCATTCTCATATCCTCAAGTTTAATTTCTTGCACAATTAATCCTCATCCTTTGCACATATCCCTTCAATTTTCACCGGTCGTGCTGTAAAAATGAGAATGTTTTTTTCACTACGTTCTTTCGGGTAAACATAGGAAGGTTTATTTTTCACATCTCTGTGCTGTTGGGAAAAAAAAACAGAAACGATTCCTGTGACCTCTGAACACCCTTGATAATCTAACATCAGAACACGGACCAGCTACTTTTAAACCATAAGTTACATTAAGACGCTCTGCACAGCCTACACCAATCAATAACTCAAATCAATTTCAATCAAGCAATTGACAGTACTGGTTACGAAAAATCGATACTACACCCGAAAACCAATAACCTCCGCACCCCACCCCCACACATTAATTTACCCACGCCACACACTCTGTCCTCACAGAGCATACACTCAGCTCTCCTGTGCCACACCCCCCCGAACCGCTCTGGACAACAAACTCTTCGCCTCCACACCAACGACACTTCCTTATAAAATTCGCCAGCACATTCCGCCAACCAGAATTTTATCATCTTTACAACTAAAGCATCAACACCGACTCGTCCCTCCAACGAACAAAACAGCATCAACACAAATGTAAGTCTGCTAAGGTTTTCTCGCTGGAACGTACGAAGTCAAAATATAATATTGAATCTATAATTTTAATATAGTTTTTTCCTGGCATCAGGCAGGAAGAGAGCAGTTCATATATCACACAGGGTGCATGGAATAATCTTCTTTACAGGGTCTATCGAGAAGATAATAGATAGAGGTTAATACTCACACCCCAATTTCTTCTCTTATAT
>CM068953.1:61508102-61521653 GCA_035128595.1 Eptatretus atami
GGTTCAATTTTTAACATCACGTTCAGCTCACGAATGGTTGGCTTTGGAATAATAAATAGTCGACGTCGAAAGGAAAGAATATGTTTTGTACTGTGGTCCTTAAAGCGAACAGGAATGAAAGTTATTTTGAAACAACAGTGCCTACTGTTCTAAAGCAGCTTTCACCTGCTCGTTTTTGATGAAGGGAGGAATATTTGACAGGAGTACCTTCATCGATGGAACATCGAGGGGTGATATGAAGAGGAATATATCCGGCTCCACAGTCAGTCCTGACTCCACAAGCCGCGCCACTATTTCCTCTTTAGCGACGAAGATAACAACACGCTGATTCATTCTCGATGCAGCTATTACACTATGCATGCCGATTAATTTTCCGACACACAAAACAACTTTTTCAACTGAGATCTTAGGTGGTGGCGTACATGAAAACCTATTTTTCCAACTTAAAGACTCTAACAGCTCAACGGTCGCCATGATTTAGGCGCAATAACATCAATGCCTCAGGGATAAAAAACACCGTGGAACTGAGTGTACTCACTCACTCTCAAACTCCAAAAAGGAAAAACAAGAGAGAGTAGAATATATATACATGTATAAAATATATATATATATATATATATATAAATATAAATAAAATAGAACAGGGAGCATGATAGCAAGAAAAGGAAAAAAAAAAATAAAAAAAGGGGGAAAAAAAAAAAAGAAAACACAAGCGACGCTGGCAAATGGAGGAAAATAATCTATCTATAATTCCAGCAATCTCTGTGTGTGTGTGTCTGTCTGTCTGTCTGCGACCGCCGTTTCTCGACGACCGCAGGTCCGATCTGATTGAAACTTGCCAGGAATATTGCCGGGGCCCGCAGATGTGCCTTTTCGAGGTTTGATATCAATCGGACAAGCGGTTCCCAAGTTACGGCCATTTATCTGTCGACCAATGACAAGACCAGTGCTATGACATCACGAATGACGTCACAATTAATGTTTGTTTGTTTATTTATTTATTTATTATTTTATTTATTTTGCACGATTGACAGTCCGATCTGATTGAAACTTGCCAGGAACATTGCTGGGGACCCACGGATGTGCCTTTTCGAGGTTTGATATTAATCGACGAGCAGTTCCCAAGTTACGGCCATTTATCTGTCGACCAATATCTGCGAGAGAGGGGACAGGGGAGAGGGGGATGAGAGGGGGCGAGAGAGGAGGGGGGAGAGAGGAAGGGCGAGACTAGGAGGATAGAGGGGGGCAAGAGAGGGGGAGAGAGAGGGGGCGAGAGAGGGGGGCGAGAGAGGGGGGATGGGAAGGGGGATGAGAGTGGGGCAGAGAGGAGGGGGAGAGAGGAAGGGCGAGACTAGGGGGGATAGAGGGGGGCAAGAGAGGGGGAGAGAGAGGGGGGCGAGAGAGGGGGGCGAGAGAGGGGCGAGAGAGAGGGGCGAGAGAGGGCTGCACATACTGGCACTCACCTACGGGCACGCACCTACGGGCCCGCCCCTACGGGCCCGTACTAGTCTATCTTATATTCCAGCAATCTGTGTGTGTGTGTGTGTGTGTGTGTGTGTGTGTTGTCTGTCTGTCTGTCTGTCTGCGACCACCGTTTCTCGACGACCGCCGTCCGATCTGATTGAAACTTGCCAGGAATATTGCGGGGCCCCGCAGATGTGCCTTTTCGAGGTTTGATATCAATCGGACAAGCGGTTCCCAAGTTACGGCCATTTTACTGCTTTTCAGTGTTGAAAAGGTGTATATATGGCAGCTGAAGGTGTCGTTCCACCTTCTCACCTTATCATGCCAATTTTTCCCAAATTATTAATAACCGGACGATCACCGGTCCGATCGGATTGAAACTTGTCAGAATATTGCCAGGACCCGCTGATGTGCCTTTTCAAGGTTTGATATCAATCGGACAAGCGGTTCCCAAGTTACGGCCATTTATCTGTTGACCAATGACAAACACGGTGCTATGACATCACGAATGACGTCACAATTAATGTTTATTTATTTATTTATTTATTTTATTTGCACGATTGACGGTCCGATCTGATTGAAACTTGCCAGGAATATTGCTGTGGACCCGCTGATGTGCCTTTTCAAGGTTTGATATTAATCGGACAAGCGGTTCCCAAGTTACGGCCATTTATCTGTCGACCAATGACAGGACACGGTGCTATTACGTCACGAATGACGTCACAATTAATGTTTATTTATTTATTTTATTTTATTTTTGCACGATTGACGGTCCGATCTGATTGAAACTTGCCAGGAATATTGCTGGGGACCCGCGGATGTGCCTTTTCGAGGTTTTATAATAATAATCGGACGAGCAGTTCCAAGTTACGGCCATTTATCTGTCGACCAATATCTGCGAGAGAGGGGACGGGAGAGGGGGATGAGAGTGGGGGCGAGAGAGGAGGGGGGAGAGAGGAATGGCGAGACTAGGGGGATAGAGGGGGGAGAGAGAGGGGGCGGGAGGCGAGAGGGGGCGAGAGAGGGGGGTGAGAGTGGGGGGCGAGAGAGGGGGGACGGGAGAGGGGGGATGAGAGTGGGGGCGAGAGAGGAAGGGCGAGACTAGGGGGATAGAGGGGGGCAAGAGAGGGGGGGAGAGAGGAGGGGCGAGAGAGGGGCGAGAGAGGGGGGCGAGAGAGGGGACGAGAGAGGGGGCGAGAGAGGGGGGCGAGAGAGAGGCGGGCGAAGAGGGCTGCACATACTGGCACTCACCTACGGGCACGCCCCTACGGGCCCGTACTAGTAATACTAATGATAATAACATGGACGACGTCCAAGAATCGTTTAAAGGGAGCCAAAGCGTTGGCAAAAACTAACAAAACACGTCGGATGGAAAACAGGCCTCAAAACCGGGAGGGTTCTGAGAAACCCGAACACCACCTACCGTGCGCGCTCTCTTTCTCTCTCTCGCTCAATGGAAAGAGAAAACAAGGACAAAGGGGTCAAGAGAAAACGAAAACTAAAACATTTAGACGTGAGAAGAGAGAAAGAGAAAGCAACACAGGCTCCGCGCGTACCGCCAGGGACTGAGCAACAGGCCTTCGCGATTGCACGTGCGTGCCAAGCGAGCAACAGCTGTGCAAAGTGGGAGGAGAGAGAGAAGAGAGAGAGAGAGAGAGAGAGAGAGAGAGAGAGAGAGAGAGAGAGAGAGAGAGACAGAGAGACAGAGAGACAGAGAGACAGAGAGACAGAGAGACAGAGAGACAGAGAGACAGAGAGACAGAGACAGAGAGCGAGAGAGATGTGATTTTTGCTTGTCTGGTAGTTAAAATTGAAAATCATTCCAAAGAGGAAACTTACTGTTTCTATGGAGGTCATAAAGGACACAAACAACAGGCACAAAGAACTAATGTAACGTGTTAAATAAGGTGGTGAAAAAGATGCTGTGTTAATGGCGGTAAACTTCTGAATTTTTTTTTCTATAACCTAACCAACAAAATCTTTACTTTATTTGATTGCAATTATATACTTGACACTGTAGAGCACAAATCACCTTTTTGGCACTTTCAAACCCCTTCAGTTTAGAAATACTTGGCTCCTCCAGTGTCTCTCAGGCTTTATTTCTCAATGGTTCCTGCTCTTGTATGGAACAAGTCTCAGGCATTGTATGAAAATAACAGCAGTGATTTGGGCAATTTTTTAAAAAATTCAATGTGTGGGACAAGTTTGACCTCCAAGATGGCTGATAAACAAAGGCACGTGACTTTGTGATGTCACATGAGAAACCTCTGTAGCGTATCTGAAGGTGATGAGCCCGTATAACATTATCTGAAGGTGATACGATTGGAACCTTTTCACTCTTTTCACTCAAGTGGTTGTTATACTGCACAAGAACAAATTTAGACATTCTGGATCAAATATAATTGGTTTGTGCCCTCACTGGCTTTGATGATCACTTGCGGTCTCAAACCTGCGGATCCTTCATGGAATGTCCCAACAATGGAGTCAATTGAACCTTTGATGTGGTGTGCTCAGCAATTGGTTGAATGAAAATGAATCGATGTTCAAACTTGACCATGAAGTTTGACCTTCCATAACTGTAAGCACCTGTCCTAAAAGTTTCTCTAAATGTTAGCACTTGTCCTTACAGTTTCCATCACTGTAACCACCAAAGTTTCGGTAGAGAGAGTCAAGCTTTACATAACACTCAAGTTGTTTTTAATGGTCAAAATCAAAAGGTAAACCCTGCCGTTACTCTGTGACGGTGTACACTTGTGACGTGTACTTACGGCTCACTGAGTGTGTGTGCACCAAACGGGCGTACATTTCTGATGTCCACAGCAGGAGCTTGTACAATTTGTCTCATTTTTGTTTAATTCCGTCTCGCGTCACAAACACGACGCCATAGACAGAGAGAACCTTCTAACAGAACGTAAATTGTCCCTGAAAAAACGAACAGAAACAAAGGGTAAACAAGCTTGGCATGTTAACCGCATTCCACCTTTTCAACGAGCCTGGCAAACGCTCACTCTGGCGCTTACTAATGAAAGTTGAAAGACAACTTGTTGAGAAATCGAATAATGCTGCGGCGGCGAGAGAGTCGGCCCTGAGGATTCACTTTACGCACACTGAGTCTTCGGCACAAACGTTTGCTTTGGCGACTCGACTTGTTGCTTCGCTAAAGCCCTTTGCACCGAGCCCTGGCATCTCATTCCGAAGGGACAATAGCTTTGCCTCGAGTGCCAGTGACGGCAGATTCCAGCCTGACTTTCCCTGTTGCTTTGGGGATGTTTGTGTCTGCAAACAGGTCTTTAGACAGTGTGTCCATTATTGGTGGCAAACAGTGCAGTAGGGCGAGAGTGAGATCCGGGGATTTCCCGCTTCCCGGTGGTTCGGAACGCTCATGCCTACATCAGTTAAAGTGTGAATGGTGAGCGCCAAGCTGTGTGTGTGACGAGGGTGATGAGAGCCTTGGGAGGAGGTGAAGGGAGAATTCGGAATGATGGAATTGTGGATACAACCCCCCTTGCCAAACACCGTTCCTCCATTGTTACCATTGTGACGTTTCACAATGAAGAAAGTGATAATTTTTACACTTCGTGACATCAAATGCTTGATTAAAGCTCAACATGGAATGCTGGTCTGACCGGGAATGTTTGAACCTTTCTCAGAATCGCTTATCGCTGCACAGTCCTTGTTCAAGGATGGACAACGACTGAAAGGATGGACATTTCCCGGCAGAATGTATGGATGGATTCACAGTTATGATGCCGATGGGTTTGCTTCATCGGTTTCACAGCAAACTGGTCACCTTATGGTCGAAGGGACCACCGATGCTGGTCTGGTTGTTCTTCAGCTGTCAGAAACAGAAGCGTTCATTTGGGTTAAAATAGGGTCCAAAATATCTAAATACACCATAATTGTGTTCATTAAGGGTCAAGTTTCGTTCTGGAATAAAGTCGCCTGAGAATACCAAATTCCACTGAAATTGATATTTGTTCGAACGTTATTTAAGACATTAACTGTTATGGAAATATATACACACATCATAAGCTCAAGGATAGATAAGTAAATATTGTTGAGGTCATGCGGTCTTCAAAGACTGTCATGCCCCCGGCAGGTAAGGGTCGAAAAGTTCCCCCCTTCGCTCGCCTTCGCCAATTAATTTGGGCAAATCAGCATCTCAGACACACGACCATGGTGAATCTGCCTGACAAGATTGGCCGAGCGAGCCAGTCAAGCGATTCGCATTACAAGTTCTTCGGTGTGAACCCAATCTGCCCGTCTAACGGATTAATTTGCCAATTCACTGTGTTCCCCTGATACGAGCCTGCTCCAGATGACACCAGTTCTCATTAACAAGAAAAGGTTAATTACAAGAAAATGAGTGCGAAGGGGCGTGATGTGGAGTGGGTGGGGGGGGAGGGGTGAAGAAAGAGGAGCATGGCCACCGTGTGGTGATTAGACTGTTACAAAATAAAAAATAATAAATAACCTCGGGTGTCCTCGAGACCTCGACAGCTTAAACAGCTATGGTTTTATCTCAATCACTCGGGTCACACGGTACAGAGAGAAAAAAAAGGAGATCTGCTCCGTGCACAAAACCCGCGCGTGCGGAGTCAGGCTTGGTTCGGGGTCGGACCTCACGGCATCCTGCGTGCCTCCCCAGCCACGGTCATAGGCGTCGATCGGTGGGTTCCCCCCATACCCCCACACACTTTTTGGAGGGGGGGGACAGCATATCAAATGTCCTCCCCCCCCAACTTTGGGACATAAAACAAAAAATGTGTATACTCACAAATTCATTTGTTCATACTCACAAATGTGCAAATTCATTTTATGAAAAGTTTTGAATGAAAAATTTCCGTATCATATAAAACAAAGGAGATCATTATATCATCTGTGGTAGTAAATATATTAACAACTAAAGTTGTCCGGGTCTTTTTGGAACACCCTGTACAGTATAACATGATACAGTATTTCAACAAGTTGTGGACGAGTTATGACAAAACTTGGTGGATGAGTTGGTTAGGTGACAAGAACAAGCCGATTTGGTTTTGATTGAGGTCCGAATCCAGATCCAGTCTATCAGTGTGATACAAAACGCAAACGGTTCAACCCAACCCACTAAGTGCCATTCTAGTTCTAACATGCATTACGAAATAACTTTTCAAACTATACCCCATTTTATCACCTCAATAAGATCTGTAGCAATATATATATAATTTGATAATCAAGTAGATGAAGAGCAGAAGGACATGGAGGCTTCGTAGTAAGAAAAATGTATTTGAAGCTTCCAGGTGTGGTTTTGATACCTGGCCTGACTGTATAGATGCTAACCCTGCAGGTGCTTTGCTGCAGGTATGGCGTTGCATCAATGACATGCTTTGGAGGGGACGTCGAGCCAGCTCTCCCGTCTGCTAGCATTTGCTGGTGGATGGTTAAAATGTCCCATGGTGCCTTTCAAAAAGGGTTGGTCGTTGTGTGCCAGGACTCTGTCCGAATTCCAAATTCCTGCCCCCTAAGTGCAGGAGCACTGCATTGGTGGCATAGCCAATGATGATGCTACCAGCAGGTTGAAGCTGGTAATTTACTCCAAGTTCAATGTGCATTGCTCGAGTATACAATCTTCTCCTTTCGTATGCAGCACAAGGCCGTGGGTGGCATCATTTGCTGGGGTGTGTGGCGATGCCCCTGATGCAATGGCCACTGTAGATTAGAGCAGGAATTTATAATTTCTTCAGGGTGCCGGCGACAACTCACCTTGTCTTCACAAAGGACACTGTGGGGTCATCCTAGTGTTTCGCTGGCAGACGAGACGCTCAGTTCAACATCCATTTGAGGGACGGCACACACTAACAAACCATCCTGCCTGCGAAACACCTGCAAAACAAACAAGTGATAAATGTACAAGGATGACAGTTTAATTATAGCTGGCTCGGGATTCTAACCCAGACGAGACAGCTCAGAGGCGAGTGTGCATACCTCTTTTGGGGGTCGGTAAGACACTCGGACAGAGTTAACAAATGATTCACAATCTGGCTTGTATTAAAACTTACGGGAAAGGCAACCGAATGAGTTAATTCCTTCCCGGTCACTGTGAGCGCGGAGTCATCTTGGCAAGGTGCGATGGTCTCCAGATGCAAATGACTTTCCATTTTTAGCTCTCAAGCATAAAGGACCCTTTGGATCCTCTCTCTCTTCAAGACAAATATGTAGCATCAAAGCGTAGGTTTTCAAATCACAAAGAGTAACGACCTGTCGACCTTTAATAGTCACAAAGACAAATACTATACATCACATTGGCTCTCTTTAAAAGAAGATCGTTATATGACAGCAACTGGCCAATAAATTACAGAATGCACCGAATGGTGACGGCTGGACTACTCCTGGAGGTCTAACCTCTTTTTCCGTGGACATGGTGATCTTATCGTCTGTTGATCAATTCTGATCGACGACTGTGCCTGATAAGTTCTGTTCAACCTGTCGGTAGTCCTTCTTACATGTAGAGTTCTAGCTGTTGGGTGTTTTCCATTACCTGTAGACCTGACAGTCTCCCTTCTTGGCATTTTATGAAAAAAAAACAAAAAAAAACACCAGTCCTCCATTTGAGGTTTAACTGAGTTGTACCATCACATCCCTTGCGAATAAGTCACAACATACCTCAATCCCTGGTTACCCATGTTGTGACGTGAATAAACAGCTCCTGTTTACATAGACCTCCCCAGCATCTAGCTGGACACCGTAGTGATGTGCACAGTCACGTGATCAGTAACACCTCAACCTTAACGATATGTAGATTCCATCATTATTGAGATTGTATTGATCTTTGTGACACACCGATTCATTGATTGCCCTGTTTGTTGCTCTCGTCTGAAGCAACAGCTCACCATGCTCATGAGATCCCAGGTTGAAATCCCATGTGACTGCATTGATTTGTCTATTGTACACTTTTTGCCCTTGTAATTGGTGTAAAAGTACGCTGATGCCTCCGAATGCCCTTACCTTGCATGTGATAAATGTACAAGTTCCTTCATGAGCAAAGAGTATTAGATACCATTGCTTGTCTTGGGAATGTTTGAATGAGCTTTTGATAAATATGGACACCATCTTACATTAGTTAGTATCCACATTTATCAAACAATCAAACAGACACCACCTTAGTATGGGTGATAAAAAAAAAATCTGATTTTACGAGTATTTGGACTCTAGCTTGGCTTCCAGTTACCTTATTTTTTAGTTTAAAGATTCAAGAAACTCCATGGAATTCAATATTTTGGCAGCTTTGTATGCATTAACCACCACGGGTAGGCCTATCCTGTTGAAGCAATGCAGCCCAGCCGAAAGCACGACGCAAAGGCCACAAGCTTGCCGAATTGGCGCATTGTTAGACATTAGGTACGGACACGATGCCAGCCCGCTTCTTACACTCGGGTGATCGCCGCAATAAATGGCATCGCACCAAAAGGCAAGTCCGGGCCTGTGGCGATCGGACGCCATTTTGTGGTGAGTGGGAGGCACCGTGCACAGCGATGCACTCCGTGGTGCTTTCATATTAGTGTAGGACGGAGAATCGACTTGGCAGAGCAAACGTATCGCTTAAACTGAAGCAATAACGGGGCTTAGGCGGCATTCCAGAAGATTAGGCCCCACAGGGTGGCTCTGCAATAAGGCCCCTCAAGACTCCTCCATTATTCGCTCGTGATGTCACAGTGAATGAAGGAAGGGTGTTTGTGTCCACGATCTGCAGGTGCAAACGCACTTGAACATTAACAACTCTCACATGCTGGTTGTGAACTCTAATGTGAACTCTCTGATCATGCACAGATGTTTAATTGGACTATTATTCATTTTTATCTGAAAGTCGAGGCTCATGGAGGAGCTAGAACATAGAACGGATCAGGGGGCATAACAGAACAAAATAAACAGTAGCAATAAGGGTGTGGGCGGGGGGAGGGAGGCATACCAAGAGCAGGGCTGAAGGACGAATAAAGGAAGACTTGGACAAATAGTGATGTGGGGAGGAATGAGGGCTAGGGAGGACACACAGGTAGAACAAGATGGATACAGAAGCAAACTCGAAGGAAGCAAAACCTGGAAACTTGGAAAGAGGTGGAGTTGGGGAGGGTTTACGGGTGTTGAAAAGATAATGGTTTTGGATGGGGAGATGATCTGAGATAGTCTTGAAGACCTGGATGGAAGAATGGGATTGAAGAGAATGTGGAAGTTGGTTGCATAGGTGGGGAAGGGGGGAATAACGAATGAGAATGGCACTCGGTAGAGTGCATACCTCCGCCAGGCTGAACAACGTTTTGTATCCCACTGATTGCCTGCATCTGGATTCGGACCTGAACCAAAATCAAATCGGCTTGTTCTTGTCACCCAACCACCAAGTTTCGTCTACATCTGCTCCTAACTTTTTCAGATATCGTGCAAACAATCAAACAAACACGGGTGAAAACATAACCTCCGTCCACCTTCGGTGGGTGGAGGTAATGAGGAGGTGAGCAACGATTCTGGATTTTGGGAGTTTCACCAGGAGATGGTTGAAGGTGGACCGTGTGTGCACTGCTGAAAACTTGGCAGGGGGTGGGACGGCAAAGAACTGAATTAGCAGAGGGTGCAAGACCAGAAAGGAGGTGGAAGAAGACAGAGAGACCATGACCAACTATTTGTCATTTCGTTTCATCACGATGTCACGTTTCATTTCATGTTTCATCACGTTTCATCACGTTTCATCACGATGAAATCTGAACCCTCGCCGAAGGAGAAGGTATTGCATGTGGTTCCGTTTGTTACTTGGCAAAAAAGATTATTTTTTTTGACAAGTTTGTTGATCGCCTCTGTTTGTTTGTTTATCTGTCCACTCACCTTTAATCGCCTACAGGTCACAATTTTAAACCGATCTTCACGAAACTTCACCAAATGGTGGAGTTGGTGGTCCAACAGAATACTATTTATTTTTGAGGTTAAAAGGTCATAAAGTCATCAGAGGCAAATGTCAACAACTTTTTTAATTTTCTAAAATCATCAATTTTCATCCGATTGACTTCAAATTTGAAGAGCATTAACATCTCAGGTCACTGAATTCAACCACCTATTATTTTTGAGGTCAAAATAGGGCAAAAGGTCAACATAGGCCAAATCTCTAAAATGTTAAATTTTCATCTGATTGACTTGAAATTTGAAGACCATTTGCATATCAGCTTACTCAATTCAAGCACCAATTATATTTGAGGTCAACATAGGACAAAAGGTCAGCATCGGCCAAATTTCTAAAATTGTCATTTTTCATACAATTACCTGGAAATTTGAACAGGATTTGCATATCGGGTCAATAAATTCAACCACCAATTATTTATAAGGTCAAAAGGTCAACGTAGGCCGAATTTCTAAAATTGATAGGGCCAAAAACTACATACATATATATATACATACATATATATCTCAAAAAGTTGTGGACAAGTTATGACCAAACTAGGTGGATGAATGAGTTGGTTAGGTGACAAGAACAAGCGGATTCGATTTTGGTTCAAATGCAGCCCATCAATGGGATACAAAACATAAACTGTTTAACCTGGTGGAGGTTTTCGCTCTCCTGAGTACCGCTCTACTTTGTTATGTTTTACCAAGTGTCGCTCTTTCAGGATTTTTCATTTGTTTGTTTATCTGTTACTTGCAAAATTGAAGATTTTTCAATGATATTGTTCAGTCGATTTTGTTATTCTGTCTGTTTGGCTGTGTCAATCACCAACAGGTCACAATTCTAAACCGATCATCATGAAACTTTACCAAGTTGTAGAGGTAGTCTGAACTGAGAAGTTGATTGATTTTTAGGTCAAAGGTCATCTCGAGGTCAAGTTTCTAAAATCGTCATTTTTCATCCAATTGATTTGAAAGTTGAACAGGATTTGCATATTGCACTACTGAATTGGGAAAACAACTATTTTTAAGGTCAACTCAAGGTCAAACGTTTAAAATCACCAATTTTCAACGAAAAAATCATCAATTTACATCCAATTAACCTAAACATTAAACAGCAATTGCATCGTGCATCACCGCATTTAGAAACCAACTATTTTTGAGGTCAAAAGGTGAACTCAAGTTCAAACTTCTAAAATCATCAATTTCAATCTCTGTGTCGGAGTGGCGACCCATCCAGGATTGTGCCCAATAGCCAAGGAGACTGCTTAGGCAGCACTAACGCTCTACACAGAGTATGGTCCCAATGGATGAATGGATGGAATTTCAATCTGAAAAATAATCAATTTTCTTCCCATTGACCTGAGCTTTGATTAAGATTGTTAATTTTAATCTCAATGAAATGGACAATTTGATGTATTTGGCAACCTTTGGAGAGGGGGATGGATTTTGCAAGTTTCGTTCTCTGCATGGTCTTTTCTTGTTACTTGTAAAATCGAAGATTATTCTGTCTGTCTGTCTGTCGCCTCCAGGTCACAATTTTAAACCGATCTTCACAAAACTTCACCACCTGCAAGAGTTTGTCATAAGGAAGAAGCCTATTGTTTTTGAGGTCAAAAGATCAACATAGGCCAAAGGTCAACAACTTAGGTGAGATTTCTAAAATCCTCAATTTTCAGCCGATTGACTTGAAATTTGAACAGGATTTATATTTAAGGTCACTGAATTAAATCAGCCATTTTTTTTAGGTCAACATAGGCCAAAGGTCAACAACTTAGGTGAGATTTCTAAAATCCTCAATTTCATCTGATTGAATTGAAATTTGAAGAGGATTTCATACTCAGGTCACTGAATTCAACCACCAATTATTTTGGAGGTCCACATTGGCTAAAGGTCAACATAGGCCAAAGGTCATACACTTAGGTGAGATTTCTAAAATCCTCAATTTTCATCCGATTGAATTGAAATTTGAAGAGGATTTTCATATCAGGTCACTGAATTCAACCACTAATTGTTTTTGAAGTCAACTTAGGCCGAAAGGTCAACATAGGCCAAAAGTCAAAAACTTAGGTGACATTTCTAAAATTGTCAATTTTCATCCGATTGACTTTAAATTTGAAGAGAAGTTGCATATTTGGTCATTGAATTAAACCACCAATTATTTTTGAGGTAAAATTTGTTTTATGGATTTTGAAAGTGTCGTGCTCTGCATGACGTCTTCTTCTTGTTTGTTTGTTTGTCCGCACAGAACTTTAGTGTTTTTCTCCACAACTGCTTGTCGGATTGAGGCAAAATTTTCACCATAGGTGTGACTACTCGTGTATAATGTTTTAATCATAATTATGATGTCATCGGTCACGTGGCAGCAATGTTGGAAAAATGGGAAAAAAAATTTGGACCTCTGTATCTCTGAAACCGCACCAAGGAAAAATTTTTATACTTGGCACATGGCAAGTACTCCTAATGAGGAATATGTGATTTTTTTTAATGACATCATAGGTGCCTTTCTTATGACGTCATAATTGCTTATGTAGAATGCTACATCGGATCAGTATGAAAATTTTTGGTGGTCATCTAGGAATAAAATGGTCCACAAAAATTTTTTTGATGATGTCATCCGTCATGTGATTCGGCAGCCATATTGCTTAAAAATAAACGTTCAAAATTCTTCTTCTCTGAAGTGTCCAAACAGATCGAGGTGAAACTTTACACGTATGACTGCCTATCCATGAGGAACAAAAGGTTCACACACATGATGTCATAAGTCACATGGTTTGGCAGCCACATTGGATTGAAGAAAAATATTAAATGTTTTCTCTGGATCCGCTTAATCAAGCGACGTGAAACTTCACAGTTGTGATAGGGAATGAATGTTTTAAGTTTTAACTTGATCGGACACCTGGTTTGGCAGCCAGAATTATTTAATTATTTTGATCTGGGTTATTTTTGATTTTTTTTTTTTTCTTGAATAAGGTTCACTTGGTTGTGCCTGGATGGGTTTGAGGGTAGAGGATTAGCAGCTGAAATGCGAATCCTATCCAGGTTCCTCCTGATGATTAATAGTTGCTTTTTGCTTGTTCGGGTTCCTTTTGATGATGCCAATGCAGGAGTGTACCTATTTGGTCTTCCATTTGATTTGAATTGCATTTATTTTCATCCCATTCTAAATTCAATTGAATAAAAATT
>CM068953.1:61534544-61545539 GCA_035128595.1 Eptatretus atami
CAGTTAATGAAAATTTTTGGTGGTCATCTAGGAATACAAATGGTCCACAAAAATTTTTTGATGATGTCATCCGTCCATGTGATTCGGCAGACCATATTGCTTAAAACATAAACGTTAAAATTCTTCTTCTCTGAGGTCCAAACAGATCGAAGGTGCAAGACTTTTTACACGTATGCTGCTGATCCATGAGGACAAAAGTTCACACACATGATGTTCATATCAGTCACAATGGTTTGGCCAAGCCACATTGGATGTGAAGACGAAAATATTAAATGTCTTTCTCTGGATCCGCTTAATCAAGCGACGTGGAAACTTCACAGTTTTGGATAGGGATGAATGTTTTAAGTTTTAACGTTGATCGTACACGCTGGTTTGGCAGCCCAGAATTATTCTAATTATTTTGATCTGGGTTATTTTGATTTTTTTTTTTTTTTATGAATAAGGTTTCACGTTGGTTGTGCCTGGATGGGTTTGAGGCGTAGAGGATTAGGCAGCTGAAATGCGAATCCTATCCAGGTTCCTCCTGATGATTAATAAGTTGCTTTTTGGCTTGTTCGGGTTCCTTTGATGATGCCAATGCAGGTGTGTACCTATTTGGTCTTTCCATTTGATTTGAATTGGCAATTTATTTTCATACCATTCTAAATTCAATTGAATAAAATTTTAAAAAACTCATGGGTAGGGTCAGGTGTCCAATCAAAGCGGGGTTGCAATCAATAGGCGACGTCTTGGTACCACGTCATACACTGCCAGCAGTTATAAAAGTGGCAGTTCTAATTACTGTCTCATTAATTACATAAACAACCAGGGCACCAAACGCCAACACAAAATATACCACAACAAACTAAACAAACACCAACACAACACACAGTCTCTGAAGGTCTGCAATCTCTGATTGCTCTTTTTCTTGTTTCTATATTGTATCATTCAAGTCGTGTGTGTGGTGTTTTCACTCTATTGTTTTGTAGAAGCTTGTGCTGTTGTCCAAAGCACTACAAGGTCATGTGACACATGCATTTACAGTGTGAGAATTGTGACACACGTCTTATTTTCCATACACAAGAATATCATCCCAGTCAGAGACAAAAGTAGGGAACACTCTCCTCAGTTTCAAAGCCAATCTTGGAACCAGAGGAAGGGGTGAACAGATATTCCAGCAGTAAATGTGTTCCAGCACCTCCACCAGGAGATATCAACCATCTTATCTAACTCCTAAACTCAACCGTGGGGATTCATTATCGTGAAGTGGAAAATGACAGACAACCCAACCAACCATGACCATATGACTGATCTGAAGACCATCCAAAACACGGAGGAGAAACATACTGTATTCTATTATGTACACATGGGTGGGGTCAGGTCAGGTATGGGGAGCATGTGCCAGAACAGCACGTCGCTGCATCCATTTCCACCGGTACTCCAGAGGCCTCCGTCTTGGCCATCCCCAAGCAGATGCCAGGCATCCCATCTCCTTGAGATGCTGGTCACCTGCTGCAACCATGAGGCATGTGGTCGGACCCATTCGCCTCCTCGACTCCACGAGCTCTCCATCGCTGAGAGAATCTGGTGAGGCGGATCAGCGTCATGAAATGAGCCCACATGTCCATACAGCCGCAACTGACGCTCACGGACCTATGCAGGCACAATCTCATCCGAGTCTCCTTCAAGCAACCGTCGTTGGCACACAAATCCGACCACGATAGCCAGGATTTCTCCAAGAGACGGTACAATGAATTAATCTCCATCCTCAGATCCTTGTCAGAGTCCAACTCTCCACATCCATAGAGCAAGAATGGAAGCACAAGGACCCGAACTCGGACTTTCGTCCTCCCACAGGTCGCGCAAGCAGCCACACCCCATGATCCAGTGAATCCATGATCCCCAGGCCCGACCCAGCTGAGACGTCTATTAACTCTGATCACAGCCAGCAGAGACCATGAATATCAACTGGCCAAGGTAAGTGATCTCTCCATGACCTCAACATCCTCAGCCACAAACAGACACCGACAGGACGCAGCAATCCAAGAATGTCTTGAACAGCCTGGATCTTAAGTTTTGACCCATGAAACCCATAATCCAGTGGCTCCGAACTCCGTCATCAACACCTCGAGGGCCCCAAAGGATATATCTGAAATCTCCACAAAGATGATGCATGCATCTCCGGAAATCAAAGTCCGAGACCTTGACATTCCCGCAACGAGCACCGCAGCTTGATCTCTCCGACATCCTCCTAAGAATCCGTCCATACAGGTGCTGAAAAGTGTGGGGGCGAGTACACACCCTGACGAACTCCAGTAACAACCTGAATAAGTCAAGATGGTACCAACCACCATTTCACAGCACTCTCCAGTACCAGCGTAGAGTTTCAGAACATCAAGATCGATCAGTTTTGGTGGTAGCCCCCACGAAGACAAGAATCCTCCAGAGCGCCATCCGATTCACTGAATCGAACGCTTTACAGAGATAACATCGGCTGCAAGCAGGCCCCTGCGAATACTCTCGTCTGCGTTTGGTGAGGACACGAAGAGCAAGGATACGGGTCAATCTTTGACCTCTTTGGTGTAAAGCCCCCCTGATCTGCTCTGGACGCTGGTGCTCAAGCAATGGTGGCGAACCCTATCAAACGAATTATCCGAGCAACAGACGTTGCGCCGCACTGGAGAGCCGTCACCCTCGATAGTTGTTGCAGTCTTGGTTGATCACCTTCCTTTCCAGAGAGGGACAAAAGGCCCCTCTTCCATCAGTTGGAATGATGCCCTGTGTTCCAGGCAGAGCACAAATTGGGCATGCAACGACACGAGTGCAGCATTTCCACTCAGCCTTGAAAGTTCAGCATGGATGCCACAGATCCCTGGAGTTTACCGTGTTCAACCGTTCACTCCGCCCCGTGTTTCCACAAGCGAAGTGGACCACAGTTGATTGGAGGGTCAGCAACAGGGATTGTAACCCCTTGACGTCCAACTCGAACAGCTGGTGGATCAGCCTGGTTATAACTGCTCAATGTAACCAGCCCAGTGGGCCTTCACTTCAGACTTCCTCTGTCAAGAGCTACCACATCCGCCTCTCTGCTGGTAACTGCAGTGCCTTCCGAGGGATTGGGCCTTTGCTATGAACGCATGTGCGAATACCCCTGTAAGCGGGACGAGAATCACTGTCCACAGGAGATGCTCTACCCCTCACAGATTTCTCGCACATAGGCCTCACTTGTCCACTTAGTGCACGTACAGTTTTACGCATCAGCTCCCTGAATAGCTCAAACTCAAGGCCATTCAGCCTGGCTCTGCGACTCCTGTCAATAGGTATCTTCAGTGTCCCTTGAGAGACAAAAATTCTTCTTTGCCCTGCGGTGAGTTCCAAGACATCGACGGTCACATCAAGGACGGTGGTTCTTGAAGGCACTTCAACAACTCTTCATGGACCCCCCAAAGACACCAGACCCCAAATGTCACTCAGCCTGTTCACAAACTCCTCAGCTACCTCTCACCCTTGAGCTTTCCAAACATGCAGCCTAGGGCTGGGAATGATACCATTCTCCCGATTTAAGGTGCAGCTTTAGAGTTGCTGCAACAAGGCCGGTGGTCAGTATTGAGGAACTCAGCACTCCCGGTAGACCCTGCAGTTCTGGATCACCTTCCCTCAGCGACCATCAACGAGGACATGGTCAATCTCCTTTGCCAACCCGCCAGCATTGGAATACCAAGTCTAGCGTGAGCTTGTGGGCTCTGAACCATGAACCAGCCACTCTAAGTCCATGACTTCTTGGCAAGTCAAGGAACTTAGTGCTATTCTGGTTCATAGTTCCAGACCCATGGGGGACCAACACATGTCTCATAACCATCCCTATCAGTTCCAGTCGATGCATTGAAAATCCCCCAAGACTAGAAGTGTATCTCATCTGGGGCACTGATCAACCACAGACTTCGAGCGTGGCGTAGAATGTGTCCTTCACGGTAAGATCACTCGCCTCAGTCGGAGCATAGACAGAGACCAGGAAATGACACCTAAGGAGTGACGAATCCTTAGTCTCATAATACGCTCGTTGACCGGTGCTACTTCAATTATCATTGGGTGGAGCTTATTGGACATCAGCTAAGCAACTCCTTGAGTATGGGTAACCATCAGAGCGACCGACCAATAGTTGGTGTAACCACCGCACCATTATTTCGCCGCAATCCGGTCTCCGAACCTCAGAGAGTTGCTGCGATACCGATTGTCCAAACGCTTGAGCTCAGATGATAACAGAGACAGGTGATGCATCCTCTCTTAGGGATAGGACATCCAGGCACCCCCCAAAGGGACTGCCTCAGGTTAACCCAAGGAGACCGCCGTCTGGGGACGACACCTCAGACCACTCTGACACACTCTCCCCGCAATCTGACCCAGGAATGTACCCGTGGTTTCACTCCTATCATCAAAGATTGGGGGTCCCGAAGGCTTTGCCCAATCCTGTCATCCGGTGAGCTCCTTGCGAAGGGAAGCTGCACAGGTGGTACTCCCACGGAGTGGGTTTCAGATTTTTTTGCGTTTTTGTGTTTTGCGGAATGAGGGGTTTTACGGTGGCCAGAGTGCAAATCCTGCCACCAAACCTCCCAATAAGAAGTAACCTAACTGCAGGAGGATGTCCGCAGACACAGTTGGGCACAAGATATGGATGGCCGTTGCTCACAAGGAGCCCTCCACCCCTTTGACAGGTTTTGTTTTTAATCTCTGGGTGTCCATATCCAAACACCCTCCTCACAAAAAAACCTGGTGGGGGAGACGGTTTTAGTTGCCGCAACCGACCATGGAACAGGTTAGTACAGGTTTACATGGTACCTGTAGGCAGGTCACAGATCTAACCTGACCTGACATAAAGGTCACAGATCTAACCTGACCTCACAGAAACACAATCTTACAGTTGTGAGAATTGTGCACACACGTCATATTCCCATGCACAAGAATATCATCAAGTTCAGAGACAAAGTCAGGGAACACTCATCCCTCAGTTTCAAAGCATCTTGAACCAGAGGAAGGAGTGAACAGAGATCCAGCAGTAAATGGTATCCAGCACCTCCATCAGGACGATATCAACCATCTTATCTACTCCTAAATCAACCGTGGGGATCATCACGACAGATCATCACGATCAAAACGCAGACAACACCAACCATGACCACATCATGACTGATCTGGCAGACCATCCAAAAACACCGAGAGAGAACATACTGCATGTCTATTATGTAACACACGGGGTGGGAGGTGGACACTAAATTGAGAAAATGAAAGAAAAAAAAGAGATAAAGAAAAAGAAGGGAGTATGATAGTGGAGTGAAAGGATGGCATGGGAAGTGTGGGAGGAGTGGGGATAGAGGGGAAAAAGGTTTGGAAGAAGATAAGAGAAAGGACCAGGAATTGAAGAAGAATGTATGGAGCAGAAGCAGGTTTGGGGGGAGGGGGTGAGTGTGCGGGTATGGTCATATTCATTAAATTTAAGTACATAATAAATAGATGGGGAGTTTCATGGGTCTGCAGAGCTGGAGTGCTCAAGGAGGATGCGGATTGAAAAGGTCTCATTGACTTACTCATCTCGAACGGTCACTGACGTTCTCTTTGCCGAGCTGAACCAAGGGATACATCATACATATACATATTACGTACGCGAAAACGCGGAATTTGTCCGTCCTTGTGCACGACGTGCCATTAACCCTGGTCTAGGAATACAGTGTATAAACTTTTTTAGAGAAATACCCCTGGGGTTCAGATTGTCCGACCGCACAGTGGCAATGCAGGAACAGGGATGGGGGCTTTTCCAAGGAGAGGCTCCTTAAACACGTTCGAAACACTTGTTAAACTGCTTCATTGTCCAACATTCAAGTTCGTGCGTGTTTCAAGTTAAGGAAAGTTAAAGTTTTTTTTTTTTTTTTTTAAATACCTGAACTCTTTCGAAGTTCACAACAGGGGCAGACAAAGAAAGTTCGCCATTGTTCCAAAACAAGACATCCATCAAGGCTTGGCTCGGCACGCTGGACAAACGTAGCACCGTTTTATGGGGAATAAACCCCGAATAGAGAACACACACGACTTTTACAAGCCCTCCCGTCACCACGATCCCACCATTGACGAATTAACGCCGTTTCAGATTTACGGTGCAGCCAATCAATCTCGCTTTAAATCCATGAACGTACAGAAAAAAAGAAGAAAAAAAACTTTTATAGTTCCACTTTGCACATCAGTAAATGCGCCTCATTTACAAACGCTTGGGTCTTGCCCTTTTAGGGAGACGAGTCCACAAGAGGGTTTCGAGGCTTGGGTCCACCATCGTAAAGCATTGCTTGAAAAGTCAGAAATGTAACCATCGTGGGTAGCTTGACCGACAAAATAAGTACTCCATATTATTACAGATGTCGAGGCTCATGGAAGGGAAGAACAACAAAGGGCAAAGGGCACAGATAAAGTTGGACCGAGGGGGAGCAGGAGGACAACAATGCGCAGATGCATCGCAGGTAACAAGAGGAGTTGCAGGTAAAAGGGTGTTTCGGTCTCAGAGGTTGGACCAAAGGGTTGAGATATACTGTAGATGGGAGAAACCATGATGTGGTGGTAGGCAGCAGACAAAGTCTTGGAGCTAACGGGATGAGAAAACAGACTCCAGAAGTCAAAGACAATATTCCACAGACGAGAGGAGGGTGGGAGAAGGGGATGGATGGACGTGAATGAATGCAGGTGAGAGTTATGCTTAGTCTTGGGGAAAGTAACAACCAACAAGCAAAGTAATTCTGGGTGTTGTTGTTTTGTACGCAGCCTGTGGCTGCTGGTGGCATAATTTTTTTCTGGAAGTGCGGTTATGCTGCTGATGCAACATGCTGATGCAGTATGATGCAATATCCTGCTGATGCAGTAAGCTGGTACTCATTTTGCCTGCCTCGGAATGATGACAGGCTGAGTCAACCCACCTGGTGTAATTTCAACCTCACGACAGGGGATCAAGCTCAAGACCCTATGATGTTAAGCCAGCCACATTAACCGTTAAGCCAAACCAGGCTTAGGGATTCTGGTGGAATGCATGCAACCAGGAGTGATTGGGTTAGGTGGGGAGGTGAGAGGGCAGGAAGAGCAAGACAATGGAAGGGAGCCAGTAAACAAACAAACAAAAAAACCGCAAGACCATCAACCTATTCTGTTGTTACTGATTATATTTACCAGCACATGGGTCACAGTAATCAAAGTTTGTGGTGCACCACCATCTCATGCCATCCTCCAATCATACCCGTGAAAACCCCACCCCCACCCCCCGAATTAACCCCACACATAACCCAACCATCTTACTTGCAGGTTATTGTGTTTGTTTCATCCACTCCTCCCTCCCTTGATTGTTTCATCCACCTCCTGACCCATTACCCCATGCCAGTATATATTGTCGTGGGGCCGGGTATCGGTGGCGAACATGACCGCTAGAGGGAGCAGTAGAGTCGGCTCCACCGAACACACCGGAATTTAGGTTGTGACCCTCGGATAAGTCCGAAAGGCACAGGCCCCTTACAGGACCATGAATCGCCAATAATTCGACCGCGTGGGGTAGGGTTAATTGCCAAACTTCAATATACCTAAGTACCCACGCGGCAAAGCTTACCGGGGAATTCACACCCTCGACAGGCCTCGAGCGGAACGAGCCGTTAACCGTGCTCAAACCGTGTGTAACCCAAGCGGATGGTTACCGAGGCCTGTCGGTCCAAATGAACAATTTACTGCTTCGCTACTTCTCAACACGCACCGTGCTAAGCCAATAAAAGAAACACAGAAACAAGCTGGAACATTTAACAAAAGCGATATTTATTTATAACAATAATCGGGGAGGGGAAACAGAGCAGAGTTATCACGAATAAAGAAAGGTATCAAATGTACAAGCAATTCCTCCAACAATTCTACTTAGAGACAGGGCCCACAGACACACAACAAATACCTAGAAAGAGAATGGACTCGAGGTCTTTATTTCCCCTTCAGCTCGGAGGAAGACGAGCTGAGGGAAGTGAACGTGGCTGGCTACCTGGCGCATTCGCACGGCTGACGACCAACCTTCCCGGAGCATGTCGCCAAAGAACGGACCAGGGCAGCCGAACCCAGAGGAGGCGAGACGAGGTGATCTCCGTGATGAGATGGCCGACCGCTTGTAGTAATGCGCCAGACAAGACGCTCGGATGTGCGCGATGCAGTCAGCCGCAGACCCAGACAAAAGCGCGCTCGAGCAGATGGGACCCACTCTACAATCCTTTTTCCGTCCTTTTTGGGGCGCGGTCCGCTCCCCCGTCGCCTGCTCTCATTGGGTGGACGGCGTGTGCGGCTCCGCCTTCTTGCAAAGGACCGCCACGGCTCTAGTCCACACGTCGCCCATTGGGCGGAAAATGACACATACCCTTATTTGGCGTGCAGCCAGAACGAAATGCTCCGTGCCCATATTTGGCCAAGCCAGATCGAAACGCTTCGTGACCATATTTGGTGCGAAATCCACACCGCCTGGGGCATGGAATTCCGCACACGCCCGCATGCGGTGAGCGTGTGAAGAGCGCGGACAATGCGGCGAGCAGAGTGTTGTTGTTGTCGTTGTGTGGTGATGTAAAAATCCTAACTATAAAATAATTCACACGCGCACGTACAATTAATCGCCCAATAAACATAGGACGGGACCCTAACTAGAAACACTCACTTTCCGATATAACTTCTATAAGGACCTGAATGTTGAGTGCTCACGGGTGCCAGATTCGTAACAATATTACGAGCAGGGTATTGTAAGCAATGAAATAAAAAATACACATTGTAAGCAATAATGGACCGTGCTTCCCCATTGTCTCGGGTCGCTCACCTGCATTTGATTTTCATTTATTTATTTTCATTTATTTATATTTTAATTTCCGGATGCTTTCCGACAGTCCAGTGATTTTTCCTGGTGTATCGGTTTCAATATTCGTTGGCACACAAAATTACCATGCTTCCCCCCCCATTGTCTGGAGTCGCTCACCTGCATTTTTCCCACATTTATTTATTTTCATTTATTTATATTTAAATTTACTGATGTTTTCCGACGATTCTGTGATTTTTTTCCCAGTATATCCACTTCTATGCCCATCAGCGAACAAAATTTCAGCTTTCTTCGCCACTGTTAAATTGGGAGTTGCATAAATATGAATGAATGCATGATGAGCCGGAACTGATGAGGCGGAACCGAGAGTGATGTCAGTGGGCTGTCGAGTGTGTAACACGAGATGTGATTAAAGGCAGATGAGCGAAGGATCCTTCGTGTGGGCTATCTTTGCTTATACACAACATATTGGCGACGAGGATGGCTCACCTTGCTCTTGCATCACCTGCTGCATTCTTACCAGGTACGGGTGAGCCTTCATTACCTTTTACCTCATGGATGCGCATGTTCAAGAGAACTTCATGCTGGCGGTAAAGGACAATGCACTTTCTGATGCGAGGAAGCGTGCATTGCTTATACACTGCCTAGGAACTGAAGGGCAGCATTTATTCTCTACCCTCCCAGTTGATGGGGACACGTACTCTGCTGCTGTCGGTGCATTAACAGCCTTTTCATGCTAAAGGTGAGCATTGTTTTCGAACTATATAAGTTTCCTCAACAAGCACAGAGGCCAGGTGAATTGACTGCTCAGTTCGTTGCTGCTTTATGTGACATTGCGGTTAATTGTGAGTTTAGTCACCTCTCTGATGAAATGATACGAGATCAGCTCGTGGGAAAAAAAACCCTTACAGCTCGTATACGTGAGCGGTTGCTTTTGGAACCAGAACTTATATTGCAGAAAGCCCTCTTAATCGTTGTGGATCTGCAATGCACATAGCCAATTACCCCAGATGCCCTGCAAAAGATGTAAATTGCAGGCAGTGTGGCAAAAGTGGACATTTTGCTAAAGTATGTCGCAGTAAAGACCACAAACACCAAGTGCGGGAAGTGACTGTGCCAGATGTGACTGTTTTAAGCATAAACGCACAAGCCTCTGAACAAATTAGAGGGAACCTATTTTGTGATGTTCGTCTTTCACATCTGATGGACAGTGTAGGAGCAATTTCTAGCCACCTTAAGACAAAAAAAACTTTAGTTCAATACAAGCTGTTTATTCAATAAAATAAAAGACACTCCTGTATACGGGAGGAAGGCCCCAGCCTGCTACATCGTTGCAAGCTGAAGACTTAATTCGACATAGAATATCGAGTGTATATATCTACAGTTTTACCAGGGTGTGTCTAGATAACAGACGGAACTTTGTGAACTTTAAAATTGCAACATAGAAGGATAATTGGTCTGTTTTGGAGCTTGCTTATAGCCCCAGGAAAGGGTGTAGGGGTGAGATATTGCTGGTTCAGATGGTCATCAGATCGATAAGGTTTTGCAAGGTTGTTTATGACTTCAGAGGAGTGTGTGTATTCTGCCCTCTCCGAGTTTTCCCAGCATATATTTATTAAATTATTTTTCAAAGCACTAAACCAAGTTAATTTGCATTTTTACATTGTTATAAATTCAATTAACAATCCAGTTTCCACAGTTCCCCCCTTTTGTTCAAACAGAACAACCTAATGGTTTATTCTGTAAGGACAAACCTACTGAAAATCTAAATTTGTCGTCGGCTAGCGGCAGGCTCGTTTCCACCGCGTCACCCAAACTTGCGCACTGTGGTAGGATAACACCCTAGCAGGTGGATGCAATCCTTGGGGGCCACCACCTCCCCATGCCCACAGAGTTGGGGTGCCCAGGTGATTTGGAAGGAAAGAACCCTGTGCACACCGAACATATTGTTGTGGATCTCCACCACTCCGGCGTGCGGGCGATCGCTTTTAGCTAATTCGCGGCCGCACGCGCCCACCGACTGTGGCCATCCTAGTCGCAGCTTTCGGATCAACACCGAAATCCAGCTACGGGTGTGTTTTTAACCACACCATAGATCAGCCAAATTTTCTGTCCACGCGCTACAGGGTTGATCGCCGAATTGTCGATGTACCTAATTATTC
>CM068953.1:61552671-61567528 GCA_035128595.1 Eptatretus atami
AGCAATATCTTCATTAGTTTTTCGGGGAATGCAGATGGAGCCGCACTGATTCATCCATTTATTGTTCTACCAACAGCCGAGCGACTTCATCGAACTCATAATGAATTCAAACCAGTCCAATGAAGATCAGCGATGTTTCAACTTGGAGAGACTTGCAATTGAAGATGGACACACATTGGAACATGTTCTTTCAATCCAGACAAATCTCAACACTCTCACTATGGTCTCTTCGAAAGGACCGTTTAGAAAACCCCCCCCCATCCACTTTCCTCAAACAATCCTCTGCGTAAGAAGTCTTTCTTCAAGCTTCTGGGTCTCACTATCTTGCCATGACCTTTCCTGGGAAAGTCACATTTTCCCAACCTCTCGCCTCAAAAGCCAGTCGCCGACTGGCGAATCCGTCCGTCGGTGCAAAGTCCTTCCTCGGCCCTCTTGACTCCTGACCACATACAAGCTTTTGTCGGGTAGCCTGATTGAGTACTGCTCTCCCCTCGGCTGGTGCTCCTGCCTCCCACCTTTCTCGGCCTTCACGCTGTCGAAACCAGGGCATAGATCATCGGCATCTTCGCCGCAATGAAGCTGAGTCTTTGGGCCTTCTCACTCAATCACGCAGGATTGGTCGGTGGTCTTCTGTCTTTCTACCGTCTCCTTCTCCAGCACTTGCCCCCCCTGCTTCTCTCTGCCATTGTCCCCCACCACATTGCACAGGGCGCTCAAGAGTCCGCCAAACAACCCCCTTCTGCGGTAAAACTACCAAAATCACGAACCACTGCTCACCTTCACTCCTTTCATTCCTCTTTTTTTCCCGCCTTTTGGAATAAACTCCCTCACTCTATTCTTTCCCTTCTTCCCTCCAGGCTTTCAAAACAGCGTCACCAACCACCTCTATATCATTCCCCTTCCAAATCCTCGATCTTTTCTACCCCCGACGCCATAATCCACCAAGCCCACTTTCCTTCAATCCCCTGCTTTCCTTCCTGAAAGTCCTGTAATGTCCATCTTCTCTCCCCATGTTCCCCGTCCCATTCCCATCCCTCTCCCTTCCACAGATCACCTAATGTGTCTGTTCCCCACTGTTTGTCCCCTTCCACTCCCGACCCCTCTTTCTCATTGCCCCCTTGCTGTGCGTTGTGTGTTACCTCTCATACGAGCCTCGACATGGTATACAAAAAAAAAAAAAATTAAAAAAAAACATAGAGGCATTCATTTCATTTAGTTGTAGTGGTTGTTTTACAGGAACAGGGATGAACCACACTGGACTTGTGTGACAATCTAACTCTACAAAAAGGAGCTCAGTCTCGGCGTGCCTGCATTCCGCGTGCATTCGTCGGGCTTGCGTCTGTCCAGCGGCGTGCTTCTTTTACTATCAATGAAACATACTCATCTTGCAGTGTAGGCTGGAGTGCCTCAAGGCAGTGTCTTAGGTCCAGTCTTGTCATCATCTACATAAACAAGTTCTCCAATGCTCTGAAAAAGCCATTTCTTCGTTTTTTTCAGATAAATCCAGATGCATCAGTCATTCCTGACATTAGAAAAAGTCATGAAGTCAACACGATTTTGATGATTATAGCTCCAAAAGCAGTATGTTAGTGGTAGGCACCCAAATGTATCTATTCAACATGAATTCAGACACATTTCACGTTCAACAGATGAAATATTGAACAAATATTTTGCCTTGAGTATCAGAAGACAACATAGCAGCCTATGTTGATATGAAGATATCCTTTGATTGCTGGGAATCAGGACTGTCTTAGGTTCCTTCCTAAAAACAGTAAGAAAATCCCTTGGAAAATGAAAACCTTATTATGCGCCCTCTATACAGAAAACAGTTCGCGCTGCTCACTAGTAGGAAGGTATTCTGAACTCCTTTCAGTTTTAATTGGTTGGAGTGCATCATGGCTGTGTGCTAGCCCTAATCTTTTTTTGATTAGCTGCCTATTACATCAAGATGCTGACGTTTTTTCTCAATGCTCAGTTTATCGAGATGCAAATTGATGTGGATCTTGCCAGTCAGCATTCCCTTCACTCACCTAGCACCACCTTTGGTACTGGCCTCTGCTTGGTAGGAAACATCAAAAAGTCATCACAACTGTACTACCGCACTTCATTGAGTATGTCATCACTTGGCATATTTCAACTGGCAAAACAAAGATCCGTTATTAGAAAGAGAGGAAGAGAAATCTTGCTGACATTATGATTTATCACAAGCAACTGTAACATGAGGTTAACAGGTCACCAAATTTCAATATCTGTGTCAAGTGCGTGTTGGTTGTTGTTGTTGTTGTTGTTGTGTATAGGCTCCGAACAAGCCACCCGGCATGCGAGATGGCCGATCAATCTCACTGGAGCGACCTATACCCAGAGGGTGTACCCCACCTTCATGGAAGAGAAAGAGAGAGAGAGAGAGAGAGAGAGAGAGAAGAGAGAGGGAGAAGAGAGAGATGGAGAGAGAGAGAGAGAGAGAGAGAGAGGCAGTTTAGTGAGCTGGTCTAATGGGGACCGATCAGTTAGCTCTGACAGCGCCATGCTGCTCTTTTAACAAATTTGGACAGCAGTTTAGAGTTGGGGAAGAATTTGGCACCGACTTTGTGATTGGGGGATACAACCACCGCAAAGAGGGCATCCCTGTTTAGTTGCTCGGCAAGGTTGATTTGAATTGTTATTCACACTTGAATGCTGTCGATTGAGCAGCAGAGACCATTTTCGGCACTCAACTTCTGGACTCATCGAACTCATACTGAAGATATGCTTTAAACAAATCTTTATTGCTACCCATATTCATAATGCTCATGAGAAATGGAATCAGGCTACCACCACAACAACAACTAAAAACAAAGAAGGATGTGACACACGGGCTCGACGAGGTCTTAGGAATAAAATTGGCAAGAGCACATCACAAATAAGACTGCTTCAAACATTCTCAGCAACCATTGCTTTCTTGGAATGATTGATCATATGCACATCCACATTGGTTTGGAGTGCGGATGCTAACACCAAGAGCAGATGAAACCGTGCACTCCCACCCAACCCCCATGCATTTGGCGAAGCACTTCTAGGGAAACCACATATGAGATGGCAGGCAGGATACCATGCTGTATATGCTGAATCATCTAGTTCTTAAACCACAAGTAAGATTGTTAGCCGAACCTAGGAACCGATTGTTGCCAAGTGGAGACTTCTTTCACTGTAGCACATCACCAATTAGTAAACTTGCTCCTCTCTCTATCTAAATCTATCTATCATTCTAAGTGCTTACCCTACATGCACGAAGTGAAAAGTTGGTTAAGCAATTGGGCATCCACTTTGTCTATCTGGGCTGTCCATCTGTCGTTCTGTCTTACAGAAGTCAGTGTATGATAGTAAGAACAACTTAATTCAATTGAAATGTCTATATTTTTGAATACTGCTAGAACACGAATTGGAACACGAATCAGACCGAACGTGCCCAGCTTAGCTAAAACTTTGGCTCTAATTTTGGAAAAATTGTACGAAATCTCGTCGCAATTGTGCATGCGCATAGATGAGTAAGGTCATTTAGTCTGTCTGTCTGCCTGGCAGTGAAACAAAATTTGAAAATCATTCCAAACAGGAAACTTACTGTTTTTAGGGACACCATGAAAGAACATTAAACAGCACAAATAACTAACTGAAACATGTTAAAATAACGGTGGTGTAAAAGATTGGTACATCAAAAGGTGGTAAACTTCCAAAAAATTCTGCAACTCTTAAAACCTATGTTTTATTATCAATTGAATTATATACTTGAACACTTAGAACACGAACCACCTTTTGGCACTTTCAAAAACATTCCGTTTTGTCAGGATTTGTACAAAAATATTTAAGTTGTCTCATGCCCTGAGGTCAGAGTAAACTGTGAGATTCAGCGATTTAGACAAAGTATCGGTGCACCTCGTGCTGTTGTTGAGTGCAAAACGCAAAGGCAAGCCTTTAAAAGACCCTTCCCATGGTCTTTTCTCAAGACTGTGTGGATAAGTGTTATCTTGAAACTCTATAGTTTAAAAATTATTTTAATGGTGTCTCTGAGTTGAAAAAACTGAGAATTACTACTTCTTGCATCATCATGGCCAAGAGGTGGGTGAGATTGGAGTGCGGGAAAGGGGAGGAAGGTTCAAGTCTCCATTGCCTGCAGAAGGAGGAGCGATCCGTTGTCTTGGCATGTGTGAGGATCAACAGGCAAATTAAAGCTGCCATCATTGCATTTCTGATGTTTTCCACCCTCCACATTAATGACATTATAAACAAAATTGGATTGTTATTGATAAAAATATTATTCAAATGTAATTAGATAATTTACACTGTCAACAAGTTTTATGAAATACATTTTTCTGATAGTGATTAATACTGTAAATTGTATATGAAAAAAAACATTGGCATTAATAAAAAAAAAAATTATAGATGGCTTTTGATGGAGTTTTCAAGCTTTCTGGTTATGGGTCCAGCATGATAGTATTCCACCAAAACTGTGTCACAAACTCTTTTGTTAAAAAAAAATCATTGATGGTTAAACAGAGAATTGTATGTTAGTAACAAAAATGTTTTTAAAATATGAAGGTCCTCCTAATTAAACAATTCCCAAAAGCTTGATGTTAAACTGAACGACAATTGCACAGCTCACGTGACACGTATGTGTCATTGGGGGCATTGAATCTGAGTTTGCACTTGTACACGGGAAAAATAGCCACTTTAAGTGCCATCAGAGAGGCCATTATCATACGAATGTTTTCATCGAGTGGGCAAACTCTTGTGGACATCCATCACAGCGATTCATAGTTTCATGAGGAGTGAACAATGGATGTTAATGTTTGGAAGCTGCTTCACATTTCAGCAACATTCAGGCATGTACTGTTAGAAGATTTTATGATGAGCAATTGCTAGAATAAGGTTGTGGGATTATCGTCATTGCCACAGGGCCTATCAAATGCTTTTCTACGTGTAACAATTTTACACACTGATCTCAAAAATGTCAAAATGTCTGCACGCTGGATGTCCCAAATGCTCACAAGGCAAGCAAAAGACCACACGGATTCTCCAAGTCTCAAGAACATGGTGAGCAGGATAAGCCAAAGTGGGGAAATTTGTGTGACCAACCATATGACGATGGATGAAAACATGATGTAACTTATTCAATCTTCGAAATAAAAAGCGAAGGTTGACACATTGAAGACATGTGTCATTCATCCGACTCACCTCCAGCAAAAAAAAAATGATCTGCATGGCAATCAGCTGAGTGATAATTATGTGGTCATCGTTTGGGAGGCTCATGGGTATCATTCTCTCCCATGGTGTTCCCAAAAGGGCCAAAAAGGTTGCTGGTATAATAGTTACCGTGAAGTTTTGGAAAATCAGTTTTCAATCAGCCAGCAGAAGGAAATGTCCCGAACTTGGACAGTTTCACTTCCATCATACAATACCACAACGCATCGGGCTACGGCAGGCTTGCAAACAATATTGCTCGCATTGAGTGATCACAGTGCAACATAGAGCAGACACATTGGACCAATTCATACATATATCCACCATATTCATCGTATCTTGTGTCCAGTGATGTATGATTATCCGAAATATTAAAGAACAGCCTTCTTGGTCAACAGCTTTCTTCATCCAACCAGAATTGCCGTATAATGCATTTTCCAGAACTCTTTATAACAACTGAATAAAAGTTTGCTCACAACCTTTCATAATCATAGATGGACAGATTCCAAAGGCTTATAGCACTCCATGGAACTATGATGCAGTAAGTTGAAGTTTTTACTTTTGTAAGTCTTAAATGGTTGCTTCAAATATTTCAGAAGTCTTCATGTTGAGTGGCAGCTCATACATTACATGTGTGCATACATAAATATGGTATGTATATCATATATATAATATACATAATATGTATGCATAATATGTATGCATACATATTATGTATTATGGATATTAACGGCTGCATTAAGTAGTGGCACTGTTCTATGCATGTCAGAGACGGTTGACTAAGCTCGGAGTTGTATTTAATTTTTTCCAAGGTACATTTGTTCATTGTTTAGGGGAGGTCAAAACGGGCTGTCTGTGGCCAACACCCCTCTCGTTTGTTGGTCAGCACCTCCACAGCCATTGTTTGCATGTGGCACATGGTGTTCAACAACAGTTGAGTGCTGAAGTTTGGTTAGATTCCTACATGTTGATGGTTTGCCAGGCTGCAAAAATGAAAATATGTTTCAAAAAGAGTAGTTCCAAAAGTATGACATTAAAAACGACGGCAGCATGGAATAAATTACATCAAAGTAAATTTTACCCAGTCCACTGTAGATCAATTTCTTGAAGACACACAAGGAAACTGTCAGTATTTCAAATGATAAAAGAGACGTTGGGATGCCAAGAGGTTTCACCAAATTGAATGAATCAATGTTGAAAACCTGTCAGTTTCCCCAGGAAGAAAGCAGCATTGTCAACTGATCTGAATTGAAGCGCCATTCATGCCATACATCATTTCTTATTAACAGCTTCAAATAAAAAACTGCACCAGTGCAACATACACATTGGCCCTGGTTATAATCCCTAAATATGTGCCTATTGAGTGGAACCATGTAAAGTTTTCTACATGGATATGGGTGGCCCAAAATTGTTCATTATCCTTCTATTTAAATATAGAGCAAGAATAGGTGAAGGCCCTCTGTTCTGATCTGCAAAGAGATGCTCTGCAGGACAATCATTAGTCTGATGCTGGAAGTCAAAAACATTTTATAATTTACAGAATGTGTATATGGTGAGTGTTACAGTGCATATTTTAAGTTCTGCATGTTTACCAGATACATTCGGTCCTCTGTATCAGGAACAATGGAAATAAGCGAATACTTAGAACATGTTTTAATCAATCCATACAAACCCAGTTATTCATGATTCACATTGCTTAGCCAGAAAACCAAGATTATTAGTGATCACTTTATCCCAAAACGTTGAAGGGCAAACACAATAACCTATGTTAGAAAACATCTAAATACAGATGTTTGACCCAAAAAAAAAAACAAAAATCAAACAAGAAAAAGAGCTATCTGAGAATTGCAGACCCTCGCCAGTACTTCTTTTGAGTGGTGTATTTTTCACAGGTTTTATGGTAAACCCAATATGGCTAGCCAAACCATGTGACCAAGGACATCGCATGTGTGACCCTTTTGTTTCCTCATGGATAGGCGGTCATATGTGTAAGTTTCCCCTTCATCTGGTCAGCCTTTCAGATAAAAATATTTTGAAGGTTAAAATATATAGTATATATTATATATATTATATATATATAGATGGCTGCTAAATCACGTGACTGAGACATATCAAAAAATTGTGGACCATTTGTATCCTTAGACAACCCTCAAAATTTTTCATTACTGATCGGATTTAGCTTTCTACATATGCAATTATGACTTTCATAATGAAGGCACCTATGACATTAAAAAAAAAATTCAACCAACTCAGTCCCCAATAAAGGAGAACTTTGCTCTGTGCAAAGTTTCAATTTTTACCTTGGTACAGCTTTTCAGAGATACAGGTCCAAAGTTTTTTTCTGTTTTTTCCAACATGCTAACACATCACGTGATATTATGACGTTCATAATTATCATTGAAACATTTTGCATGATTAGTCGCACAAGGTGAAAATTTTAGTCTCAATCCGAACAAGCGTTGCGTAGAAAAACACAAAAAAGTTCTGCGCGGCCAAATAAACAAAACAGAAGAAGACGTCATTGCAGAGCTTGACCTGCAAAAATCATTAAAACAATTTGACCTCAAAAATAATTGCCGCTGAATTAAAATGACCAAACATGCAAACCCCTCTTCAAATTTCAAGTCAATCGGATGAAAATTGAGGATGTTAGAAATCCAACATTAGTTGTTGACCTTGGCCCGATGTGACTTTGGTGGTCGATGCTGACCTTAAAAATAATTGGCTGTTGGAATTCTTGACCTGAAATATTAAAATTCCTCTCAAATTTCAAGTCAATCGCTTGAAAATTGAGGATGTTAGGGAAAATCCAACATTAGGTTTGTTGACCTTGGCCCGATGTTTGACCTTTTGGTCGATGCTGACCTTACAAAAATAATTGCGCTGTGGAATTCATCGACCTGAAATAAAAATCCTCTTCAAATTTTCAAGTCAATCGGCGATGAAAAAATTGAGGATTTTACAAATCTCACCACGTTGTTGACATGGGCCTATGTTGACCTTTTGTTCTCGGATTGAGCCTCAAAAATAAATTGGATGGTGAAATTCAATTGACATTAACTATAAATCCTTCAAATTTCAAGTCAATCGTATGAAATTGAGGATTTTAGAAATCTCACCGACGGTTGTTGACATTGCGGCTATGTTGACCTTGTGGTCTCCGTTGACCTCAAAGATAATTGGATGGTTGAATTCATTGACATTAAATATAATTCCTCTTCAAAATTTCAAAGTATCGGTATGAAAATTGTGATTTATAGAAATACCACCTTAGTTGTTGAACCTTGGGCTATGTGACCATTTCGGTCTATGTTGAACTCAAAAATAATTGGGTGCTTTGAATTCTGTCACTGGAAATATAAATCCTCTTCAAATTTCAAGTCAATTCAAGATTGAAAAGTGAGGCATTTAGAATCAACCTAGTTGTTGACAATTGGCCTATGTGACCTTTTGGTCTTGTTGACCTCAAAATTAATTTGCTGGTTCAATTCAAGTAACCTGATATATATCAATTCCTCTTCAAAATTTCAAGTCATTGGGATGAAAATTGAGGATTTAGAAATACCCACTTAAGTTGGTTGACCTTTGACCTAAAAACAATAGGCTTCTTCCTGTGCCAAATCTTCGATTTTGCAAATAACAAACAACTGACCCAAATTCAAAACCCTCTCCTTCGGCGAGGTAAACATCCAAAACACACAAGCATACACAAGGTAAAATTGATTGCTAGGAGGAAGGCGTTTGGCCCATCATGCTGTATACTTTTCACCAACCCAAGTCCTTTGACATCCATCCATATACAAGCTATCGACCATGCACACAAGCAATATTCCATACCCCTATCTTCCAATTGCTTCCGGGTACTGATCTAAAATCCCTATTTTAAACTTATCCACTCCGTCCACTGTCACTACCTTTAGTAAGAGACCATTCCATTTCATAAAACAACTCTCAACTGAAAAGACCCCTCCCTGCCTTAAAACTGTTCCAACTCTCATACTTTTTTTACCCTCAAAGCTATGGTCATCACACTGTACACTGCTGAAAAACTGCACTTGCACTGCATCTTGTCCACACCCTTCATTGGCTAAAACATCTCCATTCCAATTGATAAAGTCCTTGCCTCCTTCAACCCTTCTTCATAGCATATTCAAGATAGCCCCAGAATCAATGTGTTGCTTAATGCTTACCCGCTTTGTGGCAGCGATATCCTTGCGTTAGATGGGGTGACCAAAACCGTACTGCCCAAAATGCTAAGAAAACAGTGTTGTCCCAATATCGCAATTTTGAGATTTACTGTGATTTGTTTGTTCGAAAGCCACCTTGTCGGATCGTTACTGTGTTATTGGAATCCACCGATCTATCGTGAACAGCCGCTTCTCTGAGAGCTATGACATGTAGAGAGCAGAGGCAGATACTGCAGATACAATTTCATGTTAAAGCTGAAATCGACAAGAAAATGGATATGCGGTACTGTGTTCTTGCATTTTTGGGGCAAGTGTACACAAGAAGAGAAGAAGAAGAACATTATTCACCAAGTAACTTAAACAACAAAGGATTGTGTCTTGGTGTTGGGTCACACATACAATCACAATAAATCATACACCTCAGAAAATCAACCAGAATCATCAGAGAATAAAACTGAGTTCAAAAATAAGCTCAAGCTACACCACAACAAAACAATCACTCAATTACACATTCACAAAGCACAACAAAAATTGTCAAAAATTGATTAATTTAAAATGATACAATCCCCTTTTTTCCCTCTCCTCTCCCCTCCGCAAAAAAAAAGTCAGCAAAACGAAGACCGCTGTTTTATGTGTAATGGGGTTCTTTGCGTCTTCCTCCCTGACAATAGTCGTAGAGAGATTCATTAAGTTCTTCTACAGTCTGTTGTCTCTCATCTCTCTCCTCCTCTCTCTCTCTCTCTCTCTCTCGTCTCTCTCTCTCTCTCATCCCTATTACCAGTACACTGTACTCATTTGCCAGAACCTCAGAAGGATGGACAGGCTGGAGTCAAACCCCCACCTGTATTAATTCATTGCCAATGTGGCTCGAACTCAGACCCTAGGTCCCAAGTCAGCCACCCAAATCACTAAGCAAACACCAGGCTATTACCTCCATATGATTTTACAATTTATCCCCCTGTATATTCAACCAAAAACCCTTTAGCTTTTCCTATAGCTACTTGGCATTTGAACTGTCTGCTTACACCCGTATCTATTACCACCCTCAGATCCTTCTCCTGTGTCACATGCTCTAAAGATTGCTCCCTTTCATCATGTAACTCATCCATATTTTCATAATTCTTACCCATCCTCAGCACCTTATATTTCTTTAGTATATTATTTATTCCCAGCATTTTCCTCACCTTGATGAACAAAACAAGCGTCCAGTGGCTGAGAGGTGTGTTAGAGCATTGGGATTCGCATATATGTGCGACGTGTGAATGGCTGCAGCTGTAGAGGAACCAATGAGGGTTAGAAACAGCAAGAGTGCCTTTCAGAAAGTATTCACACCCCTCGACTTTGTCACATTTTGTTGTCACAGCCGAATTTTAAAAAATGAATTAAATTAAAAAAATTGTCACCAATCTACACAAAAATACCCCTAAATGACAAAAGTGAAAAACATGTTTTTCAGAAATTTTTACAAAACAATTAAAAATTAAAAGCTGAAATGTCTTGCATAAATAGTATTCAACCCCCTGAGGTCAATATTTTGTAGAAGTGCACATGACAGCGATTAACAGCCTTCAAGGCCATCTTGGGTTTGTCTTGTGTCAGCTTGTAGAGAGAGAGGTGGTTTTATTGTTTTGCGACTTTTGTACACTCAGGAAGGGGTGCGGGCGAGGGGGGAGATTTAGGAGAGAGTCATGTTTTTTTCCCTGCTGACAAGATGGTCACCGGGGATAGATAAAGTGTTTACAAGGTTTGTTAGACTAAATCGAGGAAATGTGCTGTATTCTTGCTCTTTACTAGCTCTCTCAGCCATATTACATTTACTAAATTATTTCTTAAAAGCACTAAACTAATGTTAATTTTGCATTTTTACATTATTAAATTGCATTTTACATTTCAATTAATAATTCAGTTTCCACAGTTCCCCCCTTTTGTTCAAATAGAACCAACCAATGGTTTGTTCTTGTGAGGACAAACCTACTTGAAAAATATAAATTTGTCGTCGGCTAGCGGCAGGCTCGTTTCCACCACATACCTAGACTTCTGTTTGTGGTGAGGAGGTTGAGGTCGTGGAGAGATTCACTTACATTGGCAGTGATATCATGTCTCTGCTGGCTGTGAGTCAGACGGTCAATAGACGTCTGGGTCGGGACCTGCAGAGTCATGGATTTAGCTGGATCATTGGTGTGGCGCTGCAGGGTACCTGTGCGGAGGACGAAAGTCCGAGTACTTCAGGTCCTTGGTGCTTCCAGTCTTGCTCTATGGATTGCGAGACTTGGACTTCTGAACCAAGGATCTTTTATGCAGACGGCAGACTTAATTCCTTTGGTACCAGTCTCTTCGGAGAACCTTGGCTATTGCTGTCAATTTTGTTGTCCAACGAGCGGTTGCTGCAGAGAACTCGGATGAGATTTTGTTACCTGCATAATCCATGAGTTGTTAGTTGCGGCTGTATGACATGGGGCTCGTTTTCCTGACGCTGATCCTGCTCACCAGATTCTCTTCAGCGAGGGAGTCTCAGTGAGTGGAGGAGGCCAATTGGCCGACCCACGTTCCTCATGGTTGCAGCAGGTTGACCGGCATCTCAAGGAGATGCGGGGATGGGCCAGGCATCTGCCCTGGCGGATGGCCAGACGGAGGCCCCTGGAGTTCCGGTGGAAAGTGGACGCAGCGACGTGCTGTTCTGGCACATGCTTCCCATACCTTGACCTGACCTAGACTTGAGCTCTGTGGTGGGTTAACACCCTAGACTAGTGAGATGCAACCCCTGGGCGGCCCAAACACCTCCCATGCCCACAGAGTTGGGGGCACCCAGCGCATTTTGGAAGGAAAGAAACCATGTGCACCACCAAACATATACATCCAATAGGCATTTGCCTTTTTTCAAGTATACATTATTACTAATAGATATAATTTGAGCAACCATTCAAATTCTTATTCCACTGCAAAGTTTTAAAGGTATCTCTATTATTTCACATCTCTTCATTTACCAATCATCATCTGCTTTGCGTTCTTTAGCTACAATTGTTGAATTCTTTCCAAAGGGCTTTTGTCAGTCCCAAAGACACGAGTGTCTGTACTTTCTATATTTTCCATAGATGACCCACCTGGCACGGCTGTCTTGACTCAATTTTTACTAGGCTTCTTCATTTCTGGGTTTTCTGGATCTTCTGCGATTTCTTCTGGATTCTCATCAGTTGCTCAGAGATGTCAGTCCAAGGGAAACTTCACGTCCATCAAATTCGTTACTGTGGCAAATTTTTCTCACACGCACTCATCGATCATTACTTATGCATGCTATTATGACAACAATAGCAATGAATATCATAAGCCCAACGACCAATATGTGGGAGTATCCTGTTCCCCATCACCAAACATATTGTTATGGTTGTGGAAATTCACAGGAAAACACCCATTCGGTTCCCAGAGATCAGTTATGTCGATAAGTGTGTGTTCAGATTAGATTTCCCCACCGATGTCTAGAGGGAAGTTATTCGTGTAACCGGCTGTTGATCTTGGAGTCAGCCCATTATTCTTTTGCTTATCTTTATTTTGGAACAACCGCATCTCTTTACAATCACAACCCACTACTTCAACAACCACAACCACTACTTCAAACAACCACAAACCGCATCCAAACAATCACGCCATCCCACGGACAGCGCCAACCACGACATCTCCTCACCCATCTCCTCAACAAAATCTCCCACAAACGAAACAAACATGCCTCACCTTTCATCTCCATTGCGCGCCATCTTTTTTTGCCAGCCTGTTCGGCATCCCAATGAGCGGCGTCTCCGCGACAGACGTTGGGACTCCCTCGCTTGGGGCGGGAGCCGATGATTTCCACAACGTCCGCGTTGGGTGGCGATGATCTCTGCCCACGTCCGCTCTCTCCGCGTTCGCGACGAGACGGATCAAAATACCAAAAGGCGGCGGAGCCACGGGGGGTGAGAGGCGAAAGTGGGGATCAAACTCACCTCCCCGACCCCCATAAAAAGGCGCGCATGGAACGCCAAGCGAGTCAGTTCAGTTCTTGCCTGGAGGAGTCAGGTCTGCGGTTCGCGAGGAAGTCTTTGAGCAGTCTGTCAAGGTTCGAGTCCAGTGGAGGTCCGTACTGCGGGTCATCGAGGCCGCAGCGAAAGCCCACAGCGCAGCCAAGCCGGCAAGTACGGGCCGAAACTGCTGGGTCAGTGAACCACAGCCGGAGAGAAGTCGCCAGCCGCCCCGAGACGGTTCCGAGCAACGTAGGAATGGGTGGGCTTGTTTCAAAAGAGCATCAACTCATAAAAGAGAGCAAGGGCCCGTTCATTCCTCCGAGGCGTCGTCGCGCTAGGCCATCCCACCAGGCCGCACGCGGGCCTGGACCAAATCCAGCTGCCGGTGTTACGGCGAAACGTCGAGGTTCCCCAGCGAGTCACCACCGAGGGTGGCAGGTTAAACCAGCACGGCCTCTCGGAGCTCTTGCGGTCTCCACAGCTCCATGAACATTAAAGGCCTACGGGTCCAGTTCTGCACTTTTCCTTTCCTGGGGCTTTTTCTTTGTATGAAGTTGTGGCGCCATGATCCATAAGTAGAAAACTGTTAAGTTATTGTGTAAATAATAAAATAGACAATGGCTGCTAGGTCTTTGTTGCTCGTGTTCTGCTCCCTTACCCCATTGCATTCATTGCCTTGACTGCATACGTGTGTAAATTAATGTCCTTGTTTAAATGTTCACCTGTTTGTTGCGTCTACTTCCTGTCACTTGACTGCCATTATTACATACGGAATATTAGCTGGCTGTTAATAGCCGATAAGCATAATCGCGGTTCCAACCGGGGCCTCCGCAAATACACCGCTCGGCAAAATCTCAAACGAGCGACGCTGCATTAAGCGGCTATTTCCTAAGCAGGTTCCCATTGAGGTGTAAAATCCCCCGGCATTTCTGTCTACACGCATACTTAGGTAATCGACAATTAGCGATTTCGGACCCTTGTCGAGCGTGGACAGACTAGTTGGCTGATTTACGGAAGGGCTTGTGGATAAAAACAACCCGTAGCTGGATTTCGGCGTTGTCCGAAAAGCTTGCGACTAGGATTGCCCGCCGTGGCGCGTGGCCGGCGATTGGTTAAAAGCGTCGCCCGCACTGCCGGCGTGGTGAATCCCATAACACTATTTTCCAACCACGACCGAACTTCCATCCCTTATTATAATCATGATACTTTGCAGCTACCTTCCTTGCGTGTTGTACCACGTCATGGATATGTACTGTTTAATGATGCCTGGGGTTCCACGAGATGATTCATTCGTATCCTTATATCTATCTTTGTCCCAGTAATTCATCCCTCAATGGTTACTTTTTCTCCCCATCTTTGGCATGTTGAGTTACCCAAGTAAGGTCCATTTCCTTTCCTACTTATGAGGTAAACTATTCCCACTTCTCTATTCATCACCTCAAAATGCAGTGGGTATTTCTCCAA
>CM068953.1:61589307-61591807 GCA_035128595.1 Eptatretus atami
GTTGAAATCACTTAAACAGTGAAATGCAAAAAAAAAAAACATTTTCAATCTTTTTTTTCAAAGCATGCCACCATAGCGGCCATATTGGATTTGGTTGGACCGAGTCCAAAATTTAATGGCCCATTGATCCTTGAGGAACCCATTTTTTTTACCTAACCCCCCCCACCCCCCACCAAGTTTCGTCGCAATCCGTCGGGAGTCTTTTCACGTAATACTGTTCACGAACAAACAAAACAAACAAGCAGTCATAGACTGGTACTTACGGAAATCGTTCACTTGCTCTGGACCTTGTCTATATAAAGCTGATCTCTAGAGAAGGAGCGACGCAAACCGAAGTTTCACGTGATTCTGATTTATCAAACCATCAAAAAGATCGTAACGTCGACGTAAAGCAAAAATCTCCATTTCTCCATGCAATTATACCTTAACGTAAACTCAACGACGAGTCTGATCGATGCGCCTGCATCATGGACGAACCCGTGACGGTCGTAGTGAATATTTTTCATACAATCTTTAAAACGTTCCAAAACATCCGAATTTTTCCAGGAATTTCGAACGAGTTTTAGCGTCCAAAAGCGATCTGCCAAAACGCGAGACAAAAATTAAAATCGAAGTTAAAAACAGAACTTCGTATACTGTTCTTTCTGGACTGCGAAAGCAAAAATTCATTTCTCACGCATTTATTTAAATATTTATCAAGATCACCAATTAACTCGATAAGGCAATTCGGCATCACCAAAACAATCTTTAAAGATTCCGATGCGCTGCGAGTCAGCGGCATGTGACGATAACTTAGTGGATAAAAAAATTGATTTAATACACATCTCTTATCGAAAAACCTGTCAGCTGCGCAACACGCAAAACCTTAACGTAACTCAACGATGCGTCTGCTCGAGCGCACTGGCATCATGGGACGACCCGTGACGCCGTCGAGTTGAATATTTTTTATACAATCTTAAAACGTTCTCCAAACATCGGATTTTTTACCAGAATTTCGACAACCGAGTTTTAAGCGTCCTAAAGCGATCGCCAAAAACTGAAGACAAAATTAAAATATGAAGTTAAAAACGAACTCGTAACGTCGAGCGAAGCAAAAATACTCCATTTCTCCACATCATTTACGGAATTATGTTTGAACCTCACTGTACCTTGACCTTTGACCGATTTTGACACAAAATCTAATCAGCGCTAGCCATCACCCTTCCTGAATCACGTGTGTAATTTGACATTGGTAGCTTCTTCCGTTCTCGAGTTATATCGTGCCTCACAACAAACACACAACAAACACACAAACAAGCAGTCATAGATTGGTACTTACGAAATCGTCAACTTGACCTCTGACCTTGTCTAATAAAAGCTGTCTCTAGGAGAGGTAGCGACACAACCAGAAGTTTCTACGATGATTCTGTACCAAACCATCAAAAATGTTTAACGGTCGTACGAAGGCAAAAATCTCCATTTCTCCAGCCAATTATTTTATAATTATTTTTTTCAAAGTCACAAAAACCGTAATATTCGGCACTCACCAACAATCCTTTCATAATCGATCGGCTTGAGTCAGCGTGCGACGATAACCTTTATTGGATTAAAAAATGACTTTTTAAACCCATCTTTTATCGAAAACACCGTTCAGCGCGCACACGTGGAACACCATACTTGATCAACGCCACCTCTGCTTCAAGCGCGATGCACCACAGTGAGCGACCCCGATGACGCGGTTGATGTGAATATTTTTTATACAATCTTTAAAACGTCTCAAAACATCCGATTTTTACCGAGAATTTCGACAAGCGATTTAAGCGTTCCTAGCGATCGCAAAAACCGAAGACAAATTAAAATCGATAGTTTAAAACAGGACTCGTAAGTCGATGCGAAGCAAAAATCTCCATTTTCTCCACTCATTTATTTATATATTTTATCAAATCACAAAACCCGTAATACTTCAGCCAAATCCACCAAAATCTTTACATAATCCGACGGCCTCAGCGAGTACAGGCATGCGACGACTAACCTTTATTTGGGATAAATAAAATGACTTTTAAAACACTCGATCTTTATCGGAAACACCATTCAGCGCGCCACACGGAAAAACCTTTACGTGACTCACGACGCGTCTGTCGAGCGCCTGCATCACGTGCCGAACCCGTGATCGCTTCGCGATGTGAAATATTTTTTATACAATCTTTAAAACATCTCCAAAACATCCAATTTTACCAGAATTGGCAACCGAGTTTAGTGTCCTAAGCGATCGCAAAAACGAAGACCAAAATTAAAATCGAAGTTTAAACGAACTCGTTAGCGTGGGACCGAAGCAAAAATTCTCCATTCTCCACATGAATTACGAATTATGTCTTGACCTCACTGTGGACCTTGACCTTTGACCCGATTTTGACCAAAATCTAAGCAGCGCTAGCCATCACCCTCCTGAATCACGTGTGGTGTAATTTGACATTGGTAGCTTCTTCCTTCTCGAGTTATGTTGCCTACAAACAAACACACA
>CM068953.1:61596807-61603213 GCA_035128595.1 Eptatretus atami
CCCCCGCCGTTGAAGAGGCTACCGGCGTTCCTATTCATTTTCATTGAAGGGCGCCAAGGCGGCATTCCTCGCCCCCCGAAAGACAGAGAGGGAGGGAACGAGAACGACACGCCCGCTTCGAGTGCCTTCGAGCGCGCGCCTTGAAGGGGTGAGCAAAGAAGGCGGAGGAACAGGGTGGCGCCGGCAGATAAAGCGCGGCGAAGCAGAGGAGTGTTGCTGAGTTTCTTTGTCGTCGGGCAGGAGTTGAGTTGCAGGAGTTGAGTTGCTCTGGTGAACTTGACGTGGCTGCGACTCAATCAGCTGTCTCCTCCTGCTGTCCCTACTGCTCTGCGCTGCTCTGGTCCTGCTATCCGTGGGTCGGTGCAGAGTCCGAGGCGTCGAGAGGCCGGTACGTCGGCAGGCGCGAGGCGCCCGGAGAGAGCCTCGCCAACCACGCTCGGTCGGGGGTACCAAGCACGTCGACGGCGCGCCAAGGACTCAGCACGAAAAGGAAGTCGCACTTCCATTTCTTTGTGGTTTTGTGTAAATGTGTGTGTTGGCGCCAGTCCGGCAAGTAGTATTGTGTAAGTGTCCGTGGTCGCGTATTCGGTTTAACTCCTTCTTTTATATGTGCATTTCTTTAATTATTATTGTTGCTATAAATATGCTGTCTTATGTGTGCAATTGGTGGTAATAAATGCTTGCGTTGAATTGTTTCCCTTACGCTGCTGTCCTTCCTTCGTGGGTCTCCATCTTGTTTTACGTAAAGAGTACGTAGTGGCGCGGGACGCCCGATAATTAATCAGAACCGTCGAGGCCGACGATAACACCGCTCGGTATCCCGATAGCACGGAACGGATCGCTTAAGCGGCCGTATCCGAAGTCGACCTGCGGCGAGGTGCGGTCGCCCGGTTTACCATCCGCTTGTACTTAGGTAGGTCGAGTGTGCGAACAACCCTATCCCACGCGGGTGGCGATTGCACGATCGTGGTAGGCCGAAAGGCCCACCCGTGACTGGATCCCGTCGTAGTCCGAGAGGGTCACGACAGAATTGTCCGTCCGTGGCGAGGCGGTCGCGATTCAAGTCACGTGGCCGATCGCACACCGGCGGCGCGAATTCGCAACAAATATATTATATTCACATATCTACAATAATATATATAATAATATAAATATATATATATCTAATATAATAAATATATATATATACATATATAAATCTACATATATAATATTAATATATATATATAATACATATAAATAATATAATATATCTACATTATATAATATATATATAAATATCTACATATAATAATAATATATTAATATATATCTACATATATCTACATATATATTAATATATATAAATACTACATATATATTATATATATAATATACATATAATATAATATACATCTACATATATCTACATATCATATATATATATATATATATCTACAATAATATCTACATATATCTACACATATATATATATAATATGTAGATATATGTAGATAAGATAAGAGGGTATTATATTAATATATACACATATATATACCCCCCCTTCAGAAGGGGGGGGGCGCCCCCTCGCGACCCTCCCTCTCTCACTGGCTGGTTTGGCGCGCAAATCGCTCTTCGTCTCTCTCACTGGCCATTTGGTGCGCAAATCGCTCTTCGTCTCTCCCACTGGCCGAAACGGGCGGCAGCTCCGTGATTGGCCCGGGGCGTGGTGACATCACGCGGAGCCCTTTCCTCCTGTCGCAGGATCTGATTGGCCGGGCGACGGTCACCTCACCCGTTGCACGCTGATTGGTCGAGGGCCGCCGCGTGGCTCCTCCTTGAACTCCGCCCACCATGACGTCGGCCAGAGCGAGGTGAAGGAAGCGAAGTGAAGGTGAGGGTGATGCGGTGTCGTCGGCGTTGATGTTGGTGGTGTAAAAATAAACGAAAACAAAACCTGACTATTAAAATAACTCCACAGCGCAGGAACATTTAATTACCCATTAGACTAGGGTCGGGACCCTAACTGGCAACGTACTTACCGATATAACTGATCTATAGGACCTGTATGTTGAGTGCTCATGGCTTCCAGATTCGCAACAATATAGCATGGTATTTCAAAAGGTTATTGGGCCCGATATGTTCTCGTGGATCAGGCAATGTGTGGCGGAGGTGTGCGCTCTACCGAGTGTCCTTCTAGTTACTCTTCTAGTTAAGGAGAAGGTATTGCATTTGGGTGTTTGTTTGTTTGTTCGCACAGAACTTTCGTGTTTTTCTCCGCAACTGCTTGTCGGATCGAGACGAAATTTTCACCATTGGTGCGACTACTCATATAGAATGTTTTAAACATAATTATGACGTCATAGGTCACGAAGTGTGGCAACCACATGGGAAAAACTTTGAACCTCTGTATCTCTGAAACCGCACCAAGGAAAAAATTGAAACTTGGCACATAGCAAGCAAGTACTTATCGGGAGTTTTTTTATGATGTCATAGGTGCCTGCATTATGACGTCATAATGTCATATGTAAAACGCTACGTGTAATCATGAAATTTTTTTTAGGGTCATCTAGGGATAAAATGGACGACAAAAATTTTTGATGACGTCATCAGTTATGTGATTTGGCAGCCATATTGTTTAAATATACCATCAGAGATGGGGAATCCCCCGCCATTGAATGAAAAAGGTCATACATATTCCAGATAATGAGGGAGGTGAATTGGAAACAAGACACCATTTGGTCATCATCTCGAAAAAGTTCCCCAGGGGGGTGAGGAACGTAGTAACCAAAAATAATTGAAATCAGATAAGCGGTTTTCCATTTATTACAAAAAACATTTTTTTCAAGATGGCCGCCCCAGTCGGCCATCTTGGATCCGGCCACGCCCAAAATCAATAGGGTTCTTCCTTTCCAGGTGGTACATGTGTGACCCAAATTTCAAATCGATATGGCGAACAGTTTATGAGTTATCGCACTCACAGCTATAAATGTTGACGCCCGGACGGACGGACAGCCGGACGACCTGGGTGACAACAATATCCCCCTTCTGCCACGCAGCGGGGGATAAAAAAACAAAACTTCAAAAATCTTCTCTGAAATGGCTGAACCAGTCATCACTGCCCACATTTATAAAGTGGCAGTTCTAATTATGTCTCTTATTAATTACGTAACACACCAGTACACAAACGCCACACAAAATACATCACACCAAACTACACAAATACCACACAAAAGTCCTGGCAAGGCTCTGCAATCTCGGATTGCTATTTTTCTTGTTTGTAAATGCATTACATTAACATCAGACAGAAAGGAGCACGGCTCGTGATTTACGCATGTGCACTCCACGTGACCACGTCCGTTTCCCTGCCATTGCTGGTCGGGTTGTGGTTAATGAGTGTCCAGTAAGTGCGCTGTGAACCTTTGATCACGACAGACCGACCATTCCTTTGACCTTGAAGACGTTACGGTGCTTGGATCGCCGGCTGGGGTAAACTGGGCGCCTCTCACGGTCGCTCACAGCAGTGTTTGTGTGGAACTCACGGATCACTGATTAATGTCATGAGAATCCCGATGAAATATATGAGCAGTCACTCTGAACTCCGTCTAGTGGCTCATTGCTTACGTCACGTGTGCAGTCAACGTGCTCACGCTGTATCGTGTTTGCGACGCTCCTTTCACCGTGATGAGAAAATCCTGTGTCTATGATGACCTGTCAATCACTGCAGGCTATTTAACTTATGCTGGGAAATGATTTTATTGATTACTGTTTAATAGCACACGGCACAATTTGCAGCCCGATTGTTGTGTCTTGGGGTGGCAGGATGACCTGGACTCCTAAAGGTACGCACACTCGCCTCTGATCTGTCTATAGCCTGGGTTCGAATCCCGACCCAGCTATAAACTGTCATCCTGGTGTTTCACCGGGATGGTGATTCATCAATGTGTGTCCTCCACCGGATGGACGTTAACCCAGCCATCACATCTGCCAGCATTAGTTGGTGAATGTTAAATGGTGACCTATGGCATAGTGTCTTCCTGTCCAGAATTATAACCCCAGCCAGGAAACTGCTTTGGAAGAACCGACACTGTATAGAACATGGTACATGAACCTTAATTGTTATACTTAAATGATATTTATAAAGACCATTTCACAAGGTCTTAAGGTTTGGACAATAGACAAAGTTAAAATACATCAACATATGACTTACACTATGACACAAAGTCATAGGATAACATTTTCCAGTGATGAGAATTGTCCACACACATTCTATCGATGAATATAATCAAGGTCTCGAGTCGTGTCCAAGAGGAAAGAGTTGATGGAAACTCAGAGTGGAATTACAATCGACTGTTGGAGTCCATAAGGACTATTTCAACTGTTATATATATATATATATATTATATAATATAATATATATATATATATATATACCCAAATCAATGATACGGAACGATATCATGAAGTGGGAAACTACAGGCAGCAAACGCAGCATGAACCCTGACCGTTTAAAAAAAAAAAAAAAACACCTGGCGTGGATATTTACTTTATGATGTACAACAAACAGGTGTGAGGGTGGGGAATTGAGAAAAACAAAATTAATATCAGAAATGAAGCTGATGGGAGAGAGGATTTGGAGCATGGGACTGAGAGAAGTAAAATAAGTTTGGGAGAGAATTGGAGTAAGTGGGTGGGTAAGGCATCAATGAAACGGCAGGTGAGGGAATGTCTCTATCAGGTGATTTCATGATAAGCAAAAGTGAATAAAATTTTCGGACCTCAAAATATGGAAGCAGGTTTTGTAACGCAAGTCTCACAGCAGGGTCCATGGAATGTTTGAACAATAACCATTATCAGCTCGACAAGAACACAAAATCTGGAAGAAATATGGCGCACACGTCAATCCGAGGAATGGTGGAGAATCCCACTTCCAACCTATTATCATGTACCATATTCTATGTAGAGCGTTGTTGTTGCTGGAACAGTTACAATGCTACAATTCTGGTCAGGTCACCACTCTGACTCACGAAGTCCGGGCAGAAATTTGGAATTGGATCAGGGTATTCTTCGCTAACGACACCGTAGAATCTTTAACATCTGCCAACTAATGCTGGCAGATGGAATGCCGAGTTTAACGTCCATCTGAGGGACGGCACACAAAATGATGAATCACCCTGCCTGTGAAACACCGGGATTACAGTTTATAGCTGGGCCGAGATTCGAACACAGGAAAGACAGCTTCGTGGTGAGTACGTGTACCTCGAGAATGCAGGACATCAAAAACCCATATGAGGTATTTTGAGTTTAGGGTCAAAGCTGTTACTCGTTACCACTCACATGGGGTCTTAGATCCAGCAAATGTCTGTTTTTACTGGATCTTTATCACATACAATGACTGGCCAAACGTCTTAGGATGACATGTTCACAAATCCATTTCTACAAAATGTTTTTTCTATTGTTCTTGTTCAGTCCATCTTAAACACAACTATCCTTCATCCAGGCACTGGTACACAGAATGCACATGGAACGGTATTTGCTACTAAGCAACTTGGTTTTACACTCAGATGGCTAAACCTTCTATGACTAGGCCTAAATTACTCACCGATGCATCTCCTCGCTCTCAGAAAGCTGAACTGCACAACCCGTCCCCTTCCTCGAACATCAGATGACATCTGCTCATCAGCCTCTGACATTGAGATAAAGGTTTCCTTTTCCAAAACATTTGGGATATGGTGAGACAGTGTGACGAACTCTTTGCATTTAAGTATTGTATCCCTTGCACTTCTCATCCCATCTCCAACCCCCTCTAAACCATGAACAGAAGAAAGATGCACAGCCTGTACCTGAAGCAGTCCTTCCATTGAGCAGATTTAGGGATTTGATAATCGGATGCAATCTGAGAAAAGTTCATTTCAATGATGTCGAGTAATGAATTTTCATATTATTTTATCTATCTCGAGTCTCACTGGAATAGTTGCATCAGTGGTCGAGTGAATGCCGTCCTCGGTAAAAGTGGAAACTTTCACCGTTTTGTAACCAGTTTGAGGGGAAAAATATATATATATATATAAACAAAAACAATTTAAAAATCAAACTGTATTATGGACATCATCAGCCATCACTGGATAACAATGAAAAATGTACAAATAATGGTGTCATTAAGCTAATGGTAAACACGAAGGAAAAGGTGTTATTTAAACAAGGTAATGAAGTTAACCTTTTTCACAATTCCTTGGTTAAAAGAAACAAACAAACAAAAAAACAACAACAAAAAATATTTTTCTTTGGGGTGCAGAGTTACAGCTAAATTAAGTTTTCTTTATTTTTATAAATTGCTTCAAGCCATTCACATGCACCACCTGCGTGTCACGATTGGATAATGGCTGCGATACAAAACAGATAAGGAGCAATACATTTGAAGGGACAA
>CM068953.1:61611504-61632687 GCA_035128595.1 Eptatretus atami
GACAAATTTGGACCAGTTTTTTTCTTCGTTTCCTCTCTCGCGCCTCTCGAACGAATTTCGGGGGTGAACGACACAGATGTTTGCTGAATCGGTGTTCCTGCAAATCTATTATGAGATTCTCATTCCCAATCCGCTACCAGTGTTTACTGATTCACGACGGAGGATTTCTCATCCACTCCGGACACCATTTTTTTTGTTTTTTTTAATGAAATCGGGCGGGAGCGGCTTTCTTCGTGCTGCACGAATTAACTCAAAGGCGCAACTTATTACGAATCAGCCAGATTTATTGGGAACATCGGGGTACACAACACAAGCAAAGCATCACGACAATGTTTATAATTCAATCTATAACCCGTCTAACTGGGAACTAGATTACGGGTTTCGAAGGGACCCTAATTAGATTAAACCTTAAACGACATGCAAACAGGACATGGGACAGCATGCAGACAAGACACGATACTGGATGTTCATGGACTAAGGAAGGTCAAAGGCACGAATGGGCTCCGTGAACAAGCGAATGTCCACGGATTCGGGCCCAGCTCGAGCACCCCGCGGCAGTGGCGCGCCGACTCTTTCTGCTCAAGCCACTGCTTGCACACGCTCCTCAGCGCGTCTGACCTCGCACAATGTCGACGCACAAGACCGTCAGATCGATGGGTGGGTCTCAAGCTGGTTTCTCACCAAGGTCAGCAACAGTCCAGGCTGGGCATGTTCACCCAGACCAGGGCCAAATCGAGGTGATTGGGCTCCGCATGCGGATCGCAACGTGCGAGCCGTGCCGTGAAGTGGGACAGAGGCTCGTGGTTAGAGCAGGTTGACACCTGTCGATGACCTCCTCATAAAGTCGATCGCGACTCCCACAGCAGCCAGTTCCTCTCGACGAGAGTTGCACCTCCCCACTAGTCGTTTTATACAGGCAGAATCTCACTCGAACCTCAGGTTCAGTTACTCCCTCGGGCAGATTCGACCCTCATGTTCCAGTCCTCCTACTGCCCGATCCGCACACTCGACCTCAGCCAAATCCTCTCCTAGCCGATGGCAGACAGACCTCATTCATCCCTTCCTGCCTTCTTTCGGCTGCTCTTCACGAAAACCGATCGCAAAAACCCTCATTGCAGTTTTTCCTCTGCCCATGCCAGACCGACCTCAGCGCTCCTTGCAGATCCCACACTGCTTTTCCTTCGTGTCGCTCGCCTCCAAGCCCCACTGGCTCCTTCCCCTTAGTTTCACTTCCTTCTCTCGCCACTCCCTCTCAACGACTGGGCGGGGCCTCCCGGAGATGGGGAAGGAAGAAGAAAGAAGCTCTCGCTACACCACAAGTACGAAAAACAATAAACATGCATCCTTGACATCCCGACACACATGTGGCATCCATTTACCGAAACAACCGACATAAACATGCATTATTGGGGGTTCTGGGCTAATCCTATATTTAAATAGCAGTACTAAGGCCATTTCCGCAACAATATTATGTATATATATATAATTATATATATATTCATATTATAATATATATACTGATATATTATATTATATATATAACTATATATATATACTGATATATATATATAATATATTATATATATATATATATATATATTAGAATAGTGTGTTGTACGGCCAACGGTAGCGAGTGTATTATGAGGGGGTTAATCCTTGTTTCTCCTTCTCTCCTCAGAAGAACCAGGACCTGGCCATATCACAATTAAAACTTCGTGGGTGCGGTCGCGTGCTTAACCAAACAATGAACACAATCAGTTTAACACGATCCGGGTGCACCGTCTAATTGCGTTTAATCGAGGTCACGTGACCGCCTGGACCGGGAACGCGCCCTCGGCGATTCAACCAATCTTATCTTGATTATATCTTAATAATGCGCCAGAGCGTTTACCGCTGGTGCACTGCCGACAATGACAGGTTAGTTGGTTTGGTATGTATATCTCCAGTCTATCTCTGTTTCAGACAATGCTGGATCAATGGAAGGAAATGACAAGACGACAGGTTGAAAAGTCAATGAATTTATTATAAAGAAAAAAATATATTGAAAACTTATTTATTGTCCTTGTCGAATAAATGAATTCAAATCAATCAAATGTTCAACCAAAACAACATAATCTCAACAAATAAATAGTCACAGCATTTATAGAAAAATGGATAAAGAGCAGAGTTACACTATTCCTTTACTTAATCAAACACCCCAAAAAAAAAAGGGAAAAAAACCCCAATGGTTACTGAGAAGAAATGAAAATTATATTTGTGTATTGCTCAGTGTATTCACTTGCCTGTTGTAGTTGAACAAAAGTAAAATAGAATGTATTTACTAAATTGAATGTGCTTTTATCTCACTGAAATACTATAACGCAAGACGTATCACCAAATGTTTAAATTTAAAATTGTGCCCAAGCGCCGAAGAAGAACACGTTGCTGGCGCCTCATTGTCTAGCAGAAAGTAATCCAACCCTGCCTCTGTGTTTTGTCCGACCCTGTTATCACCCTCTTTCTCAAGGCTGAAATGGTGTTCCACAACTCATGCTTGTTAGGACTCCCTCCATTCACCCTGCTAGATGTCAGCCCTCCCCTACTTTTACTGTCCAAAAACTAGAGGGGAGCACTCGTAGAGTGCAAAACCTCCGCCGCCAATACTGCTAGTCACTCAAGTGAACCTATTATCCTATTCAGCAATTTGATGTCAACAGTGCTACTAGAGTTATAGTTTACAACTTTCCCTTTACTTTAACTTTACATACTCAATTCATTCGTTCATAACTGATTCCTTAGACGGAAAATGTTTTACTGGGTATATCACTGAAGTCCAAAAATCAGCCGCAATTATAATTTTGACATGTTTTTGTTGGAAATCACTTTAACATGTAGGAAATGCAAAAAAAAATCGAAATTTGTGAAAAAAAATTGCAAATATTTTTTTTTCTCTACCAATTTTTTTTTTTTTGGGGGGGGGGGGGGTTGGAAATCCACTTAAAAACATGTAGAAATGCAAAAAAAAAAAATTCAACTATTTTTTCAAAATGGCCGCCATTAGCGGCCATATTGGATTTTGGACCAAGTTCCAACTAATGCATGATCCTTGGACCAACCTAATCACCCCACCAAAGTTTCGTTCGAAATCCTCGAGGAGTTTTTTCCGTAATACTGTTCACAAAACAAAACAAACAAACAAATAAACCAATGTCACCCGTAGGGTCGGATCCGTATCTTGCCCAAATGGTGACCACGTGTGAACTCTTTAAGGTCCACACTGAGGTGGTAACAGAGGCTTTTGCTATCCACCAGGAAGCGACCCTTGAGGTAATATCTGCCTACGAAGGAGTCCGATGGAGAATCGTTCTACAGAGAGTAACCATGAAAAAAATAGCGTTGCCTCATAACGTCACCAAATCACGTCATAAATGTCTCAAGCTTGATAATCTAGAAAGCACTCATCGAGGTGTTCAATTTGAGGGGTACTTACATGATATGGTTCCTAAAACTTGAAATTTACCTTGGTCAAAATTAGTTTACCTTAGCGTAACCATGATGTCAAGGCCATCCCACCAAAAATTAATCAGCTGAATCCAGACATACTTATTTTCCCATGAAGTTGAAGACGATCCGATCAAAATTACTCAAAAATAAGGTTTCTCGACTCCCCTGATTTGCGACAGTTGACCTTGACCTTTGACTGACCTTCAAAATTTTTATGTGCTGAAAGGGACCTCTATAGGCCTCTTGATATGCAAGTTACAAAAATCCAATCTCTTGGCTCGCAGATGATTTATTACGTGATTTACAGATAAAAAAAAACCAACAACAAAAAAAAACACATGAAGGTCAAGGCCATCGCCACGCAAAAATTAATCAGCTGAGTGCCAGACCATGAGCTATATTCCCATGAAGTTTGAAGACATCCGATTCAAAATTAACTCAAAAAAAATAAGGTTTGTCGATTCCCTGATTTGCGACAGGACCTTGACCTTTGACTTGACCTTCAAAATTTTATGGCCTGAAAGGACCTCCATAGGCCTCTGTATGCGAAGTACTAAATTTCCAATGAAAACTGGGTCTGCAGAAAAAAAATGAAAAATTTTTTTTTGTGATTACAGACAAACAAAACAAAAAAAAAAAAAAACCATTACAGACGACTAAACATATCTGCAAAAATTCGTTTTGCAAAAACAAACAACAAAAGGGTTGGTTTGAAAAACCAGTAAACCTCCATCCATCTTCGAAGATGCGGAGTTAACTAGGGGGGGGGGAGCACTCGTAGAGTGCAAAACCTCCGCCCCAATACGCTGGGTCACCTCAACGTGAACCTATATCTTTCATTAATTATACTCACACTGCTGACAGAGTGTATATTCTTTTCTCCAATATTTTTTTTGGGGGGGTGAAATACACTAACATGTTAGAAATGCAAAAAAAAGAAATCGAAATTTGTTGAAAAAAAAGTTGCAAATTTTTTTTTTCTCTTACAATTTATTTTTTGTGGGGGGGGGGGGGTGGAATCACTAAAACATGAGAAATGCAAAAAAAAAAAACATTTTCAAATTTTTTTTCAAAAATGGCCACCCATAGCGGCCTATTGGATTGGTGACCAAGTCAAAATTAATGGATGATCCTTGGACCATACCTACCCCCCCCCACCCCACCAAGTTTCTCGAAATCCGTTCGAGGGAGTTTTTCCGTAATACTGTTCACGAACAAACAAACCAAACAAGCAGTCATAGACTGGTACTTACGAAATCGTCAACTTGACCTCTGACCTTGTCTAATAAAGCTGTCTCTAAGAACGTTAGCGACGCAAACCAGAAGTTTCTACGATGATTCTGTATCAAACCATCAAAAATCGTAACGTCGACCGAAGCAAAATCTCCAATTTCTCCATGCAATGTATACCTTTAACGTAACTCAACGACGAGTTGATCGAGCGCACTGGCATCATGGACGACCCTACGCGTCGAGTTGAATATTTCATTTACAATCTTAAAACGTCTCGCAAAAACATCCGATTTTTACCAGAATTCCGATAACCGAGTTTTAAGCGTCCAAAGCGATTCGCAAAAAACGAAGACAAAATTTAAAATCGAGTTAAAAACGAACTTCGTAACGCGACGCGAAGCAAAAATCTCCATTCTCCACGCATTTATTAATTTATTTTATCAAAGTCACAAAACCGGCTAATATCGGCATCCCCAACAATCTTTACATATCCACGGCTTAGCGAGTCAGCATGTGACGATAACCTTTATTGGGATAAAAAAAATGATTTAAACACATCTTTATCGAAACACCGTCAGCGCGCACACGCAAAAACCTTACGTAACCTCAACGATGCGTATCTGCTCGAGCGCACTGCATTCATGGGACACCCCGTGACGCGTCGAGTGAAATATTTTTGTTTACCAATCTTAAAACGTCTCCAAAAACATCGGATTTTACCAAGAATTTCGACAACCGAGTTTAAGCTCCTAGCGATCGCAAAATACCGAGACAAAATTAAAATTGAAGTTAAAAACGAACCGTAACGTCGAGCGAAAGCAAAAATACTCCATTCTCCACATTCAATTTACGGATTTGTTTAACCTCACTTGACTGACCTTTGACCGATTTGCCAAAAATCTATATCCAGCGCTAAGCCATCACCCTCCTGAATCACGGGTTGTAATTTGCATTTGGTAGTTCTTCCGTTCTCGATTATTCTGTGCTACAAACAAACAAACAACCACCAAACAAACACACCAAACAAGCAGTCATAGATTGGTACTTTCGAAACTCAACTTGACCTCTGACCTGTCTAATAAAAAGCTGTCTCTAGAGAAGTAGCGACACAAAAACAGAAAGTTTCTACGATGATTCTGTCCAAACCATCAAAAATCGTAACGTGCCGAAGCAAAATCTCCATTCTCCACGCAATGATTTTATATATTTTATCAAAGTCACAAACCGTAAATTCGGCCATCCACCAACCAATCTTTACATAACCGGACGGCCTTAGCGAGTTCAGGCATGCGACGATAACCCCTTTATGGGATAAAAAATGACTTTTAAACACCACTTTATCGAAAACACCGTCAGCGCGCACACGGGGAAAGGAAAACCATACGTTGTACAACGCCCCTCTGTCAAGCGCGATGCAACCACGGGACGACCCGTGACGCGAGTGAGTGAAATATTTTGTTATCAATCTTTAAAACGTCTCCAAAACATCCGCGATGTTTTACCGAATTTCGACAAGCGAGTTTTAAGCGTCCTAAGCGACGCAAACCGAGGAACAAAATTAAAAACGAAGTTAAAAACGAACTCGTACGTCGAGCGAAGCAAAAATCTCCATTTCTCCACCATTTATTTAATATTATTTTATCAAAGTCACAAAAAACCGGTAATATTCCGCCATTCCACCAACAATCTTTTACATAATCCGACGCTCAGCGAGTCAGCATGCGACGATAAACCTTATGGATAAAAAATGACTTTTAAAACCCACCATCTTTATCGAAAACACCCATCAGCCGCACACGGAAAAGCCTTTACGTGACTCAACGACGCGTCGCTCGAGCGCACTGCATCAGCGTGCGACCCGTACGCGCGAGTGTGAATATTTTTTTATACATCTAAGACATCTCCAAAACATCCAATTTTACCCAGAATTGGACAACCGAGTTTTAAGTGTCCTAAGCGATCGCAAAAAACCGAAGACAAAAATTAAAATCGAAGTTAAAACAACTCGTAGGTGGACCGAAGCAAAAATTCCCATTTCTCCACATGAATTTACGGAATTATGTTTAGCCTCCACTGTGACTTTGACCTGACCGATTTTGACCAAAATTCTAGCAGCGCTAGCCATCACCCTCGCTGAATCACGTGGATGTAATTTGACATGGTAGGCTTCTTCCTCTCGGAGTTATCGTGCCTTACAAACAAACACACAAACACAACAAACAAACAAAACAGCCATCATAGACTAGTACTACGAAATCGTCAACTTGACTCTGACCTTGTCTAATAAAAGCGTGTCTCTAGAGAAGTAAGCGACGCAAAAACCAGAAGGTTCACAGATATTTCTTATTCACCAACAATCAAAAATCGAATGTTTGACCTCACCAGTTGAACCGCTTGACTCCGCTTGATCGATATATTGATCCAAATCCTAATCAACATGGCCCCACCGTACCATCACCCTCCTGAATCACGTGGTGTAATTGACATTGTGCTTCTTCACGTCTCGAGCTTATTCATTTTTGATGTTTGACCTTCACTGACCTGACCTTGACCGATTGACCCAAATCTAATCAACACTAGCCATCACCTCCTGAATCCACCGTGGTGTAATTTGACATTGGTAGCTTGCTTCCGTTCTCGAGTTATCGTGCCTACAACAAACAAACAAACACACAAACAACAAAACGGAAGTCTCAAATACTTACGAAATCTTTAGATTCGTAATTAACAACAAAAACAAAGAAAAGAAGTCATCAAAATACTTACGAAATCTAAAAAACAAACAGAAATGAAGTCATCAAATACTTACGAAATCTAAAGATTTCGTAAGTAACAAACAAACACAAAGGGGTGAAACAAGTGTAACCTCCATCCATCGTCGAAATGGCGGAGGTTAAGTAAAGGGATTGCTATGGCATTTTGAGAAGAAAAGGATCGTGTTTGGATATTGCTCCGTATATCCTTCTTTCGCCATGCACTTTTGTTGTTATTTGTTGTTGCTGTTTGCTGTTAATAAATGGTTTCAGACTCGGAAAGAGAAAACTGAAATTTTCCACAGTACCCAGCAGATTCATTCAGGGGGAAAATAAATCGTCTCTTTACAGGTACGAAGTCGTCGTGCATTACTAAATTACGTTTATAATCAAAATGCATTGTGAGTGCTTGATCGCCTGCAGAGCACTGCCTCGCCGTGCACGCACTGGCAAACAGGCTCAAACACCAATCATTTGTCACGTCTCACCCTCAGGATCACGGACGCACAATAATCAGGTAGCAACAAAGAGCAGGTTCACCGGCAGAACCAGAATGAACGGTCAACTGACACAACCCAGCGTTCGCTGCGCCCCAACCGAGGAGTATAACTTCACCAGAACGTCAGGAGCTGTCAGGAGCTGCACTGTTCAGAAGCTATCAACCTTCACGACTTCACCATACTGTCAGCGAGCTATCACCAACAGTCAGGAGCTTTCAGCAAAACCGTCAAGAGCTTCAGGAGTTGTCACCAACCTCCGGAAGTGTCTCCCGTCATTTTAGAGGCGTATGTGGCAGAGCCTCAATCAGATTCAGCTAAATTCCGCTTGGCCTTTGTGGCATCGCGCATCACTGCACGTGACCTCCAACCGTCAATTCTCGCGATCATTTTCTCTCAGCCATTGAGCAGGATGCAACTGACAAATCTAACATAGGCCTGGCTTACGAACGCATGTTTAAGGGGCGCTGGACGAAACGCCAGAAAGCAAGCCATTATGCTGAAACACTGAGCGAAACGTGAAGCACTCACAAAATGCCAACGGGCAACCATCAACCTCTTGTTCAGCCCGGATACGAATAAAGAGCCAGTCACGTTTCAGGAGGCTGCTGAATGGGTGTCCAAACGTCAATGGGAAAAGGCGGATTCAACACGATGAAGGAAAGGCGGGGTTTGAACGTCAAATGGAAAAAACAGGTGATCCGAGGCAAATGATCCGAGATACACAGCCATGCCCGACGTCAAAATGAACGTTCAGGAAAAGCCTCAGTGTGTTCAATGATTCAAATGGCCCGCAAGTCCAAAGTGAAAATGTTAATTAAATAAAATGTTAAATTTATCAATCTATTTCCAAGCCAATGTGTCTGAATGGAAGGGAATAGAATGAGTCTCCATTGGCAGTTAACGCTATATTATCGTTGTACATAATGGTGAATATTGCTCATGACTAATGAAAAAACGATGTAAAATGCATACATCATGAAAACATGTGTAAAGAAAAAGGTTATGTCCATAAAAAGAAAGGAACCGGTTCTCTACCTCTCCAAACATCAAAAGAGTAGAATCCCACCAGACAAGGGATGGTCTATTCTGAACATGCATTTAATGGAAATAAGTGTCTGAGGACCTGGATGTGTGTGCATTACTCGGATCTGATTCTGAAATCCATTCACATAATATATATACACATTATATACTAGTTATCATATATTATATTACAATATATTACGTATATATTATCTACATATATATATATATATATATATCTACATAATATATATATATATATATATATATATATATAATATATCTAACATATATATATATATAATTATATATATATATATATATATATATATCTACATATTATACTATCTACTATACTAATATATAATATATATCTACATATATATATATCTACATTATAATAATATTTATTACATTATATATATTATATCTACATATATATATATCTACATATAAATAATATATATATATATATATATATAATAATCTACATATATATCAATATATATATTATATATATATATATATCTACATATATATATATATATCTACATATATATATCTACCATATATATAATATATATATCTACTATATATAATCTTACCATATATATATATATATATATATATATATATTACATAATATATATATATATCTACATAATATATATATATTGACTATATATTACATATATATTATATATATATAATATATATATACTACATATTATATATATAATATATCTACATATATTATATTTATATATAAATAATATCTACATATATATCTATATATAATAATATATATATATACTTAATATATATGTCTAATAATATATCATATATATCTATATAATATATAATTATAATATATTTATACTAACTATATATTATACTACTTATACTCCATATATATACATATATATATACATATATATATTATATATATATATATATATATATACATATATATAATATATATATTACATACTAATATACTACATATATAGATATCTACATATATAGTATATATATATACTATATCTACATATATATATATATATATCATATATTCCATACATTATATCTACATATATATATATTATATATATATATACTATATATATATAAAATCTACATATATATTATACATATATTATATATCTCATGTCAATATATATATATATCTACAATATATATTATATTATATATATATTATTAATATATTATATATATAATATATATTATATATATATATATATATTACATATAATATATATTATATAATATTATATATAATATATATATCTACAATATATATATATATATATCTATATATATTATATATATATCTACATATAATATAATATAATTATATATCTAACATATATATATACTATATATTTCAATATATATATTATCTACATATATATATAATATATATACTATCATTATATCTAATATATAATATATAAATAATACATATATCTACATATATATATACATATATATATATACATATATACTACATTATATATATATATATCTACATATATTATATATATATATATCTACATATATATATATTATATTATATATATATCTACATTATTATATATATACATATATATATATACATAATATATTGTACGGCTGTGAATTCGCGCATTACCCATTCAGGTCCCGTAGTGAGAATATTTCTGAAGTACATGTATAGTTGCCCAAACCCATTGTTTTGAGGGAATTAATGTGATCATTCGGCTGCGATCTCTTCAAGTTAGCCGTTTTTCTTTTATCTCGTTATTTTGAGCTTCCACCTGCACGCCCTCCGCCTGCCAGAGCCCCCTCCCGCATCCTCCCCCCGCCGTTGAAGAGGCTTAGGCGTTCCTATTCATTTTCATTTTGTTGGAAGGCGGCCAGGCGGCATCTCTCGCTACCCGAAGACAGAGGAGGGAGTGAACGGAGCGACACGCCCCGCTTCGAGTGGCCTTCGAGCGCGCCTTGAAGGGGGAGCCAAGAAGGGGCGGAGGAACAGGTGGGCGCCGGCAGATAAAGCCGCGGCAAGCAGGAGGAGTTGTTGCTGAGTTGCTTTTGGTCGTCGGGAGAGTTGGAGTTGAGGAGTTGAGTTGCTCTGGTGACTTGGGACGCTGGCTGCGACTCAAGTCAGCTGTCCTTTCCCTCCTGCTGTCTTCCTACTCTTTCCTGCGGCTGTCTGTCCTGCTACTCCGTGGGTCGTGCAGAGTCCGAGGCGTCGAAGGCGGTACGTCGCAGGCCGAGGCGCGCCGGAGAGGCCTCGCAACACGCTCGGTCGGGGGTACAAGCACGTCGACGGGCGCCAAGGACTCAGCACGAAAGGGAAGTCGGCACTCCATTTCTTTGGGTGTTTGTGGTAAATGTGTGTGGTGCGCCAGTCGGCAAGTAGTTTGTGTAGTGGTCCGTGTGCGCGTATTCGGTTTTAACTCCTTCTTTATATGATGCATTTCTTTAATTATTATTGTTGACCTATAAATAACTTCTGTCTATGTGCTGGCAATTGTTGTAATAAATGCTTGATTGTTGAATGTTCCCCGTTTTGCTGCGCTTCCTTCGTTGGTCTCCAATCTGTGTTTACGTGTAAAGGGTACGAAGTGGGCGGGGACGCCCGATAATTAATACAGAACCGTCGAGGCCGACGATAACACCGCTCGGTTATCCCGATAGCACGGACGGATCGCTTAGCGCGCCCGTATCCGAAGTCGACCTGCGGCGAGGTGCGGTCGCCGTTTTACATCCGCTGTGGTACTTAAGGTAGGTCGAGTTTGTGCGAACAACCTAATCCCACGGGGTGGCCGATGGCACGATCGTGGTGAGGCCGAAGCCCACCGTGACTATCCCGTCGTTAGTCCGAGAGGTCACGACAGAATTGTCGTCCGGTGGCGAGGCGGTTCGATTCAGTCACAGTGGCCGATCGCACACCGCGGCGCGAATTCGCAACAAATAATATATATATACAATCTACATATATATATATATCTACTATATATATAATATATATATATATATATATAATATATATCTAATATTACATATATATATATATATATCTACATATATATAATCTACATATCTAACTATATATATCTACAATATTATATTATATATCTACATATAGATAATATATATATCTACATATAATATATATATCTAATATATATTTATATATATAATAATATTATATATAATATATATATATTACATCTACTATATATATATAGTATATATATATATCTACATATATATAATCTACATTATATATTATATAGGTATATATATATTATATATATAATAATATATTAGAAGTAAAGAGGGGGGTATATATATATAATACTATATATCTACATATATATACCCCCTCTCAGAAGGGGGGGGCGCCTCCCTCCGACCCTCCCTCTCTCATGTGTTTTTGCGCGCAATCGCTCTTCGTCTCTCTCATGGCCAGTTTTGGTGCGCAATCGCCTCTTGTCTCTCCCAATGCACGAAACGGGCAGCAAAGCTCCGTGATTGGCCCGGGCGTGGTGACATCACGCGAGCCCTTTCCTCCTGTGCAGATCGATTGGCCGGGCGACGGTCATCTCACCCGTTGCATACGCTGATTGGTCGAGGCCGCCGCCGTGGCTCCTCCTTTGAAACTCCGCCCACCATACGTCGGCCAGAGCGAGGTGAAGGGAACGAAGTTGAAGTGAGGGTGATGCGGTGTCGTGGCGTTGATGTTGGTGGTGTAAAAATAACCGAAAACAAAACCTGACTATAAAAAATAACTCACAGCGCAGGACATTTAATTACCCATTAGACTAGGGTCGGCACCTAATGGCAGTACTACCGATTATAACTGATCTATAGCCCTGGTTGTAGGCTCATGGCTTCAGATTCGCAACATATAGCATGGTATTTCAAAAAAGGTTATTGGCCCGATATGTTCTCGTGGATCAGGCAATGTTGTGGGGAGGTGTCGCTCTACCGGTGTCCTTCTAGTTACTCTTCTAGTTAAGGAGAAGGTATTTGCATTTGGGTGTTTTTTGTTTGTTCGCAACAGAACTATTCTGCTTTTTCTCCCGCAACTGCTTGGCGATCGAGACGAAATTTCACCATTGTGCGACTACTATATAGAATAGTTTTTAAACAAATTATGACGTCATACAGGTACGAAGATGTGTGGCAACCACATGGGAAAACTTTGAACTTCTGATATTCGAAACCGCACAAAGGAAAAATTGGAAACTTGGGCACAAGCAAGAGTACTTATCGGGAGTTTTTTTATGAATGTCATAGGGTGCCTGACATTATGACGTCTAATGTCATATGTAAACGTACGTGTAATCATGAAATTTTTTTTTAGCGTCATTGCTAGGGATAAAATGGATCGACAAAATTGGTGATGACGTCATCATTATGTGTTTGCAGCCATATTTGTTTAAATCATACATCAGAGATGGGGAATCCCCCGCCATTGAAATGAAAAAGGTCATACATATTCCAGATAATGAGGGAGGTGAATGAAACAAGACAACCATATTGGTCATCATCCAAAAAGTCCCCAAGGGTATGAGGAACGTAGTAACCAAAAATTAATTGAAATTCAGATAAGCGTTTCTCCATTTATTTACAAAAACATTTTTTTCAAGATGGCCGCCCCAGTCGGCCATCTTGATCCGGCACACGCCAAAATAATAGGGTTCTTCCTTTCCAGGTCGGGTACAATCGTGTGAACCCAAATTTCAATCGAGTTATGCGAACAGTTTATGAGTTATCGCACTCACAGCTATAAATGTTGACGCCGCGGACGGACGGACAGCCGAGCGACCTGGGTGAAACAAATATCCCCTTCTGCCAGCAGCGGGGGATAAAAAAAACAAAAAATCAAAAATCTCCTGAAATGGCTGAACCAGTCTCACTGCCCCATTATTAAAGTGCAGTTCTAATTATGTCTCTCTATTAATTACGTAAAACATCCAGTAAGCACAAACGCCACACAAAATACATCACACCAAACTACACAAGTACACAACAAAGTCCTGCCAAGCTCTGCAATCTCGGATTGCTATTTTTTCTGTTTGTAAATGCATTACACTTAACATCAGCAGACAGGAAGTCACGGCTCGTGATTTACGCATGTGCACTCCACGTGACCACGTCCGTTTCCCTGCCATTGCTGTCGGTTGTGGTAAGGTGTCCAGTAAGTGCGCTTGAACCTTTGCATTCCACGACAGACGACCATTCCTTTGACCTGTGAAGACTACGTGTCTTGATCGCCGGCTGGTTAAACTGGCGCCTCTCACGGGTCGCTCACAGCAGTGTTGTGTGGAATCACGGTATCACTGCATTAATGTCATGAGAATCCATGAAATAATGAGCAGTCACTCTGAAACTCCGTCTATGGTCATTGCTTACGTCACGTGTGCAAGTCACGTGCTCACTGAATTCTGTATCGTGTTTGCGACGCTCCTTTCACCGGATGAGAAAATCCTGTGGTCTATGTGACCTGTCAATCCACTGCGGCTATTTAAACTTATGCTGGGAAATGATTTTATTGATTTACTGTTAATAGCAACACGGCACAATTTGTCAGCCCGATTTTGTGTGTCTTGGGTGGCAGGATGACCTCGGACTCGCTAAAGTACGCCCTGCCTCTGATCTGTCTATAGCCTGGGTCGAATCCCGACCCAGACTATAACTGTCATCCTGGTGTTTCAGCCCGGGAGGTGTTCATCAAATGTGTGTCCTCCACCGGATGGACGTTACACCAGCCACACATCTGCCAGCTTAGTTGGTGAATGTTAAATGGTTGACCTAATGCATAGGTCTCCTGTCCGAATTATAACCCCCAGCCAGAAACTGCTTTGGAAGAACCACACCTGTATAGAACATGGTACATGAACCTTAATTGTTTATACTTAAATGAATATTTATAAGACCATTTCACAAAGTCTTAAGGGTTGGACAATAGACAGTTAAAATACATCAACATATGAATTACACTAGACCAAAGTATAAGATAACATTTTCCAGTGATGAGAATTGTTCCACACCACATTCTATCGATGATATAATCAAGTTCGAGTCGTGTCCAGAGGAAAGAGTGATGGAAACTCAGAAGTGGAATTACACATCGACTGTTGGAGTCCGATAAGATACTTTCAAACTGTTATATATTATACTATATATATATATATATATAATACCCAAATCAATGATACGCGAACGATATTTGAAGTGGGAAACTACAGGCAGCAAACGCAGCATGAACCCTGACTCTTTAAAAAAAAAAAAAAACACCTTGTGCGTGGATATTTTACTTTATGATGTACAACAAACAGTGTTGAGGGTGGGAATGGAGAAAAACAAAATTAATATCAGAAATGAAGCTGATAGGAGAGGTTTGGAGCATGGACTGAGCAGAAGTAAAATAAAGTTGGAGAGAATTGGAGTAAGTGGGTGGGTAAGGCATCAATGAAACGGCCAGGTGAGGAATGCTCTATCAGGTATTTCATGATAAGCAAAGATGTGAATAAAATTTTCGACGCTCAAACATATGGAAGCAGTTGTTGTAACGCAAGTCTCACAGCAGGTCCATGGAATGTTTAACAATAACCATTATCGCTCGACAAGAACACAAATTGCGAAAAATATGGCGCACACGTCAATCGAGGAATGGTGGGAGAATCCCACTTTCAACCTATTTCATGTACCATATTCTATGTAGAGGTTGTTGTTGCTGGAACATTACAATGCTACAATTCCTGGTCAGGTTCACCACTACTGACTCACGAAGTCCGGGCAGAAACTTTGAATTGGATCAGGGTATTCTTCGCAACGACCGTAGAATCTTTAACATCTGCCAACTAATGCTGGCAGATGAATCGCTGAGTTTAACGTCCATCTGAGGGACGGCAACACCAAAATGATGAATCACCCTGCCTGTGAAACACCTGGAATTTACAGTTTATAGCTGGGCCGAGATTCAACATCAGAAAGAACTTCGTGTGAGTACGTGTACCTCGAGAATGCAGGACATCAAAAACCCATATGAGGTATTTTGGAGTTAGGGTCAAAGCTGTACTCGTTACCATCACATGGGTCTTAGATCCAGCAATGTCTGTTTACTGATCTTTATCCAATACAATGACGCAAAACGTCTCTAGGATGACATGTTCAAAATCCTCTTCACCAAAATGTTTTTTCTATGTGTTCTTGTTCAGCCATCTTAAACCACAACGTATCCTTCAATCCAGGCACTGGTACACAGAGGCACATGGAACGTATTGCTACCTAGCAACTGGTTTTACACTCAGATGGCTTAAACCTTTCTATGGACTAAGGCCTAATTACTCACCGATGCATCTCTCGTCTCAGAAAAAGCGAACTGCACAACCCGTCCCCCTTCCTCGAACATCAGATGACATCTGCTCATCAGCCTCTGACATTGAGAATAAAGGTTTCTTCCAAAACATTTGGATATGTGAAGTGGTGACGAACTCTTTGCATTTAAGTATTGATCCCTTCACTTCTTCATACCATCTCCACCCCTTAAACCATGAACAAGAAGAAAGTGACAGCCTGTACCTGAAGCAGTCCTTCCATTGAGCAGATTTAGGGATTTGATAATCGATGCAATCTGAGAAAAGTTCATTTCAATGATGTCGATCAATGATTTCAATTATTTTATCTATCTCGAGTCTCACGGAATAGTTTGCATTCAGTGGGTCAAGTGAATGCCGTCCTCGGTAAAAGTGGAACTTCACCGTTTTGCTAACAGTTTGAGGGAGAAAAAATAATATATATAAAAAAACAATTAAAATCAACTGTATTATGACATCATCAGCCATCCTGGATACACATGAAAAATGTACAAATAATGGTTTTTGTCATTAAGCTATGGTAAACCACGAAGGAAAATGGTGTTATTTAACAAGGTATGAAGTTAACCTTTTTCACAATTCCTTGGTTAAAAACGAAACAAACAAAAAAAACAACAACAAAAAATATTTTTCGTTGGTCGGTGCAGAGTTACAGTAAATTAAGTTTTTCTTTATTTTTTATATAACTTGCTTCAAGCATTCCATGCACCAACCTGCGTCACGATTGGATAATGGCTGCCGATACAAAACGATAAGGAGCAATACATTTGAACGGACAAATAAAAATTAAAAAAAAAAAAAAACCTCAAAGCAGAATGTGATTTCACAGATAATATGTCTGGGTGCTGTGAGGGAGAAAAAGGTTGATGAGAAAATTCACCCTTATAAACACTTGGTGCTTATAAGCGAGGCCAAATTTAGCAGGAGCCTCCATTTCTTCATAAAAGGCCTGTACATGGTCATCCTTAGTTGGCAGCCTGCGGTTATTTTTGACTGCAGGTTTGGGAGTGGAAACAGCTGTGATAGTGCCTCTCCATTGTTTCGTCCCCAGGTCTTCGTTGCAGGCACCACACGGCCTTAGCTTCACGCTTTGACGGCAGCGACGTGGAGGATGCGTGTGACGTCGCTGTTGGGTAGTGTCTGGGGCTTAGCGCTTATCGTCGCCATTGCTGCTTTCTATAGTAGCCATGCTGCCGGCCGAGCCACTGGCAGCGCGGTGCGCGCAGCCCGAGACGACACTGGACTGGAACCTAGTTGTGCGTTTGCACCAATACCAAGACCAGCCTTGCCTTCGTCACCTTGGCCGCGAGATGAGACTCGGAGGAGCGCCTCAGAACCCGGAGGATTTGTAACCCGTGGAGGACATGAGAGGCACCATGGAGGGCATGGCCTGCGGTCTCAGCATTCCATGACGTGGAGGTTGGAGAATTTCTTGTGAAGGTAAATGATGAAACAAAAAATTAAAGACGAGAAGTTCAAAAACAATGTCAGAAAACCTATCAACCAACTCCCCCCCCCCCTTTCAACAACCCTTCAAGTAACTGAAAAAAAACCTTCACCCTTTCTAACAGGGAGAAGCTCACTCAACCTTTGTATGCCGCTTATTGAACAAAAATAAAAGACAATGGAAGAGGGAAAAGAACGCCGACTAAAAAGTGTTGCTGAGCGATTGACGTAATGCAAGACAAGTGATGTACCAGGTGGAAGCAAACGAGGAGTGGTGCTCGAGGTGGAGGACCAGGGGGAGGCCCGGTGGAGGTCCTGGAGGACGACCTGAGGGGGCCCCGGAGGCAGCAGACGGGGTGGAGGTGCTCGCATTCCCAGAAATCCCAACAGACGAGGAAGTGAACACTCTGTTCAGGAAAGGAACACCATATGAAGAGGGATAAAGAGAAGAGGAGGAAGAGCAGCGGAGGAGAGTGAGAGAGTGAGAGCGACTAGCTGCCTCCAAAGTCAATTTCAAACTTGGAGAATCTGATTATGAAGAGACAACCACCATGACAGGGTTTCCCCACTAATCAGGTTCACATAGGTTTTCATCATTCATTACTCTGCAGTTAAATTGGAGCAAAAGAATATAATCATTGCGAACGAGAAACAAGATGATCCAGTCAATCATAGGCATGATTAGAATGTGCATTTACATGTCCAAATAAATGTACCTTCATAACTACATCTCACCAATGCTGTTTTTGGCCTACCATGAGGGGAGGCAGGGGGGACCGAAAGTGGTCCAGGGGGTCGTCAAGTGGGATCCTGGGGAGCATGGCGGCGACCTTGCGGATGTGCAACCACTGATGGGATGGGAGCGGTGATGCTACAGGGGATCTGATGCGGACGTGCGGCAAGGTTCCGGAGGTTCTGAAAGTTGGAACATAAGCCTTTCCTTCTTCTTGCTCTCAGCCTTGGATCCTTTATTAAGCATCTTTATGGCTGAGCCTGATCACCCTTAAACTCTTCATCCTTCTTCTCTTCCTCGTTGTCTCGGTTCGTCCTGTTGTATTTCTTGCCTGCAGATGACAAACCAAAAAGATGACTATTGTGTAGTTACTTGAACTAAAACAATAGCTTTCAGAATACTCATTTTATTCAAACATTCCATTGAATTCAAAATATGAAACATTTTATATTTCCTTAATTCTCAATTAAAACCTTTATCCGATTTTTCAAGTGCCCACCATGATTATTAATTAGTCCTTGCTTCGAGGTCAAATCCCAGTGCTATGGTCACCTTACACTTGCATGTGTCTTTAGCGCCCAGGAAAAACAAAATGCACCAGAACAAGATCACTGTTCTTCCATTAAAGTAAGTGCACTACACATGCAGCTAATCTGAATAAGGCATCGTTGCCTTTCACTCTTACAACCACAAATCCAATGACTTGAGCAAAGTATGCTCTCAGAATGATCGAATGTGGGCACAGTGATGGAAATGAGCCATGAGGAGCTGATGATGCACAAGACTTGGTCACTATGTGCTACTTCTCAACAGGACACCGAACGCCTGCTCCGCGTGGAAGTGCAGCATCTCACCGTCTGCTCTCCAGAGGCGAGTGCTGAGTTTCAATGTCTGGCCACTGAGTCCGATGTCAAACACCATTTTTTCAAGATGACCCTGCATTAGGGTCCGGACACATGTTTTTCTGCATTTTTGTGATCACTAGACATCCTGAATGATATTTTTCCGATTGATGCCACTCTGGCACCCTTGAGAATTTTTGTAGAAACCGCATTAATATGCAAATTAGCATGGCCATTGTCGAAATTCACTACTTTTTCTTATATCTCCAAAAGTAAGCATCCAACAGCCTGGTCGAGTGTCCAAACCCATGTTTTTAGGGGTCCACTGTCATGATAAACCAACTTACAATTTGATAACAATCGAATTTAGCTCAATTAATATGCCAATTAGCAGTCGCCATTTATTGAACATGTAGGTAAATAGACATACAATAGAAAAAAAAAAACTTCAGTCTTTTTGTGAATATAGATCACTTTATTCATTCATACAGATCTCAACAATTGACAGTTTGCATAAAGTAGCTAACAACATGAACAAAGAAGACAACCTGGTGTAAAATCAAATGTTCTATATATACATATTATATAATAACACGTTTGTAACCTTATGAAGGCTACTTCAAGTGCTTGGTTCTCATGCAGTTCAGAGTAATCATCAAGGGCAAATGCAGCAGCTGTCTGGGGTGCGCGATCCTGAAGCCATTATCCTGAACAAGCGCGAATGCAGAAGAGTGAAAACTGTGCATGGCTGCTGTGCAAAGCGGCATTGAAGCCTGTTGTAGCATTGCTTGTCGGAGGAACATCCACATCGTATTAGCTCCAAAGATCTCTGCGTGTGGCAAGAACGACGTTGGAGGTGGCAGCATAATTGGAAAGTAATGAATCTTGGATGCCTCATCATGTTTCCAATCCGTACTGAGTGGGATCTCAGCGAGGTGGTGGTGCTGCAGCTCAGCAGCTGACTTCTTGCTGTCTTGGATATAAGCGCGTCGCACGTTTTGTTCACAAGGACTTTCTGTATTGGTGCAGAGGCCATTAGAGGTCTGGTCTTTGATGGCCCATTTGGTTTCACCACCTTCATAGACCACACTAGTAGAAGATAGTAGAAAATCGTGAAAATTTGTGATCACAAGCATCAAAATTTGGCATTTCTGTTCTGGCTGCAGCGCTTTCTATCAAATCTGCCCACGTTGGCCATTGAAAAATTTCCACAGATAGGCCGCCAGGTTAGCCTCCCGAATTGACTTTGCTTAGGAACCCTGTTGGATACCTTAACCTAACAGTAATGCAGGGATGGCAACCCATTCAAAGAAGAATCAGCCGACCTACCTGGTCACTAGACATGAAGAACATGCAGACCCAAACTCTACCCGAAATGTAGCTACACATTCACCAGCGGGGCAAAGAGCAGTTCCATTCAGTCATGGAGGGCATAGAATGAAGGTGAAGTCCTTTCTATCATTCCAATTCAAGAAAAACATTGTTCTTTCTTCAAACAAAGAGCAGCTGGGAATTCTTAAGGAGAAATCCTGAAAGACGACTGTCAGCTGTTCTCACAACTATTCATCTCATGCCAGAAACAGGCAGTGTGACTTGCAAGAATTCTTCAAGCATGAGAATCAGTCACACCCTGCATCTCTCAGTGACAGAGGCAAGCTTCATACATGTCAGAAGTCATAGCTGGCTGAAATTCTTGAAGCACAAGTGAACATCCCAGACAGAGAACCAATGGGAGATACAGTCATCATTGATGGCTCAGCACTTATCAATGCCCTA
>CM068953.1:61632712-61640212 GCA_035128595.1 Eptatretus atami
GACAAATTTGGACCAGTTTTTTTCTTCGTTTCCTCTCTCGCGCCTCTCGAACGAATTTCGGGGGTGAACGACACAGATGTTTGCTGAATCGGTGTTCCTGCAAATCTATTATGAGATTCTCATTCCCAATCCGCTACCAGTGTTTACTGATTCACGACGGAGGATTTCTCATCCACTCCGGACACCATTTTTTTTGTTTTTTTTAATGAAATCGGGCGGGAGCGGCTTTCTTCGTGCTGCACGAATTAACTCAAAGGCGCAACTTATTACGAATCAGCCAGATTTATTGGGAACATCGGGGTACACAACACAAGCAAAGCATCACGACAATGTTTATAATTCAATCTATAACCCGTCTAACTGGGAACTAGATTACGGGTTTCGAAGGGACCCTAATTAGATTAAACCTTAAACGACATGCAAACAGGACATGGGACAGCATGCAGACAAGACACGATACTGGATGTTCATGGACTAAGGAAGGTCAAAGGCACGAATGGGCTCCGTGAACAAGCGAATGTCCACGGATTCGGGCCCAGCTCGAGCACCCCGCGGCAGTGGCGCGCCGACTCTTTCTGCTCAAGCCACTGCTTGCACACGCTCCTCAGCGCGTCTGACCTCGCACAATGTCGACGCACAAGACCGTCAGATCGATGGGTGGGTCTCAAGCTGGTTTCTCACCAAGGTCAGCAACAGTCCAGGCTGGGCATGTTCACCCAGACCAGGGCCAAATCGAGGTGATTGGGCTCCGCATGCGGATCGCAACGTGCGAGCCGTGCCGTGAAGTGGGACAGAGGCTCGTGGTTAGAGCAGGTTGACACCTGTCGATGACCTCCTCATAAAGTCGATCGCGACTCCCACAGCAGCCAGTTCCTCTCGACGAGAGTTGCACCTCCCCACTAGTCGTTTTATACAGGCAGAATCTCACTCGAACCTCAGGTTCAGTTACTCCCTCGGGCAGATTCGACCCTCATGTTCCAGTCCTCCTACTGCCCGATCCGCACACTCGACCTCAGCCAAATCCTCTCCTAGCCGATGGCAGACAGACCTCATTCATCCCTTCCTGCCTTCTTTCGGCTGCTCTTCACGAAAACCGATCGCAAAAACCCTCATTGCAGTTTTTCCTCTGCCCATGCCAGACCGACCTCAGCGCTCCTTGCAGATCCCACACTGCTTTTCCTTCGTGTCGCTCGCCTCCAAGCCCCACTGGCTCCTTCCCCTTAGTTTCACTTCCTTCTCTCGCCACTCCCTCTCAACGACTGGGCGGGGCCTCCCGGAGATGGGGAAGGAAGAAGAAAGAAGCTCTCGCTACACCACAAGTACGAAAAACAATAAACATGCATCCTTGACATCCCGACACACATGTGGCATCCATTTACCGAAACAACCGACATAAACATGCATTATTGGGGGTTCTGGGCTAATCCTATATTTAAATAGCAGTACTAAGGCCATTTCCGCAACAATATTATGTATATATATATAATTATATATATATTCATATTATAATATATATACTGATATATTATATTATATATATAACTATATATATATACTGATATATATATATAATATATTATATATATATATATATATATATTAGAATAGTGTGTTGTACGGCCAACGGTAGCGAGTGTATTATGAGGGGGTTAATCCTTGTTTCTCCTTCTCTCCTCAGAAGAACCAGGACCTGGCCATATCACAATTAAAACTTCGTGGGTGCGGTCGCGTGCTTAACCAAACAATGAACACAATCAGTTTAACACGATCCGGGTGCACCGTCTAATTGCGTTTAATCGAGGTCACGTGACCGCCTGGACCGGGAACGCGCCCTCGGCGATTCAACCAATCTTATCTTGATTATATCTTAATAATGCGCCAGAGCGTTTACCGCTGGTGCACTGCCGACAATGACAGGTTAGTTGGTTTGGTATGTATATCTCCAGTCTATCTCTGTTTCAGACAATGCTGGATCAATGGAAGGAAATGACAAGACGACAGGTTGAAAAGTCAATGAATTTATTATAAAGAAAAAAATATATTGAAAACTTATTTATTGTCCTTGTCGAATAAATGAATTCAAATCAATCAAATGTTCAACCAAAACAACATAATCTCAACAAATAAATAGTCACAGCATTTATAGAAAAATGGATAAAGAGCAGAGTTACACTATTCCTTTACTTAATCAAACACCCCAAAAAAAAAAGGGAAAAAAACCCCAATGGTTACTGAGAAGAAATGAAAATTATATTTGTGTATTGCTCAGTGTATTCACTTGCCTGTTGTAGTTGAACAAAAGTAAAATAGAATGTATTTACTAAATTGAATGTGCTTTTATCTCACTGAAATACTATAACGCAAGACGTATCACCAAATGTTTAAATTTAAAATTGTGCCCAAGCGCCGAAGAAGAACACGTTGCTGGCGCCTCATTGTCTAGCAGAAAGTAATCCAACCCTGCCTCTGTGTTTTGTCCGACCCTGTTATCACCCTCTTTCTCAAGGCTGAAATGGTGTTCCACAACTCATGCTTGTTAGGACTCCCTCCATTCACCCTGCTAGATGTCAGCCCTCCCCTACTTTTACTGTCCAAAAACTAGAGGGGAGCACTCGTAGAGTGCAAAACCTCCGCCGCCAATACTGCTAGTCACTCAAGTGAACCTATTATCCTATTCAGCAATTTGATGTCAACAGTGCTACTAGAGTTATAGTTTACAACTTTCCCTTTACTTTAACTTTACATACTCAATTCATTCGTTCATAACTGATTCCTTAGACGGAAAATGTTTTACTGGGTATATCACTGAAGTCCAAAAATCAGCCGCAATTATAATTTTGACATGTTTTTGTTGGAAATCACTTTAACATGTAGGAAATGCAAAAAAAAATCGAAATTTGTGAAAAAAAATTGCAAATATTTTTTTTTCTCTACCAATTTTTTTTTTTTTGGGGGGGGGGGGGGTTGGAAATCCACTTAAAAACATGTAGAAATGCAAAAAAAAAAAATTCAACTATTTTTTCAAAATGGCCGCCATTAGCGGCCATATTGGATTTTGGACCAAGTTCCAACTAATGCATGATCCTTGGACCAACCTAATCACCCCACCAAAGTTTCGTTCGAAATCCTCGAGGAGTTTTTTCCGTAATACTGTTCACAAAACAAAACAAACAAACAAATAAACCAATGTCACCCGTAGGGTCGGATCCGTATCTTGCCCAAATGGTGACCACGTGTGAACTCTTTAAGGTCCACACTGAGGTGGTAACAGAGGCTTTTGCTATCCACCAGGAAGCGACCCTTGAGGTAATATCTGCCTACGAAGGAGTCCGATGGAGAATCGTTCTACAGAGAGTAACCATGAAAAAAATAGCGTTGCCTCATAACGTCACCAAATCACGTCATAAATGTCTCAAGCTTGATAATCTAGAAAGCACTCATCGAGGTGTTCAATTTGAGGGGTACTTACATGATATGGTTCCTAAAACTTGAAATTTACCTTGGTCAAAATTAGTTTACCTTAGCGTAACCATGATGTCAAGGCCATCCCACCAAAAATTAATCAGCTGAATCCAGACATACTTATTTTCCCATGAAGTTGAAGACGATCCGATCAAAATTACTCAAAAATAAGGTTTCTCGACTCCCCTGATTTGCGACAGTTGACCTTGACCTTTGACTGACCTTCAAAATTTTTATGTGCTGAAAGGGACCTCTATAGGCCTCTTGATATGCAAGTTACAAAAATCCAATCTCTTGGCTCGCAGATGATTTATTACGTGATTTACAGATAAAAAAAAACCAACAACAAAAAAAAACACATGAAGGTCAAGGCCATCGCCACGCAAAAATTAATCAGCTGAGTGCCAGACCATGAGCTATATTCCCATGAAGTTTGAAGACATCCGATTCAAAATTAACTCAAAAAAAATAAGGTTTGTCGATTCCCTGATTTGCGACAGGACCTTGACCTTTGACTTGACCTTCAAAATTTTATGGCCTGAAAGGACCTCCATAGGCCTCTGTATGCGAAGTACTAAATTTCCAATGAAAACTGGGTCTGCAGAAAAAAAATGAAAAATTTTTTTTTGTGATTACAGACAAACAAAACAAAAAAAAAAAAAAACCATTACAGACGACTAAACATATCTGCAAAAATTCGTTTTGCAAAAACAAACAACAAAAGGGTTGGTTTGAAAAACCAGTAAACCTCCATCCATCTTCGAAGATGCGGAGTTAACTAGGGGGGGGGGAGCACTCGTAGAGTGCAAAACCTCCGCCCCAATACGCTGGGTCACCTCAACGTGAACCTATATCTTTCATTAATTATACTCACACTGCTGACAGAGTGTATATTCTTTTCTCCAATATTTTTTTTGGGGGGGTGAAATACACTAACATGTTAGAAATGCAAAAAAAAGAAATCGAAATTTGTTGAAAAAAAAGTTGCAAATTTTTTTTTTCTCTTACAATTTATTTTTTGTGGGGGGGGGGGGGTGGAATCACTAAAACATGAGAAATGCAAAAAAAAAAAACATTTTCAAATTTTTTTTCAAAAATGGCCACCCATAGCGGCCTATTGGATTGGTGACCAAGTCAAAATTAATGGATGATCCTTGGACCATACCTACCCCCCCCCACCCCACCAAGTTTCTCGAAATCCGTTCGAGGGAGTTTTTCCGTAATACTGTTCACGAACAAACAAACCAAACAAGCAGTCATAGACTGGTACTTACGAAATCGTCAACTTGACCTCTGACCTTGTCTAATAAAGCTGTCTCTAAGAACGTTAGCGACGCAAACCAGAAGTTTCTACGATGATTCTGTATCAAACCATCAAAAATCGTAACGTCGACCGAAGCAAAATCTCCAATTTCTCCATGCAATGTATACCTTTAACGTAACTCAACGACGAGTTGATCGAGCGCACTGGCATCATGGACGACCCTACGCGTCGAGTTGAATATTTCATTTACAATCTTAAAACGTCTCGCAAAAACATCCGATTTTTACCAGAATTCCGATAACCGAGTTTTAAGCGTCCAAAGCGATTCGCAAAAAACGAAGACAAAATTTAAAATCGAGTTAAAAACGAACTTCGTAACGCGACGCGAAGCAAAAATCTCCATTCTCCACGCATTTATTAATTTATTTTATCAAAGTCACAAAACCGGCTAATATCGGCATCCCCAACAATCTTTACATATCCACGGCTTAGCGAGTCAGCATGTGACGATAACCTTTATTGGGATAAAAAAAATGATTTAAACACATCTTTATCGAAACACCGTCAGCGCGCACACGCAAAAACCTTACGTAACCTCAACGATGCGTATCTGCTCGAGCGCACTGCATTCATGGGACACCCCGTGACGCGTCGAGTGAAATATTTTTGTTTACCAATCTTAAAACGTCTCCAAAAACATCGGATTTTACCAAGAATTTCGACAACCGAGTTTAAGCTCCTAGCGATCGCAAAATACCGAGACAAAATTAAAATTGAAGTTAAAAACGAACCGTAACGTCGAGCGAAAGCAAAAATACTCCATTCTCCACATTCAATTTACGGATTTGTTTAACCTCACTTGACTGACCTTTGACCGATTTGCCAAAAATCTATATCCAGCGCTAAGCCATCACCCTCCTGAATCACGGGTTGTAATTTGCATTTGGTAGTTCTTCCGTTCTCGATTATTCTGTGCTACAAACAAACAAACAACCACCAAACAAACACACCAAACAAGCAGTCATAGATTGGTACTTTCGAAACTCAACTTGACCTCTGACCTGTCTAATAAAAAGCTGTCTCTAGAGAAGTAGCGACACAAAAACAGAAAGTTTCTACGATGATTCTGTCCAAACCATCAAAAATCGTAACGTGCCGAAGCAAAATCTCCATTCTCCACGCAATGATTTTATATATTTTATCAAAGTCACAAACCGTAAATTCGGCCATCCACCAACCAATCTTTACATAACCGGACGGCCTTAGCGAGTTCAGGCATGCGACGATAACCCCTTTATGGGATAAAAAATGACTTTTAAACACCACTTTATCGAAAACACCGTCAGCGCGCACACGGGGAAAGGAAAACCATACGTTGTACAACGCCCCTCTGTCAAGCGCGATGCAACCACGGGACGACCCGTGACGCGAGTGAGTGAAATATTTTGTTATCAATCTTTAAAACGTCTCCAAAACATCCGCGATGTTTTACCGAATTTCGACAAGCGAGTTTTAAGCGTCCTAAGCGACGCAAACCGAGGAACAAAATTAAAAACGAAGTTAAAAACGAACTCGTACGTCGAGCGAAGCAAAAATCTCCATTTCTCCACCATTTATTTAATATTATTTTATCAAAGTCACAAAAAACCGGTAATATTCCGCCATTCCACCAACAATCTTTTACATAATCCGACGCTCAGCGAGTCAGCATGCGACGATAAACCTTATGGATAAAAAATGACTTTTAAAACCCACCATCTTTATCGAAAACACCCATCAGCCGCACACGGAAAAGCCTTTACGTGACTCAACGACGCGTCGCTCGAGCGCACTGCATCAGCGTGCGACCCGTACGCGCGAGTGTGAATATTTTTTTATACATCTAAGACATCTCCAAAACATCCAATTTTACCCAGAATTGGACAACCGAGTTTTAAGTGTCCTAAGCGATCGCAAAAAACCGAAGACAAAAATTAAAATCGAAGTTAAAACAACTCGTAGGTGGACCGAAGCAAAAATTCCCATTTCTCCACATGAATTTACGGAATTATGTTTAGCCTCCACTGTGACTTTGACCTGACCGATTTTGACCAAAATTCTAGCAGCGCTAGCCATCACCCTCGCTGAATCACGTGGATGTAATTTGACATGGTAGGCTTCTTCCTCTCGGAGTTATCGTGCCTTACAAACAAACACACAAACACAACAAACAAACAAAACAGCCATCATAGACTAGTACTACGAAATCGTCAACTTGACTCTGACCTTGTCTAATAAAAGCGTGTCTCTAGAGAAGTAAGCGACGCAAAAACCAGAAGGTTCACAGATATTTCTTATTCACCAACAATCAAAAATCGAATGTTTGACCTCACCAGTTGAACCGCTTGACTCCGCTTGATCGATATATTGATCCAAATCCTAATCAACATGGCCCCACCGTACCATCACCCTCCTGAATCACGTGGTGTAATTGACATTGTGCTTCTTCACGTCTCGAGCTTATTCATTTTTGATGTTTGACCTTCACTGACCTGACCTTGACCGATTGACCCAAATCTAATCAACACTAGCCATCACCTCCTGAATCCACCGTGGTGTAATTTGACATTGGTAGCTTGCTTCCGTTCTCGAGTTATCGTGCCTACAACAAACAAACAAACACACAAACAACAAAACGGAAGTCTCAAATACTTACGAAATCTTTAGATTCGTAATTAACAACAAAAACAAAGAAAAGAAGTCATCAAAATACTTACGAAATCTAAAAAACAAAC
>CM068953.1:61645212-61654174 GCA_035128595.1 Eptatretus atami
CTCTCTCACTGCCAGTTTTTGGTGCGCAAATCGCTCTTCGTCTCTCCCAATGCGACGAAACGGGCAGCAGAGCTCCGTGATGGCCCGGGGTGGTGACATCACGCGGAGCCCTTTCCTCTGTGCGATCGATTGGCCGGGCGACGGTCACTCAACCCGTTGCTACGCTGATTGGTCGAGGCCGCGCGTGGCTCCTCCTTGAACTCCGCCCACCATACGTCGGCCAGAGCGAGGTGAAGCGAACGAAGTTGAAGGTGAGGGTGATGCGTGTCGTCGGCTTGATGTTGGTGGGTAAAAATTAACCGAAAACAAAACCGACTATTAAAGCATAACTCCACAGCGCAGGAAATTTATTACGCCATTAGACTAGGGTCGGCGCCTAATGGCAACGTACTTACCGATTATAACTGATCTATAGCCTGGTTGAGACGCTCATGGCTTCAGATTCGCAACATATAGCATTGGTATTTCAAAAAGGTTATTGGGCCCGATATGTTCTCGTGGATCAGGCAATGTGTGGGGAGGTGTGCGCTCTACCGGTGTCCTTCTAGTTACTCTTCTAGTTAAGGAGAAGTATTTGCATTTGGGTGTTTGTTTGTTTGTTCGCACAGAACTTTCGTGCTTTTTCTCGCCGCAACTGCTTGGCGGATCGAGACGAAATTTCACCATTGGTGCGACTACTATATAGAATAGTGTTTAAACAAATTATGACGTCATACAGGTACGAAGTGTGGCAAACCACATGGGAAAAACTTTGAACTTCTGATAATCTGAAACCCGCACAAGGAAAAATTGGAAACCTTGGCACAAGCAAGACAGTACTTATCGGGAGTTTTTTATGATGTCATAGGGTGCCACATTATGACGTCTAATGTCAATGTAACAACGTAGTGTAATCATGAAATTTTTTTTTAGGGTCATGCTAGGATAAAATGGACGACAAAATTGTATGACGTCATCAGTTATGTGTTTGGCAGCATATTTTTTAAATCATACATCAGAGATGGGGAATCCCCGCCATGAATGAAAAAGGGTCATACCATATTCCAGATCAATGAGGAGGTGAATTGAACCAAACAACCATATTGGTCATCATCCGAAAAAGTCCCCAAGGGTGAGGACGTAGTAACCAAAAAATAATTGAAATCAGATAAGCCGTTTTCCATTTATTACAAAAAACATTTTTTTCAAGATGCCGCCCCAGTCGGCCATTTGGATCCGGCCCGCCAAAATCAATAGGGTTCTTCCTTCCAGGTCGGGTACAATCGTGTGCCCAAATTTCAATCGATTATCGCAACAGTTTATGAGTTATCGCACTCACAGCTATAATGTTGACGCCCGACGGACGGACAGCCGACGACCTGGGTGAAACCAAAATCCCCCTTCTGCCAGCAGCGGGGGATAAAAAAACAAAAATAAAAATCTTCCTGAAATGGCTGAACCAGTCATCACTGGCCCCATTTTAAAGTGCAGTTCTAATTATGCTCTCTATTAATTACGTAACACACCAGTAAGCACAAACGCCACACAAAATACATCACACCAAAACTACACAAGTACCACACAAAGTCTGCAAGGCTCATGCAATCTCGGATTTGCTATTTTTTCTGTTTGTAAATGCATTACACTTAACATCAGCAGACAGGAGTCACGGCTCGTGATTTACGCATGTGCACTCCAACGTGACACGTCCGTTTCCCTGCCATTGCTGGTCGGTTGTGGTTAATGGTGTCCAAGTAAGTGCGCTTGAACCTTGATCCACGACCAGACGACCATTCCTTTGACCTTGAAGACGACGGTCTTGATCGCCGGCTGGGGTAAACTGGCGCCGTCTCACGGGTCGCTCACAGCAGTGTTGTGTGGAATCACGGTATCACTGCATTAATGTCATGAGAATCCGATGAAATAATGAGCAGTCCTCGAAACTCCGTCTAGTGGCTCATTGCTTACGTCACGTGTGCAGTCACGGTGCTCACTGATCTGTATCGTGTTTGCAGACGCTCCTTTCACCGTGATGAGAAAATCCTGTGGTCTATGATGACCTTCAATCACTGCAGGCTATTTAACTTATGCTGGGAAATGATTTTATTGATTACTGTTATAGCAACACGGCACAATTTGTGCAGCCCGATTGTTTGTGTCTTGGGGTGGCAGGAATGACCCGGACTCCTAAAGTACGCACCTGCCTCTGATCTGTCTATAGCCTGGGTCGAATCCCGACCCAGACTAAAACTGTCATCCTGGTGTTTCCCAGGGAAGGTGTTCATCAAATGTGTGTCCTCCACCGGATGGACGTTACCAGCCATCACATCTGCCAGCATTCAGTTGGTGATGTTAAATGGTTGACCTATGCATAGGTCTTCCTGTCCAGAATTATAACCCCAGCCAGGAAACTGCTTGGAAGAAACACCTGTATTAGAACATGGTACATGAACCTTAATTGTTTATACTTAAATGATATTTATAAAGACCATTTCACAATGTCTTAAGGGTTGGACAATAGACAGTTAAAATACATCACATATGAATTAACACTAATGACCCAAAGTCATAGAGATAACATTTTCCAGTGATGAAGAATTGTCCACACACATTCTATCGATGCATATAATCAAGGTCTCGAGTCGTGTCCAGAGGAAAGAGTTGATGGAAACTCAGAGTGGAATTACACACGACGTTGGAGTCCATAAGACTACTTTCAAACTGTATATATTATATATATATTATATATATATAATACCCAAATCAATGAACGGACGATTATTTGAAGTGGGAAACTACAGGCGCAAACGGCAGCATGAACCCTGACCTTTAAAAAAAAAAAATAACACCTTGCGTGGATATTTTACTTATGATGTACAAAAACAGGTGTGAGGGTGGGAATGAGAAAAACAAAATTAATATCAGAAATGAAGCTATAGGAGAGGATTTGAGCATGGACTGAGAAGAAGTAAAATACAGTTGGAGAGAATTGGAGTAAGTGGTGGGTAAGGCATCAATGAAACGGCAGGTGAGGGAATGTCTCTATCAGGTATTTATGATAAGCAAAGATGTGAATAAATTTTCGACGACTCAAAATATGGAGCAGTTGTTGTAAGCAAGTCTCAAGCAGGGTCCATGGAATGTTTAACAATACATTATCGCTCGACAAGACACAAATTGGAGAAATAATGGCGCACACGTCATCGAGGAATGGTGGGAGAATCCCATTTCCAACCTATTATCATGTACCATATTCTATGTAGAGCGTTTGTCTGTTTGCTGGAACATTACAATGCACAATTCTGGTCTAGGTTCACCACTACTGACTCACGAAGTCCGGGCAGAATTTGAATTGGATCAGCGGTATTCTTCGCAACGACCACGTAGAATCTTTAAACATCTGCAACTAATGCTGCAGATGAATGCCGAGTTAACGTCCATCTGAGGGACGGCAACACCAAAATGATGAATCACCCTGTCCTGTAACACCGGATTACAGTTTATAGCTGGCCGAGATTCAAACACAGGAAAGAACTTCGTGGTGAGTACGTGTACCTCGAGAATGCAGACATCAAAAACCCATATGAGGGTATTTTGAGTTTAGGGTCAAAGCTGTTACTCGTTACCACTCACATGGGTCTTAGATCCAGCAATGTCTGCTTTTACTGGATCTTTATCACATAGCAATGACGCGCAAAACGTCTTAGATGACATGTTAAAAATCCATCTTCTACCAAATGTTTTTTCTATGTGTTCTTGTTCAGTCCCATCTTAAACACAACATCCTTCAATCGCAGCACTGTACACGAAAGCACATGAAACGTATTTGCTACCTAGCAACTGGTTTTACCTCAGATGGCTTAAACCTTCTATGGACTAAGGCCTAATACTCACCGATGCATCTCTCGCTCTCAGAAAAGCGAACTGCACAACCCGCCCTTCCTCGCAACATCAGATGACATCTGCTCTCAGCTCTGACATTGAGAATAAAGGTTTCCTTTCCAAAACATTTGGGATATGTGGACAGTGTGACGAACTCTTTGCATTTAAGTTGATCCCTTCACTTCTTCATCACCATCCCAACCCCCATAAACCATGACAAGAAGAAAGATGACATGCCTGTACCTGAAGCAGTCCTTCCATTGAGCAGATTAGGGATTTGATAATCGGATGCAATCTGAGAAAAGTCATTTCAATGATGTCGATCGAATGTTTCAATTATTTTATCTATCTCGAGTCTCACGGAATAGTTTGCATTCAGTGGTCAAGTGAATGCCGTCCTCGGTAAAAGTGAAACTTTCACCGTTTTGTAACAGTTGAGGGAGAAAAAATATATATAATAAAAAAACAATTTAAATACAACTGTATGTATGACATCATCAGCCATCTGATACACATGAAAAATGTACAAATAATGGTTGTCATTAAGCTATGGTAACACGAAGGAAAATGGTTAATTTAAACATAGGTATGAAGTTTAACCTTTTTCACAATTCCTTGGTTAAAAAAACAAAAAAAAAAACAACAACAAAAAATATTTTTCTTTGGCGGTGCAGAGTTACAGTAATTAAGTTTTCTTATTTTTTATAAACTTGCTTCAAGCCATTCCATGCACAACCTGCTGTCACGATTGGATAATGGCTGCGATACAAAACAGATAAGGAGCAATACATTTGAAGGACAAATAAAAATTAAAAAAAAAAAAAAACTCAAAGCAGAATGTGATTCAGCAGATAAATATTCTGGTGCTGTGAGGGAGAAAAAGGTTGATGAGAAAATCACCCTTATAAACACTTGGTGCTTATAAGCGAGGCCAAATTTACAGGAGCCCTCCATTTCCTTCATTAGAAAGCCTGTACTGTCATCCTTAGTTGGCATGCCTGCGTATTTTTGACTGCAGGTTTGGGAGTGGAAACAGCTTGTGATAGTGCCTCCATGATTTCGTCCCTGCAGGTCTTCGTGGCAGGCACCACCACGGCCTTAGCTTCACGCTTGACGCGCAGCGACGTGGATGAGAGCGGTGGACGCGCTGTGGTAGTGTCTGGGGCTTAGCGCTTATCGTCGCCATTGCTGCCTTTCTATAGTAGCATGCTGCCGCCGAGCCACTGGCAGCGCGGTGCGGCAGCCCGAGACGACACTGGACTGACCTAGTTGTGCCGTTTGCACCATACCAGACAGCCTTGCTTCGTCACCTTGGCCGCGAGATGAGACCGGAGCAGCGCTCAGCAACCCGGGAGGATTTGTAAACCGTGGAGGGAACATGAGAGGCACCCATGGGAGCGGCATGGCCTGCGGTCTCAGCATTCCATGACGTGGAGTTGGAGGAATTTCTTTGGTGAAGGGTAAATGTGAACAAAAAATTAAAGACGAGAAGTTCAAAAACAATGTCAGAAAACCTATCAACCACTCCCCCCCACCCCTTTCAACAACCCTTCAAGTAACTGAAAAAAAACCTTCACCCTTTCTAACAGGGAGAAGCTCACTCAACCTTTGTATGCCGCTATGTGAACAAAAATAAAAGACAATGGAAGAGGGAAAAGAACGCCGACTAGAAAAGTGTTGCTGAGCGATTGACGTAATGCAAGACAAGTGATGTACCAGGTGGAAGCAAACGAGGAGTGGTCTCGAGGTGGAGGACCAGGGGGAGGCCCGGTGGAGGTCCTGGAGGACGACCTGGAGGGGGGCCCCGGAGGCGCAGACGGGTGGAGGTGCTCGCATTCCCAGAATATCCCAAGAGGACGAGGAAGGTGAAACACCGCTGTTCAGGGAAAGGAACACCAATGAAGAGGGATAAAGAGAAGGGAGGAGAGAGCGCGGAGGAGAGTGAGAGAGTGAGAGCGATATGCTCGCCTCCAAAGTCAATTTCAAACTTGGAAATCTGATTATGAAAGACAACCCCATGACAGGGTTTCCCCACATAATCAGGTTCAACATCAGGGTTTTCATCATTCATTACTCTGCAGTAAATTGGAGCAAAGAATATACTCAATCGCGAACGAGAACAAGATGATCCAGTCAATCATAGGCATGATTAGAATGTGCATTTACATGTCCAAATAAATGTACCTTCATTAACTACATTCACCAATGCTGTTTTGGCCTTACCAGAGGGGGAGGCAGGGGACCGAAGTGTCCAGGGGTCTCAAAGTGGGATTTCCGGGGGAGCCATTGCGCGGCGACCTTGCGGATGTGCAACCCACTGATGGAGATGGGAGCCGGTGATGCTACAGGGGATCTGATGCGGACGTGCGCAAGGTTCCGGAGGTTTCTGAAAGTTGGAAGCAGTAGCCCTTTCCTTCTTCTTGCTCTCAGCCTTGGATCCTTTATTAGCAATCTTTATTGGCTGAGCCTGATCACCCTTAAACTCTTCATCCTCTTCTCTTCCTCGTTGTCTCGTTCGTCCTGTGTTGTATTTCTTGGCCTGCAGATGACAACACCAAAAAGATGACTATTGTGTATTACTCTTGAACTAACAATAGCTTCAAATACCTTTTATTCAAACATTCACATTTGAATTCAAAATATGAAACATTTTATATTTCCTTAATTTAATTAAAACCTTTTATCCGATTTTTCAGAGTGCCCACCATGATTATTAATTAGTCTTGCTTCGAGTTCAAATCCCAGCTGCTATGGTCACCTTACACTTGCATGTGGTTTAGCGCCCAGGAAAAACAAAATGCCACCAGACAAGATCACTGTTCTTCCCATTAAAGTAGTGCACTACACATGCAGGTAATCTGAATAAGGCATCGTTGCCTTTCATCTTACACCACAAATCCAATGTTGAGCAAAGTATGCTCTCAGGAATGATCGAATGTGGGCACAGTGATGGAAATAGCCATGAGTGAGCTGATGATGCACAGACTTGGTCACTATGTGCACTCTCAACAGACACCGAACGCCTGCTCGCGTGGGAGTGCAGGCAGTCTCACCGTCTGCTTCTCCAGGAGGCGAGTGCTGAGTTCAATGTCTCGGCCACTGAGTCCGATGTCAAACACCATTTTTCAGATGACCTGCATTAGGTCAGGAAATGTTTTTCTGCATTTTTGTGATCACTAGACATCTGAATGAATTTTTCCGATTGATGCCACTCTGCACCCTTGAGAATTTTGTAGAAACCCACATTATATGCAAATTAGCAGTGGCCATTGTCGAAATTACTACTTTTTCTTATATCTCCAAAAGTAAGGCATCCAAACAGCCTCGGTCGAGTTGTCCAAACCATGTTTTTTAGGGTCACCTGTCATGATAAACCCAACTTACAATTTGATAACAATCGAAATTTAGCTCATTAATATGCCAATTAGCAGTCGCCATTTATTGAACATGTAGTAAATAACATACAGATAGAAAAAAAAAAACTTCAGTCTTTTGTGAATATAGATCACTTTATTCATTGACATACAGATCTCAACAATTGACAGTTATGCAATAAAGTAGCTAACAACATGGAACAAAAGAAGAACAACCTGTGTAAATCAAATGTTCTATATATAACATATTATATAATAACAGGTTTGTAACCTTATGAAGGCTACTTCAAGTGCTTGGTTCTCATGCAAGTTCAGAGTATCATCAAGGCAAATGCAGCAGCTGTCTTGGGTGCGACGCATTCCGTGCAAGCCATTATCTGACAAAGCAAGCGCAAGCACGAACAGAGAAAACTGTGCATGGCTGCTGTGCAAGCGGCATTGAGCCTGTGTAGCATTGCTTGTCGGAGGAGATCATCCACATCGTATTAGCTCCAAAGACTCTGGTGTTTGGCAAGAAAAGCGACGCTTGGGGTGGCAGCATAATTGGAAGTAATGAATCTTGGATGCCTCATCATGTTTCCCTCCCGTACTGAGTGGGAATCTTCAACGGAGGGGTTGGTGGCTGCAGCTCAGCAGCGACTTCTTTGCTGTCTTGGATATAGCGCGTTCGCACAGTTTTGTTCAAAGGCTCTGTAGTTGGTGGCAGGCCATTAAGGTCTGGTCTTTGATGGCCCATTTGGTTTCACCATCCTTCATCAGACCAACTATGTAGAAGATAGTAGAAAAAATCGTGAAAATTGTGATCCAAGCATCAAAATTGGCATTTCTGTTCTGGGTGCAGGCGCTTTCTATCAAATCTGCCCAGTTGCCATTGAAAATCCACAGATAGGCCGCCAGGGTTAGCCTCCCGAATTGACTTTGCTTAGGAACCCCGTGATAGTACCTTAACCTAACAGTATGCAGGGATGGGGCAAACCCATTCACAAGAAGAATCGAGCCGACCTACCTGGTCACTAGACATGAAGAACATGCAGACCCAAACCTACCCGAATGTAGCTACACATTCAAACCCAGCCGGGGGCAAAGAGCAGTTCCATTCATTCATGGCAGGGGCTATAAACGAATGAAGGTGAAGTCTTTCTATCATTCCAATTCAAGAAAAAACATTGTTTCTTTCTTCAAACAAAGAGAACAGCTGGGGAAGTCTTAAGGAGAAATCCTGAAAGACGACTGTTCGCTGTTCTCAAACTAGTTCATCTCATGCCAGAACACGGCCGTGTGACTCTGCAAGAATTCTTCAAGCATGACAATCAGTCAATGACACCCTCACTCATCTCAGTGACAGAGCAACTTCATATGTCAGAAGTCCATTAGCTTGGCTGAAATTCTTGAAGCACAAGTGAACATCCGCAGACAGAGAACGCAATGGGAGATACAGTCAATCATTGATGGCTCCAGCACTTATCAATTGCCCTACATCACACGCATTCAAAGATATTCATGACTATGCTAAAGAGACATCATCCAAAGGAAAGGTGGAATCCTATGGTGCCAGGTACGAGAGGGTGGACGTAGTGTTTGATGTGTACAAGAAGTCAAGGTCGAAAAGGGGGCAAGGAATCACAAGAAGAGTGACAGGAACCAATAAGACCCCAAATAACTGGAGAAGCTTTCTTCAAGATGACAGCAACAAGACTGAGCTGTTTCACTTCCTTGCGGAAAAGATG
>CM068953.1:61696809-61713059 GCA_035128595.1 Eptatretus atami
TTTATTTTCTTCTCCGTTAAAACTTTGTGTGTTATCCACACCTACCAGCGGTTCCTTAGTTTTCTTATCCAGCTGCTACCAGGTGAGTGCCCAGGGGTATTGCCACTATTTTTAAATTTATTTTCGGAAGCAATTGAGGCAGCTGTCAGTTGCCGATACATTACCCAAATTAAGGCATGTGTCAGAAGAACGTGTTGCATGCTTGGAACAAGATCACTTGGCGGGCAGGTACTCTACTAGTTTTTAAAGTACTTTCCATCCAATATGGGTATTGATTATACGAGAACAGAGCTCCGGGTTTTCAGAAACAAAACGGGCCAAACACATGACATGTGGGTCACTTGCCATCGAATCATTTGCAGTTTCAAAATGTCACATTTAAACTGAAACATTCAAGATGGGCATTGTGCTCTTTGGGTCTTTTACCTTGGAGTTGGTTCTCATGCTTCATCTCCAAGTAACGAGTTGACAGGAATTGGCTCCTATTATCCCAGTGAGTTGAGACGCTACAATTGTGTCTTGAATATCATATTTCCCGGTGTATAAACCACGGCCATGTATTGACCGCACCCCAGTTTTTCACTCTAACATCAACAACAAAAAATTCCCGGTGTACAGTCAAAGCTCGTTACTATGCCACCTCGCTTCTATGCTACTCTCGCTATTATACCACTTTTGCTCGGTCCCGACAAAATTCAATACAAAATAAATTTTACTATGCACCCCCTACTCTCGCTACCATGCACTACGTTGTGACTGTTAAAAGGCACGAGTCGTGAAAAAGTCTGTATTGCGCAGTGCTCGATTATCACACTCACGTCCAAAGGCGAAGCGACGAACTACAGTCCAGCTGCGCACAACATAACTCAATACGTACGCGCATAGTCAGACTGTGTCAAAACACGCGATTCTTCTCCCCGATGCCAGCCACAACAAGCCAATCACAACACGCACAACGAGACACAAAAAAGCGCAAGCACACACACAGACACGCAGGCACACGTACAACAGTGACATCATTTTTTTTCAAATTCAGCCCATAATGTCAGCTCAGAAACGCAAGCGAACCGACTTTACACTGAAGGAGAAGAAGGAGATCATCGATGCCGCGAAGAAGGAGCCGAATCAGTCCAAGTTGGCCAGGGAGATTAGCAAGAAATGGGGCATCGAAGTTAAGAGAACCCCCGTGAAGGGCATTCTCAGCAAGAAGGATGCAACGAGGCTGCAATCAAAGCTGGATTTCCATCGAAGCGCATGAAGTTGACGCAGCTCACGACCCGAAGCTTGATGAGGGAGTGCTCATGTGGCTGAAGCAATCAAGAGGACAGAATGTGCCTGTCAGCGGCGATCTGATCAAGGAGAAGGCGATGAAAATGGCCGAGCTGATGCACATCCCAGACTTCATGGCGAGCGACGGTTGGTTGGGCACTTTCAAGAAGCGCCACGGCATCACGTTCAAGACAGTGCAGGGCGAAGCTGGAGCGGTGGATTCGCAATCCCTTCTTGAGTGGCAACAACAGGTTCTCCGGCCTTACTCGGGCAGTTCTCCGCAGACGACGTCTTCAACCTGGACGAGACTGGACTCTTCTGGCAGCTGCTTCCGAACAAGACCATGGCTTTCAGGGGAGAGCGGTGACTGGAGGAAAGAAAAGCAAGCAAAGGATCACTCTTCTGGTTGGGGCAAACATGAGCGGCAGCGAGAAGTTCCCTCTTCTTGGTGATTGGCAATTCCAAGAAACCCCGTGCCTTCAAGAACAAAGAGATCCCGGTCAAGTACAAGGCGAACTCGAAGGGTGGATGACGGCGGAGCTTTTCGAGGAGATGTTGCATGCGTGGGACGGACGACTCGGCCAGCAGGGACGCAGAGTGCTGGTCTGTCTCGATAACTTCTCTGGCCACCCTCCCGAGCTCGAGCTGAACAACATCCAACTGGTCTTCTTCCCACCCAACACGACAACCAATTCGCAACCAATGGATCAGGGAATCATAGAGAACCTCAAGCGCCACTACATGAAGCTCCTGCTATGCCGCCGGCTTGAGGCCATAGACGAGGAAAGGAGTTCAAGTTCACGTTGCTCGACGCTCTACACGTCGCCCTGCGTGCTTGGGAGCAGGTCGGCAAGTCGACGATCAGGAACTGTTTCGCGAAGGCCAAGTTCATCGAAGAGGAGATCCAAACTGAGCCACAGGATGCGGAGCTGCCCGACATCTGGGAAGCTCTGCCTGCCGAGGAAAAGATGCACGAGAACGAGGAGATCGAGCTGTCTGACTTTCTCGAAGCCGACGAGCGCCTCGCGACTGCGGTATTTCACGCTGGAGGAGATTGCGGAGGAGATTCTGTGCAGTGAGGAGCGGTGGAAAGCGAAGATGACGAGGTAACTGTCGAGGGAGAAATCGTTCCATTCGAGGAAGCCCAGCGCGCTGTTAGCACCGTCCGGAAGTTCATGCAGCAGAGAAGCGGGAAGCCCGGTGTGATGCAAGCGTGCGATCGGCTAGACAACGAGATGCACGAGATCCGCCGAAAGAAGATGCGCCAGCCGACGATTCTTGAGAGCTTTGTGTGTCGTGAATTTCTCGCCATGCCATATGTTAGTGTGTGAACTCTGTTAGTGTGTGTATGTTCTCCGTTCGCTTAGCTTTTACAACAGTCGTGCCTTTTACTTGCTGGAATAAATTTTGTCTAAAGATTAACTACAGATGGGTAACTTGAGAAAATAAGGCCGTTTTACAAAATCTCGTTACTATGCCACTCTCGCTACTATGCCACTTTTGCTCGGTCCCGACGGGTGGCATAGTAACGAGCTTTGACTGTATTACCTGCACCCATGTTTTTCACCCTCAAAATAAATGGATGTATTGATCATTTTATTTTCTGATGTAGATCTAAATATGTTTGTTCATTAACTTTGTACGGAACAAAGTGACGGAGGTATCAACATGCTTACTCCCATGTCCGTTTAATTTCATCTAACAATCTTTTTATCATTTTTAAGATTGGAGAGAGGAGAGGATGCCAAGAGAGAGAGCGAGAGGATACCAAGAAGAGAGGAGAGGATGCCAAGAGAGAGGAGAGGATGCCAAGAGAGAGGAGAGGATGCCAAGAAGTTATTTTTCTTTTTTCTTTTTCAATATTATAAAAGAGGATTTTTTTTTTTGTTCCTAGAAAAAGGAAGAAAAGGGATTTGTAATGGTATCATACATGTTTCTTGTGCATTTGTGGCCCTGAAAATGGCCGTTTACGTTTGATGAAGCTTTTCAGCTAAACCCGAGGAAATCCTCGTCAATGCTTTCCTCATCGAAGACGGCACGTAACTCCTTGTCCGAATCAGGGTCAAGCAAGTCCACATCGCTGTCTCCATCATTTGCAGCCGCCTCCTCCCAAATGATGTCATCCTCTGTGCCATCCATGTTGTTGGAGATGCAGCATTTCAGCAATGCTTACTTGATGATGTCCGACGGTATCTCCTCCCACACCTTGACGATCCAGTCACAGATCATTGGAAGGTCGACCTTTCTCATCCTCCCGATGAACGCCGGCAGTCTCCCAGTCAACATAATGCTCAGCCAACGGAGTGACAGGAGTAATGGTGAAAGTTCAACCAAGATGCATGTGGCCAATGCTCCTTGTAATTCCATTCCATTCCATTGGGACCAAACTCTGTACAGAGTGTTGGTGCTGTCAAAGCAGTCTCCTGGGCTATTGGGCACAATCCTGGATGGGTCACCACTCCGACGCAGGATACTCAAATGGCTTAATCATCCCAGCAAGCTGGTACTTATTTTGCCGACCTCAGAAGGATGACGGCCTGAGTCAACCCCACCTGGTATTAATTTGACGACCAAGCAGGATTTTAACTCAGGACATTAGGATCCCAAGCCCACAACCCTAACCATTAAGCAAACACCAGGCATGCTCCTCGGAATCTGGGTCGAAAATCCCAGCTGGAAACACATCACAAAATGTTGATTTTCAATTGATGAAAATACAAAGTCTGGGAAATGGGAAAGCTCATCTGTGGTGATTCCAACGAGATGCAGCTAATATTCCTCAAAACCTGGGTCAAATACAAAGGCCCGCAAAGTAGGAGAGTTTGTCTGGTCGACGCGAGTAATCGGCGGGAAGCAAGTTAGGAACCGCTGATAGAAACGAGGGAAAAACGAAGAACCAGGAAGAACGAAGATAACCAAAAGAACCGAGCAGCACTGGTACTTCATAAAGCTTCACTCTCCCATGTGGCTCCTCGTTCTAATGAGGTTCTTCTTCGTCTTTTTAAATGAATTTCCTGCCCTCCTATACAAAAGTACTCGGGGTTGATTGGTTGTTCCTAGTTTTAAACCATGCCCCGCTATCCAGCATTTGCTAGCATCGCGTCAGCATGTAAGGAACAAGCTTGGTGGATTAATTCTGCCTGCATCGGATGTTCATGTAGAAAATGATGTATGTAAAAAGATAGTCACCCCTTCTACTGTGCGCGAACAATGACGCCAGCTGGAAACTTGTCTTTGGGCAGTGACGTCCTCTTGAACATGACGTACGAGGGAAGCTTGCCACGTAATCTTATTTTGAGGTGGATGCTCTGTTATTGGACTCTAGCTATTGTGAATAATTCTTCTTTTGATGTGAGACCAGGTATTCTTCTTTTTCTTCTGCTTCACTTGTGTTTAATGGCATTATCAGAGCCACGAGGTTCTATGTAGCCATGCACCCAAACTCCGGGTATGTCTGTTCTTTATTTATTTATTTAATTTTCACACATGGTTAATAGAACGCTGTACAAACTCTTAACCTGAACCGATTTTCAAAATTTAAATGGCGGAATTGAGCTTAACAGCAGTTCTGACTGTTCTCCCCCCCCCCCCACACCGCCCCGTTATACCCTTGTATTAACCGCACCCCCAACTTTTACCTTTTTTTGCCGATAAAAGAGTGCGGATTATAGACAGGAAAATACGGTGCACATGCGCAGAAACCTTGGGAAACGGTGGTGTCCGGAACAACATAAAATATACATAGTGTGTGAATGACAAGGGTTGTTACCTAAAATGGCTCACAAAGTTTCTAAAAAAAACTCGAAAATACTTGGAAACATATCTGCGAGAAAGGGGTGTGCCTTTAAACAACGAAAGAGTTGTTGGACTTTCTGAACTCGCCCAAAAAGCTGATAGCTTGCAGCTCCCCATACTGCAAACTCCCAAGGACGTGGACCGGTGCAAGGCCCAAAGGTTTGTAGACTGGTGCGTTCTAACCAAACCTTAGTGCTTCTTAACACCGAAGGGAAGGTCATATCTCGGGCTTGTCGATGCACAGGGTAAGAGTTTAAAAAGATTTACTATTAATCATGTTTGAGAGGAGAGGAGTTGTGTTGGCTGTGAGGGCTGTTATAATTAAATATTTTTTGTTTGGTTCTGGGGCCATAAGAGAAATTAAACTAGATTTTTGCATCTGTTGGTAAAAGGAGAAGCGTCTGTCCGTATTTGTGTTATGTCCACTGCTCCGCTCGCTTGTACTAGCAGGAAATGGTACGAAACCAACACCACTCATCCAAGGATATTTCTCATATTTCCGTGAGTCTGATTTGCATTCAGGAGCAGAACAATTCTGGTTAACCATTTTCAAATCACCACTGTTTTGTCTAAACTCTAAATGCTGAAAATTATGTTTAACAGACGATTGGAATTACAGATTTTGCATGAACAACGGCAGGTTAAAAGTGCCCGGTGAGCAAACCTGACACACACACACACACACACACACACACACACACACACAACCACACCACACACACCACACCAACACAGTGTCATTTAGCATTCTTACATCATTTTGATAGTCGTGTATTGGTTAGTAACTTGCTGGTAGAGACTGCACGAGTTAATGTGATCAGAAACCAGTTGTTTGCACATTAAAGGCGTTGTGTCGCAACATATGATCAAGGGCGGGTCATGAAATGAACAAAACATCACTGACTTCGTGCGAAGGTCCCACATCCAACGGTCCCTTAGCTTTTGTCGTGATTATGAGGAAGCATGGCAATAACTCATTTGTGCGTTGATTGTCTTGAATGATAAGGTTTGGGTTGAACTGATTAACTCAGTGAAGGATTGTACATGTAGGCAGGGACACAGCTTGTATCTCAATCAGAGAGGAAAATGCAAGTTCAGTTTTAATTAACTGAGTATTACAAGAAGTGAAAATGAGGAGATTAAAATTGTTTACTCCAGAGTGGATTCAGCTTCATGCTTGCTTTACTTATTTCCTGCTATCACCCCACCTTTCCTTTCCTTTCTTGTATCCTTACACACCCAGTATGAACCATGACCGCAGCAGTCCATGGCTCCTCTCTGTTCCAATTTCCTACACATCCTCCGTCGATCACTCATACTCTTCTTCGAACTCGCATGGACCTTCCGCATCCGATTTCCCTTTGTGTACCTCATTTCTTTTATGGCGCTCAATGTGCGTCTTCAGGTGTGTATCACCGGCATTCCGATATAGGAAATGTGGGGAGGGGGCACTTGGGATGCATTATAAAGATGTGATGAGTTTTTTGTTTTTTTTTGTGCACAAGATCTCGGCTCATTGTAAATATAGAGAGAGGGGACAGGGCCAAAAGGCAACATATTGATAGTGGGGCCACAGATCGACGCAGGCGGGGAAATGCATGAACACAGTAACTGCAAGTAAAAGGGATGGGTTAGATAGGATAAATGGTGGTAGAAATGATATGATAGTGGGTAGGGTCAGAGTGATGGCGGATGACACGAGATTGTGGTGCACCACTTGCCTGAAGATTTGTCAATCAAACGTGTTCACATCTTTGGTGCTCCCATTTGAGTACTTGTCTCATGATACTGGGATGCTAGGTTCAATTCCCATGGACTGTTGAGTTGCCTCTTGTCTTCTAATGCCCTTTTAATTACTCTAATAGTACAAAGATGTCTGCAATATTTGCTTGTGATTTAGGACAGACTCGGAGTCCACAACTCTTACGTAAGATCGAATCTGGAATACTGCTGCTTGGAATGGTCTCCCTATCTTCAGAAGGATGTGGCGTTGCTAGAGTGCGTATGGGGTTGAACCACCAAGCTAATTTGTATCTCACTAACCTGCCGTATGAGAGGTGGTCTATCCTCCTCTTCTTTCCCTTTGAGTACAGCAGACTATGACGATACCTCATACTGACTTACAGATACTTAACAGTATGTGACGGGTCTGGTTAACTATTCAAGTTGAGCAGAAAAAAAGTAATCTCCATGGCTCTTTCCTAAAGGTACAACATCATTGAAGTCAATTACAATGTTGTCAGCAGTTCTGTAATGTTAAAATCTGTGCAGCCTGGAACATCACTCATCTAAGAAGGCAATAGATGCCCATATGGGATTCATTAACCCACTGCATGTAGCCCTACCAGCAACAGTACCTCCTAGCGAAAGAACTGCACTGCATTAAACCTCCTGTCTTCAACAGATACATGAACTCAGAAGGGGACCAGCTCACCTGAGCAAACCAAGTTCAAAAAAAAACTGTGTAAATGAAAAACAAAGACTTCCCATGATAGATCTTCAGAATCTTCAAAATGGGAAAGTGGCGCATATATGTCTTTGGCTTTCTTTGACCCTAAAATGTCTGAGATGCCCTATGTCCTCCATGAGCCTTATTCTCCTTCAGAGCAATAATGATCTTTATTTTTGATTTGCAAGTTGCCCATGCCTGCGTGGGATTCCAGACGGGGTAGGGATGAAAGGAGGCCCAAATGCAAATGGCGTCTTCTGTCATCTTGCCGGCGAGCTGGGAGAAACGATTCACATTTATTGCCACAGCTGATGCAATTTAAATGCTCTAATGGCAGTAAGGTGGTCCATTTGAAACTGTTTCATATACTTAGCTTTACGATGCCAAGTGTCCATAATAAAAATTGTATTGGTGTCAAAGCCAGTGACCAAATGTAAATAAATAATTGAATAACTAAAAATGTTTTTTTTTGCTCGTTCATATCCATAAGAAATGTGTTTTCCTAATTATCAAGTTCACAAAGACCTATAATGTGTGCCATTTCACTCCATGTATGAATCCTTTTATTACATCACCTAAACTAACCTGACTTTATATGCAAGTCTTTTAAAATGTCCTTTTTACAGTTCATAAACCTTTCTTCTCGTTTGCTCTTGATTGGCTGTTTTTTTTGTTGTTTATTTTTCAGGTGCATATAGAAATCGACCCTCACTGAGAGGCACATTGTGTGCACAGCCATGATGATTGAACCACAATTTCCTCAAGGTACGAGCTGTGTTCATGTGAATATACACAGATAATGCAGCCATATTACTAGGTAGTGCACGAGGATAACGTGTTCATTTACAGCAAGGGGCACAGGTAGGAGAGCCACACGAGGTTGGCCTTGCATGCTTGTAGAACGTCTTGATCACCACAAAACTCAGCACATTCTAATTATCTCTGCCACCAGAAGTGGACGGAGGTTATGTATTCACCACTGTTTGTTTGTGCGCAAGACATCTCAAAAAGTTATGGACAGATTCGGACAAAACTTGGTGGACAGGTTGGGCATGTGATGAGAAAAAGCTAACTATTTTGGGGAAGGTCCGGATAGAGATCCGGATTTTAGAATCTTTTAAATGATTCTTCACCATTGAGAGATAGGGCATAAAATGACATATAGCATTCATTCATTGGGACCACAATCTGTGCAGAGCGTTGGTGCTGCCTCAGCAGTCTCCTTGGCTATTGGGTACAATCCTGGACGGGTCACCACTCCGACACAGGATACCAGCAAACTGGCACTCATTTTGCTGACCTTGGAAGGATGACAGGCAGAGTCAACCCCACCTGGTATTAATTCAACAGCCAAGGGGGATTTGAACTCAGGATCCTAGGATCCAAAGCCCACCACCATAACCATTTAGCCAACACCAGGCATATATATATATATATATCGCATGATATCTCAAAAACTTGTATACGGATTCGGACGAAACATGATGGGTGAGTTGGGTATGTGATAGTCATAACAAGTGATACAAAGTTTTCCATCGACGAAACAACAAATAGATTATAACAACTATCGGTGGGCTACAAAACCTAAACTGTTCAGCTTGGTGGAGGTATGCGCTTTACCGAGTGGTTGTAGTTACCTCCGCCACCAAAGATGGATGGAGGTTATGTTTTCACCCCTATTTGTCTGTCTCTGTTTGTCTGTGAGCAGGATATCTCAAAAAGCTATGGATGGATTCAGACAAAGCTTGGTGGACAGCTTGGGTGTGTAACAAGGATGAATTTATTACATTTCTGTGAAGTTCCGGATACTATAATTACCTCCACCACCGAAGGTGGATGGGTGGTTGTGTTTTCACCCCTGTATGTATGTATGTTGGGTCGCAGAAATAGGTGACCCTTATTGTCAGTAATTCTGTCTGTTTGTTTGGATGTTTGTTCGTTTGTCATCATAATTGGTAGTAAACGTGGGCGGATTTTGACCAAACTCGGGTGTTAGGTACATCTTATGACCTAGTGCTTTGGAAATTGTGATGGTTGCTCGGGATGCTTTGGTTCCCTAGCAACAACCGAAAAACCTTCAAAATCGGTACCGTTCAGCGAAATCAATTCCGAAAGCCATTATCCCACGTAAGGTTATGAAATTTGGCACGAATGATCTACAGGTGATGCTCTATCAAATATATTCCGGTTTTGTGATATATGGAATACTTTACCGCAGCGCCCCCTACAATTAGGGTATGCGCGAAAATTGGCGAAAATTGAAGGCCCCCTAGCGACCAGGTGAGTGCATCGATACGAATGAAACTTTGCAGGTTCATGGTACTCAATGAGTACTACAACTTTGTCTCAGGAAATATTGACCGATTTCGCATAGGTCAGGGGTCAAAGGTCAATTAGTGCAAAAATCGATAATATGCGAGAGCTGGAGGTGCCTTCGCGCCAAATGCTACTCCTCCTAGGGTATGGTCGGATGGTCATGAAAATTCACACTAATCGTCTGGAATACATTGTGCACAAACGATCGAGCCGGATTTTCGATTTAGATCTTTGTTCACCCACAGCACCCCCTCAAACTTTGGGATTTCCGATTTCAAACCGCATTTTCGGTACTTTTCATTCAAATGGATACCGAGTAGTTATCAGTAGATGGAACTGGATGAGATTTGATATGCATCATCTTAAGGTGATTCCCTATATGACATCCATTTTGCTCTATATCTTATAGTTTCCATGCTCGGCGACCCATCGCCGCCTACCGGCTTGTCTGTCTGTTTGTCTGTGAGCAGGATATCTCAAAAAGTTGTGGACAAATTCAGACGAAATTTGGTGGACAAGGATTAATTGATTCTATTTTGGTGAAGTCCAAGTACGGTGCAGCTTGGTGAAGGTATGCTCTCTACTGAGCGCCGTTCTTGTTATCTCTGCTTTTACCCATTTATTGATATTTATAAATTACCCATATATATATATATATTTTTTTTTAAACTGTACAGGGGCATTCTGTCTGTGGTTATACTGTAAATCCACCTGTATCTGCAGTTATTCACTTGTGTTGCAGTGGAGACGTGCTACACACATTGCACAATGCCAAGTCGCATGACATTTATTGGCTGAGCATGTTTGTTTTATCAAAAGTCATAAAACGGAAAGAACAACATTGGACATTAAGCAGATGCAGTACCTATAGAAGGCCTACACGCCCTTTCAAATTTTTCACCTTTTGTTACCTTATAGCCTGAAATTAAACTGCATTAAATCAGACTTTTTCCACCTTTATTTACACATCGTAACCCACAACTTCCAAGTGAAAAACAAATTCTACGAATTTCAGAAAATTAATTAAAAATACAAAACTAGAATATCTTGGTTGGATAACATAGAATATCTTATAATAGCAATTGTAAATTACCTGAGCTGTAGCCATTCACCTTTAAAATCACACACCAATTTAGTTGGTCTCTACCTGTGTTAAATTATAGTGATCCTGAATATTTCAGAATAAAATCAGCTGTTCCTGTCGGATTCCTCTGCTGGGTAGTGCATTTCACAGCAAAGACTCAACCATGAGCACCAAGGAGCTTTCAAAAGCCCTCCAGGATAAAGTTGTGGAAAGGCACAGCTCAGGGGATGGATATAAAAATATTTCAAAGACCTTGAATATCCCTTGGAGCACAGTCAAAACAATAATTAAGAAGTGTAAGCTATATCAAGACACTGCTGAGATCAGGCCATCCCTCCAAACTGGATGACCAAGCAAGGAGGAGACTGATCAGAGAAGCTTCCGAGAGGCCAATGGCAACTTTGAAAGAACTACAGGCCTTCATGGCAAAGACTGGTCACTGTGTGCATGTGACAACAATATCCCAAGCACTCCACAAGTCTGGCTTGTACGGTAGGGTGGCAAGAAGGAAGTCATTACTCAAAAAAGCCTACCTTCTGTGCCATTTGAAGTCTGCAAAAAACCACTCTGGAGATTCTGAAGCCATGTGACAAAAAGTTTTGTGGTCTGACGAAACCAAGATGGAACTCTTTGCTGAAACGCAAAACGTTACATTTGTCACAAACCCAACACAGCACATCACCCAAAGAACACCATCCCGACTAGGAAGCATTTGGGTGACAGCATCATATTATGGGGAGGTTTCTCATCAACAGGGACTGTGGCACTTGTCAGGAAAGAAGGGAAAATGGATGGAGAAAAATACAGAAAAATCCAAGAGGAAAACCTGCTGCCCTCTGCAAGAAAGTTAAAATTGTGACGGAAGTTCACCTTTCAGCATGACAACGACCCAAAGCACACAGCCAAAGCTACAATGGGGTGGCTAAGGAACAAAAAGATAAAATGTACTTGAATGGCCCCTTCAGAGCCCCATCCATCCATTGGGACCATACTCTGTGCAGAGCGTTGGTGCTGCCTGAGCAGTCTCCTTGGCTATTGGGCACAATCCGAGACAGGTCGCCACTTCGACACAGGATACCAACAAGCTGGCACTCATTTTGCCGACCTTGAAAGGATGACAGGCAGAGTCAACCCCACCTGGTATTAATCCAACAGCCATGGGGGATTTGAACTCAGGATACTCGGATCCCAAGCCCACCACCCTAACCATTAAGCCAACACCAGGCTTATAATTAATCAGAGCCCCGACCTAAATCTTATCGAAAATCTGTGGCATGACTTAAAGATTGCTGTTCCTCCAATGCTTCCCACATAATTTGACTGAGCTTGAACAGTTTTGTGCAGCAGAATGGGTAAATATTGCCCAATCAAGGTGTGCAAAGTTGGTAGAGATCTATCCCAGCAGACTCAACAGCTGTAATTGCTGTCAAAGGTGCTTCCACCAAGTCTTAACTTCGGGGGGTGGACACTTATCCAACCAAGATATTCGAGTTTTGTATTTTTAATTAACTTTCTGAAATTTGTAGAATTTGTTTTTCACTTGGAAGTTGTGGGTTACGGTGTATAAATAAAGCTGGGAAAAGTCTAATTGAATGCAATTTAATTCCCGGCGATAAGGCAACAAAAGGTGAAACTTTCTCTTGGCACTGTATGTACTGTACTGTACTTTGGAATACCCAAATATTGTATAGAACTGTAAATATAATTAAATATTTAAGGTTGTCATTCAAATTAACCCTGCCAGAGCTACATGCAAATGTACAAAAATCTATTAAACACTCCGAATTCAATAATTGCATCATCCACATTTCTATCGTGATCGCTTGTAAATTCCTCACTGTACATCTGCAAACACATTTGCTTCGATCACATCCCAATCATTTTAACCCTCTGTCATTCCTTGAGCCTCATCCTCTGTAGAAACTAGATTGTTTCTGCTGAGGTTGCCATTCCAGTTTCTATCGAGGTAGTTTCTGCAGAGGTTTCCCTTTATTGTGTGGGACGTTACTCGTATTGACCATTTAATCCACAACTGTTTTGCAGACCTGCTGGACAGCAAGATACTGACAAATACCCACATACAAGCCTGTCCAAAGCTCTTCAATGCGACATTCAGTTTATTGTCTCCTGAAAATGGAGAATGGATTGTTTGTGGTCGAGTGAAAGTATACCAAGCTGAGAATCAGCAGATCAATTTGCCAACAGCCCTTTTTGGAACCCCACTGAAAACCGTTTTTTGCGAATATTGAAGAAACAAAATGAACTTGATTCCTTGGGTTTTCCAGCTTTGTTCTATCGAGGTTTCCATCCCCATCAATGTCCTGCTCCCATGCTCTGCTGGCTGTAGACGGGTACAATCTGCATGTTGGTGTGATTATTCTAATACTGTTTTAATTGTATCGTTTCTACATTTGCTTTGCCTCTTGTGTTTTTAAAGTGTAAGTGAAAGTTGCAATACATGCCATTATAGAGATCTGAGTGACTAAAATTTTTTGACATTTAATAAAATACAAAAGTATCTTTTTCTTGCTTTGTACATGTTTCATGAAGGTTGTTTGTGTGATCACCTGCTGCACAGAGCAGGACTGGTATGGGGGAACTCAATGGTACTGTCCTCTGGATGCATATCTTGACTGGTACAACTGAGCTATGTATTAGAAGGGATAAAATCAGATAATATGATATACAGTACTGCTCGGCATGTCACAGACAGAACATTTTATTGTGGAATACGTACACCGGCATTTTGATACTTGCATTTGCTTGTCGTCGAAAGATCTGAAGATTGTTTTTTAAATAGTGTGTGCCTTTTTCCTGGTTACAGTTTATATTAAAACTTGTGGATTGTGCTTGCACTTTGTGAGCAGATAAATAAATCAAGTAATTGAAGAATGAGTGAGCAGTACAAGCTCTTTATGCAGAGTTCAAGCTCTGCCCCTCTCGGCTCTCCCCACTGTGGAAGTGGCGTGTCACTGGCACAGTTCGAGCTCCACCTCCCTCCTGGCTGAAAGAACAAGGCTCCACCGCCTGACTATTTATGGACTGTTTTGTGATTATTACCCCATGCATGCGAAGTGAAAAGCAGGATTATGCGATTGGTTCACTTTGTCTGTCTGTTACAGATGTCAGCCAATGATCAAGGAACTACTTAATTTTAATTGAATGTTATATTTTGAACACTGTAGATCATGAATCGGAACACGAACCTGCAGTTTTGCTGTACGTACTTTGGTTCTGAATTTTGAAAATTGTACAGAATCTGGTACCGAGGTAATTTTTTTTTCGTCTGTCTGCCTGTCTGACAGTCAAACAGAATTGAAAATCATTCCAAACAGGAAACTTACTGTTTTTAGAGACATCATAAAGGACACAAACAACAGGCACGAATAACTACTTCTCACGTATAGGAGCTTGGCTGCCGGGTAGCTATCATTTTGTTGGGGCGCAACTATGCCGCTAATGCTGTGCCCAAATACAGTACACTGGTACTCATTTCACCGACCTCAGAAGGATGACGGGCTGAATCAATCCTACCTTGTGTTAATTCACTGGCCAACAGGGCTCAAATTCAGGACCCTAAGATCCCAAGCCAGGCACCCTAACCACGAAGCCAACACCAGGTTTACAAATAACTAATTTAACATGTTAAAGATGGTGCATCGACAGCGGTAAACTTCTGAATTTTTTGTTCGACAGCCTTTAAAATCTATTTTTAGGTCAGCTCGCTGACCTAATAAAACCATTCGATGTCCTCAGATCTGTCCATCCGTCCGTCTGTTAATTTTTATTTTTCTATCTCCTCCGAGACGTCTCAGCCGATTGAGTTCTAACTTGACACGATGATAATACTAGTTCCTCTCTATAGATCGTCTGAGCCCTTTTTCGCATTTTCCGCTCGGGGTCAAGGTTACAGGGTCATCAAGTGCAAAATGACCGATTGGTGAATGGCCTATAGGAAGCATCGGACGGCTATAATACATAATGGGTTCCATAGGGATTATTAAGAAGATTTAATTCGACCAACTATCTGTCGTCTGGTCCTGTTTATTGGGCAACACGAGGTCCGCTGACTTCAACACGGCTTCGCGCGGTTAGTTTAAGTTCAATTTAAATTCTGTTTTCACTTTCCGTAGTCGTTAAGGTTGATTAACACTTGGTTGCATCAAGTTTTGTGAAAATGAATGTTTATATCCTCGGTCTGTGTGGAATGCATTGCAGAGAGGTGAAGCTTCCATGGGCTTTCCATCCGTTTCCATCCAATAAACGAGGCTGTCTTAAGTTCTAGTTGATTTCTGTTTCACTTTTGGGACCTTCTGGTGTAGCTACACGTTTAATGAAGATAATTTTCGTGCAAATCCGCTCAGAAACAAACTTTCATGAGGAAATATATTCAATTCAAATAACCATGAAACTGGACTGGACACCACATGCTTTCCGTTCACTGCTTTCACCTTGTAACCTGTCTCCTGGGGACTGCTTATTCGTAGCGTCTGTGAGATTAATGTTTATATTTTAGATTGTTTGGGGATGTGTTCTACACGTACCTGAAAGAATTCCGGTGAAAAACGGACGTTTTAAGATTCTGTTGGGTATTTCATCCGATGGCGAGCTGGCTGGTCACGTTCGCCGCACAGATGTGCAGGTAGTGAGTGATTGAGCTTCTCGGTGTCCGAGGATTCTTTTTAGTTTGGTCCAGCTCTGTCCTGGATACAGCCATTAAATGCACACACTTAGAGTATTTATTTCACGGCCATGAAACTGGGTTTTGAAAATTGTATAATGATGTTGGAATGATTCTAGAATATGGAGATTTTTGCTCGGCGCTCACGCTGTTTATTTTAAATTCAATTTGAATTCTGTTTTCACTTTCCGTAGTCGCTAAGGTTGATTAACACTCGGTTTCATCAAGTGTTGTATCTGAGCTGACCGTCAAACACACTTGGGTGTATTATTGATTTCATTTGAAATATATGCTTTAACATTGAAGAACACAAATCACCTTCTTACCACTTTCAGAAACTGACTTTTAGCAGAACTTGGAAAAATATTTATCCCATCCCATGGCCTGAGGGCAGAGTAACTGTGGCATTCAGCATTCAGAGAAATATGATGGTGCCTCACACTGTTTGTTTAGTGAAAAACGCAAAGCAAGGGTTTAAAAGACCCTCCATTTTTCTCAACTCCGTGCAAGGTGAGGTGTTCTATGAACTCTAGTTTTTCTAGAATTGTGGCTTTCAGTTTCATTAGTGTGCCAAATTTCATCTTTCTAACCCACATAGGAAGTACAGTACTAAAATTTATATGAATGAGCTGGTGAGTCGTAAGTTAGAACTGAGG
>CM068953.1:61713069-61738871 GCA_035128595.1 Eptatretus atami
ATATACACAAACACATTAACAAAAGGCAATGTGTGTGTGTCTCCTCCAAAACTATAAAACCTGTCAGCCTGAAACTTTGCATGCCTACGAAGAAAACTCCAAGGAAGTGCACGAGTGAAAATTGGGTGTTTGGGTTAATTAAAACACCCCTTTTGAAGATTAATTAACAGCCTTATTTTAATTGTATCCTTCATCAGGCGATCCTCGGCCACCTCGCTCTCTGGGGTCTTAAGGCGTTTCCTGGTACTCGCTGGGGTCTGAAGCCGCCATGTTTTTTGGCCTGCTCAACCTTGCTTTGACTTGGAATAGGCCGCAATGATTTCTTAATGATAGTTTTTTTTTTCACTTTCCTCACTCATATGATCGAATGCCTGTTCATCATCGCTACGAATCGCTGTGTACATTGCAATGCTTATAAACGCCTGGAGATGTCAGCATTTGTGGCTTTATTTAATTTGCCTATCTGAATAACTGAGAGAATCTCTTAAACTAAGCATTGTTAGAAAATGTAAGCTCCAGATTTGAAAGTATCAGCAGTTCCGACTCCCCCCAAAAAGTGTTGATTTGTCTTATTCGGACATTGCACAGGCGTTTCCAGTTGCAGAGTTGGATCGACGGCAATTGGTAATCGCTTGCCAAGCCAGGCGTTCCGCTGGAATGCTTTAGTGCTTAAGCTACTTACCGAGCGGTACAATACAGTTTGAGTCCTGACCGGGATGTGCAGTCGACAGTTACTACAAGATAGAGGTACGGGTACAGCACACACAGACGTGGTACATATGGGTAGATTTGGATCTGTATGGACTCTCCGTGGGTGTGTGGACATGTGATGCTTGTTACGGGGTTGTGGTGGCAAAGTTTCATCCCGTATCCTATGGAGGTTCTATCAGGTTTTCCTTTTCCCTCACGCCTGTTTCTAAAGCATTTGGATATCGGATTTGCTTTACAAAGGTTAAATGTTTCTCTTTGTGAGTTTCAAAGCAAAAGATAATTGATAACGCCCGAGTTTCTGAGCCGTTTGCCATTTTTTTTTTCTGAGCCATTTTCTTTTTTTCTCACCCGTTCACACACAGCTGTTTATCAAAACCAATAAAAAGCAGTTGTGTGTTGTGTGTGGGTGTGTGTGTGTGTGTGTGTGTGTGTGTGTGTGTGTGTGTGTGTGTGTGTGTGTGTGTCAGTGTCTTTCTCTTCTATAACTCCAAAACCATGAAACCAAGCAGCCTGAAACTTTGCAAGCATACTAAGAAAACTCCAAGGAAGTGCAAGAGTGAAAATTGGGGGTTTGGGTTAATTAAACACCCCTTTTGAAGATAATTAACGACCTTATTTAATTATATCCTTCATCAGGCAATCCTCGCCCACCTCGCTGTCTGGGGTCTGAAGGCGTTTCCTGGGTAACCTCGCTGGGGTCTGAAGCCGCCATATTATTTGGCCTGCTGAACCTTGCTTTGACTTGGAACAGGCCGCACCGATTTCTTAGCGATAAAGTTGTTCTTTTCACTTTCCTCACTCGTATTATCGAATGCCTGTTCATCATAGCTATGAATCGCTGTGTACATTGCATTGTTATGCTTATAAACATCCGAAGACATCAGCGTTCGTGGCTTGACATTTAGGGCTTCTCCGGGAGGTGAATGTTTAATGTGCTGGTAATCGTGTGCCAAACTAGCCGTTTCTAAAGGGGCTGTCACACCTTGACGTTTTAGCCAGCGTATGGCAAGGTCTCAAAATGTCATGTAATAATTGCTGGCGGACGCTGAACTATTGATGTTTTTTTTAAGTTTGGGTGTATAATAACGTGTTGGACGTATGCATAACGTATTAGTAACGTACACAGAACGTTTTAATCACATATAGATAACTTATACCAACGAATGCTGAGCGTGTTGTCGCCGTTCACAACCTATGCCCAACGATAGTCTAACTTATGCATAGCGCGTGGCAGCGTATCGCCGACGATCACGTGGCGTAGCCTATTCATAGGCTGCGGCTCGACGATTCAATCATAACCGCACTAGACATCGAAGTGTGAAGCCGCTGTCACACCTTGACGTTTTAGCCAGCGTATGCCGACGTATGAAAAATTTGCCGAACCAAGCTGGCACACGTCGAATACGTTATGGGTAAGTTTGTATACGTTAATAGCACGCTGGCATACATCGTAGTTTTCTGGCATACGTCGTCATACGCCGAGTAAGTCGAGAATTTTCAGCATGTTGAAAATTTCTCGACGTATGACACACGTTCCGCATACACTGGCATAAGTTGTAGGCACGCTACGCGATCGTTGACAACACGTTACTTGTAAGTTACTCATAAGTCGAAACGCGTCAAGGTAATGGTTAGCGTCAGTGTTCCAGACTCCCGGTTTTTGTTTTTTGTCTTCGGTACGACGGTGATGTTGACACTTCGATTTCTAGTGCAGTTATGATTTAAATCGTTGAGCGGCAGCCTATTAATTATATTATATTATATTATATTATGTATATTATATTATAATTTTTATTATTAATTAATTATTATCGATTTATTAATGACCTATTTATTTTATTTCTCTTCTGGGCAATATCTCAGGCGCCTTTTGAGCCAGGAAGCTGATATTTGGACATGACAGTGACCAAGTGATTTGGCTATAAAGGGTATTTTTGATTTATTGATTCACCAATTAATCGATTATTCATTTTTCGATTAATTACTTAATTGTCAAAAAGTTACAGATTCGGATGACATAGTGGTGGTTTAGGTATGCTATTCGGCAATTGATTGAGAAATTAATTATTTTATGATTATTTATTAATTTTAATTATGCAATGAATCAATCAATTATTGTACAATGCTCCCTCCCTATACTGACTCCATGTGCTGCATGGTGGCACCGCTTGGAGGCGAAGGCTGGAGGATTTGTTATATATTTATTTGGCATGGGGGCGGTGTCCTTTAACCGTACCGCAACTTGTTGGGATTCTCATTTACCTTTTCAGCGAGGATCAGGGTGTCGCTATCTTTTTACAAGGGGGGTTCAATTTCTAAACTGAGGCTGGAGATTGAGGCTGCGCAACAGGTTGATGCTGACAAGATGGCCGCAATAACTGGAGCAGAGGATGTGCTGAGCACAATGTGTAAGTTGTACTCACAGAATAGTAGTCAGATTTATTTTCCTGTTTATCATTACCAAAGTTATCAAGTATTTTTATGTTATTTTTTTCCGAAATAAGCTGATAGAGTGGGTCCTGGTGTCTGGCCGTCTGTCCGTTAACATTTGATTTAAATCTTACAAACGATCCAACCGATATGGACCAAATTTGGTACAATTCATCAGGACAGCTAGGTCTCATGCAGTTGTGCTCCCCATCCAGATGTGCCCCCTATAAAGGGAGTAAAAGGGAGGTTTGCCCCAAATATTGGTATTTTATTCAAAAATCTTCTTCTTAGAAACCGCCTGACAGATCCAGACAAACCTCACCACGAGACATCGAGACCATCCCCTAACCTTAAGTTGTGCTTCTCATGGCTGTATCTCTCCCAGAAAGGGAGCCACGGGCCCACTCCCCGAATCCCTAATTTTCACTCAAACATCTTCTCCACAACTCTTTTAGCGATACGGAACAAATTTGGTACAATTCATCAGGACATTGAGGTCTCATGGGGTTGTGCTCCTCATCTGCATCCGCCCATTTAACGTGGGTAAAAGGGGGGGGTTTGCCCCAAATATTGGTATTTCATTCAAAAATCTTATTTTCAGAAACTGATAGCCAGATCCAGACCAAACTGGCCTTGTGACATCGTAACCATGCCCGAATCTTAAGTTGTGTTCCCCATGGCTGTATCTCCACTGTAAATGGAGCCACAGCCTCGCTCCCCTAATCCCTCATATTCACTAAAACATATTTTCCTCACAAACTACATGACCGATATGGATCAAATTTGGTAAGATACATCAGAACAGTAAGGTATCATGGGGTTGTGCTCCCCATCTGGATTCGCCCCCTATAAGAGGCTGTAAAGGGGGGGGGGGGTTCGCTTCAAATTCAGGTAATTTATTATAAAATCTCAGAAACCGACAGCTAGATGCATAACAAACTCTTCATGAAACATAAAGACCATGCCATTAACTTAAGTTATGCTCCCCATGACCGTACCACTTCAGAAAGGGGGGGGCATGCCCCCATCCCCATAAGCCCTCATTTTCACCCCGCCTGTTGGGGAAATAACCATCAAACCCCCATGGGGATATTTTAAATTTTATTTTATCCTTTCACAATACTTACAAAGATTTTACTGAAAATTTATAGAGAAAAACGGGATTCGATCGATCAGGGTCGGGAGCCGCAAATAAGCCCTTAAAGAGCCACAGGTTGCAGACCCCCGGTGTCGGGTGTGCACGGGACTAAAACCCCATCTGTATGGATAATATAACACATAATAGAACTTTATTGACCAGTGATGCAGTCTGATTTATAACGGCACCATGATTTGTCACAGCATTATGGAAAAAGACAGATACATTGTGCTATCGGCTATCTATTTATAACGTACGCACGGAGGGACCAGAAGGTTCAGACCAACGCGTACGCGGATGATGAAGACGCGCTTTGGGTATTAGCAGTATATGTTTATAAATCATAATAATCGTTTTGTGTTCACATTTTAAACACCATTTTTCCACCATTTTAACAAATAATTTCGATTCTGGTATTTGAGAAGCTATTGATTTTAATGGCTGCCAAACCTCAAGCAATTCTAACCCACTGCACGACCAGAAGGACCCATGCCTCTTGCCCTGCCAAGTGCATGTTGGTGAGAATGAGCCGGCATCAGAATCGAACTCACGGCATAAGAATGGAGAAAGAAAGGAGTCTTTATAAGCACTCGAACAGCCAAGCACTCCTGTAGAAGTGCTTCGGTATTGTGTTGTACAAGTATTTAGACAATGGCGGATTGACTATATGCATAATGCGCTCCCCTTTCCCCATGGAAATGGCCCTTGTGTGATGCTGCTGTCACTTCATATCGAATGATCGTGCTGATTTTACATCATTTTAATAAGCAATCGGCATGAGGGAGCTAGAACAGGTGCTGATGCTTTTGGAAATTCATGACCTCGAGAAAACCGGAGAGACCCTTGTAGAATTATCATCTAGGACAGGTGTTGCTGAGCGCGGCCATGATATCAGATCAGACGGAGCACGTCAAGCCACGAGATCCATCGACCGTGCGGAGATCTCCCGTGCGGAGATCTCTCCGCGATGGGCAGCAAAGCACCTGCATCTGCAATAGCCTGGACCCTTTTTCAGAACGTTCCATGCCATGTGATGGCAGAACATACAGCGCAGGAATATATGCGACCCCAACTGCACCAGTGCATGTATGGAACCCCTGCAAAAACAAAAAAGCTCTGCTACAACCATAGCACCCGTGCCAAAGAAGTAAGATGATAATCTGGAGAGAACGATCCCCTTTTAAAGTTTCATCATGTACTGGATATAAAACCGAGTTTGCTTGCTTGATGCAACCTCCGTCCCTCTCAGCTCGAGGGGTTTGGGCCGTAACAGATTTCCGGAAAATGCGCATGTGCGTCCAAGCTTTGTCCTCTCAGAAAATTCATATTATATAGCACTCATAAGGTGGGTAAACAGCTGGAAAGTTAATTCTTCACTCACATTGGGTCGTAGATCAGATATTTAGAAAGTTTCCGTTTTTTTTGAAGAAGGATTTCCATTGAAACAATAATGGCTGGAATACCATGACACCGATGATGTCATCGTTGTCGGCCTATACAGGTATACGCCATTGGGAGTTGATGACATATGCAAAGTTTAATTTTTTTTCGTTGAGCTGCTTCCGAGAAGATGATGTCCAATTTTTTTTCCCTTTTAACCAACATGGCTGCCATACCATGTGACCTATGATGTCAGAGTTGTCAATAATATTGTTACAGATTTTAGAATCCGGTCTGATGAATGCATCCACACATCAAGGTCCTGAGACAGTTATTTCCTGCAATGCATGTTCAAATTAGCCCCATCCCCATGTCTAATGGGATCTTAAATGTGATGCGTTGAGAAGGGTAAGATAGATCCCCTCTCTTATGGGAAGCTTTTTTCTTTACGAAAGACACGTTCACACACATTTCTTTCGCGAGCTCCGACGCCCGCCTTTTTTGAGAGCGCACGGGTCGTCATGGTAACCGTGCCCCAGTGGGGCAGGGTGAGCTTGGGGCGGACGGCACCCCGTGGAGACGCCCCGAAGATATAAAAAGACATTCTGTGGAGAGAGACGTTCTGAGAGGAAAAGGCGAAAGAGGGACGTTCTGAAGCGAGAGATGACATTCTGTGAGGAGATACGTTTTGAGAGTGGGGAAAAAGCGAAAGCAAGACGTTCTAAAGAGAAAGAGATACGTTCTGAAAAAGAAAGAGATAACGTTTCTGAGATAATAAAAAAGCGTGAACGAAAGAGGTACGAGAGAGAAGCGAGCAAGAAGCGGGTGTCGGCGCGCAAAAGAGGAGAAGGAAGCGCGCATGTGGGTGTCTGGCCAGCGCCAACAGCGAGACGGTTCGTCCTGCCCAGAGCTTCGGCATGTGAGCGTGTGGACTGGCGTTCAAGGCTACCCCGCGAGAGGCTGTACGACAAAGCTGGGTGCTGGCGACGGACGTGACACGCACGCACGCATTTCAGAACGTTTTTGCTTCACGGACGACTTTCCGGTGAGCGAGACGATTTTCTCCCCCTGAATCATCCGTTGGGTACCCTTGTCTGTGTTTAGCTGTACTAAGTAAGTCGACCCCCGTTAAGCTTCTGCTCTTTGTCTCTTTCCTGGCATTTTGATTAATTTTGCTTTGAAATTCTTTATTTACCTCAGCAAATAAAAAGCTCTTTTTATTTATTAATTTTATTATTAATAAATTATTCGTCGATTTCCAACCTGTCCGTGTTTGTCCTTTCCTTCTATTGGTCTAGCTTTGTCCGAACCGAGATAGACTGGGAGGTAATTACCACAGATTCGACCAAAAAATCGTCGGCACGCACCAGCGGTTAAAACGCTCGGCCGCCCTCATTAAAATCTAATCAGATAATATTGGTGCTTTGCCGAGGGCGCGCTCCCCGCTCAGGTAACCACGTGACCTCTAGTTAAACGGAATAATTAGACGGCGGACACTGGAACTCGTGGTTGACTGGGTGGCTTTCGTGGTTTTATAACAACCCACCGTACCATAACGTTGATTGTGAGCGGTGGCCCCAGGTCCAGCTCCACCGAGGACAACCGGGGATTAATCCCCGAGTGACAGCTGGTGTCTTGGTATCCGTCACGGCAACAATATATTCGCCATGGGGAGCGATTCCCATATTTGAAGTTTCGTATCAATCGGATAAGTGGTTGCAGCAAAAAAAGATCAAAGAAAAAAATATATAGACGTGGACACACAGACACACAGACACACGGGTTACAAGTCTCGTATCTCCTTTGGGGCGAGACTAATTGCAAAACAAAAAGCGCGTTTTCCATTGTTTCAAAGCTCGAGAGAGCCGTTGGACAACCCTCACCTACTCGTGCGGCAGTCTGTGCAATGTGGTGCGATAAGCATGTAAAGCTGTTATTTTTAGCTGATCTGGAATTTCAATTTCAGATCAGGTATTGTCTTCGCACAACGTCTATCCATCCGTCTCCAATTTTGACTTCTCCGGCCAGACCGCTGGGCCGATCCAGCTGAAATTTGGCAGCAACGTTCCTCTCCTGACTGGTAACAGGAATTGCAAAAGGTCATTCCGGTCATATGACTTTAAGTCGGTCAAAACGGCCGACTCAGTAAATTTCTTCAAAAATCTTCTTCTCCGGACCCACCAGTCAGAATGCTACCAAATTTGGGTTACAACATTAGGCCAAGGTAAGGATGTTAAATTGCAGATGTCATGCCGATCACATGACCGGAAGTGTGTCAAAATGGTCGTCTTAATCAATTTTTGGGAAAATCGTGAATTCCTTCAAAAACCTTCTTCTCCAGATCCTCCAGTCAGAATGCTACCAAATTTAGGTTCCAACATTAGGCCAGGACCCAGAGAAGCTACAGGTTCAGAGGTCCAATTTTTAGGTTTTCTTCTCTTTTATTAACAAATGCATCCAAGGGTTAAATTTGTGATGTCATCGGTCACGTGGTCTGGTGGCCATATTAGATTGAAAGTAAAAATGTTTAAAAAATTTTTTGCTCCAGAACCGCTTTACAGATTTGTGCGAAACTACATACATGTGATCGACGAGCCGTGGGGAGTATATTTTGAATTTTTTTTTCATATTCATCTTCATTGACACAATTTAACCTTCATGTCACACAAAAGTGGTCGTCAAATATCCTAATAATCAATAAAACTACGGATAATGGCAATGTATGTCACAATGGGGTGCATGGATGATCCAGGTATATATGTGGGCCATAAAAGTGGGGGGTGTTCAGTTAATGATGGTATCTTTGTTCATTATGAACATGCGAGCCGAAACTCTGCACTCTACGAATACCATTGTAGTTTCAAAATGCATTTGTGCTTTCCTCTAAGCTTTAACTATGGATACAAATAACGTTTCGTGCATCTATTTGCCACAGTTCGTAAAATGTTTTTACAGCGCGTGCGCTGTATACAATTGCACCGAGTTTGAAATGTCCCGCCGGCGTCTACCATGTCTCCCACGTCCGGGTCCCCCGTGTCCCCCCCCCCCCACGTGCCTCAAGACAGCCAATGATGGCCGTCCGGTAGATGCAGTGCGTAACCTCGACGGAAATGGCGACAATTGACGGAAATACCCGAGTATTTCAATGGAAATTTGTGAAACTAATGTGTTATATATATGTGAAAACCATTTAATTTATTGCTTGACGGAAAAAAACGAAGAAACGCGCCCCTCATGTACGACGAACGAAAGACGTCATTTCCGCCCCATCGCATTTCGCGCCGAAAGACGTCACTTCCGCCCACATCGCATTTCGCGCCGATCGCCGAATGCTGAAAGCTAAGTTCTTCTTATGCTATCATTCTTTTGCGGTCCCCTGCCACGCTGTATCGAACGATTTCATTCCTTCTGTTATATATAAAGGTGCTTATCACAATAATAACAAGATTTTTACATTTCAAATATTAAGTACGCTTTTTAATTGTTTTTCAACTGAAAAAGCATAAATTGCATATGTTAACATTAGTGTACTCATTTGCTTCACCACAAGCGCTGCATTGAAGGATTTCACTTGTTTTTTGATGATCGGACTTCAATTCGCTCGACACGATATAACATATGAGAATGATCATTACAAACAGTGTTAAAACGCTGTATTCAACATGGTTTTCTTTATTTAATCAACACAACACAAGATTTACTAACATTTCACTCGAATCCGTAGCGGCGCTTGAAAAGGGACCGATTAACAACGGCGCAGAGGGAGCTCGAACCAGCCTCACCATTCAGGGAACCTCCCCCTACCCCATGGGTGAAGACCATTGTGTACAGTTGCCCAAGCTGAGATCACACTTCATGTTCGTGCAGAGTAAGCGATGGATATGCAAAATCTAAACGATCATGTTTTGGTTTGCACAGGTGAGATTAGTGAACCATCATGGAGAGCACGTTCAATGAGAGTGCACATTGTACATTCTATAAGGAGGTAGCCTAAAAGCCGTTGTCCTCCGAGCGTTTAAAAAACAAACGAACAAACAAATAACCAATGTCACCGTAGGGTGATCCGTATCTTGCCAAAGGTGACCACGTGTGACTTCTTTAAGGTCACACTGAGGTGAACAGAGCTGCTATCCACCAGGAGCGACTCCTTGAGGATATCTGCCTACGAGAGATTCCGATGAGAATCATTCTACAGAGTAACCATGAAAAATATGCGTTTGCCTCAAAACGTCACCAAATCACGTCATAATGTCTCAAGCTTGATATATCTAGAAAGCACTCATCGAGGTGTTCAATTTGAGTTACTACACGATATGGTTCCTAAAACTTGAAAATTTGACCTTGGGGTCAAATATGTTTGACCTAAGGCGTTAACCATGAAGGTCAAGGCCAATCGCACCAAAAATTAATCAGCTGAATGCCAGACCATGAACTATATTCCCATGAAGTTTGAAGACGATCCGATCAAAATTACTCAAAAAAATAAGGGTTTCGTCGACTCCCCTGATTTGCGACAAAGTGACCTTGACCTTCAAAATTTTATGCGCTGAAAGGGACCTCTATAGGCCTCTGATATGCGAAGTTACAAAAATTTCCAATGATACTGTGCTCTGCAGAGTGATTTATACGTGATTACAGATAAAAAAAAAAAAACAACAAAAAAACACATGAAGGTCAAGGCCAATCGCCACCAAAAATTAATCAGCTGAGCGTCAGACCATGAACTATATCCCATGAAGTTTGAAGACGATCCGATCAAAATTACTCAAAAAATGAGGGTTTTGTCGATTACACTGATTTGCGAAAAAGTGACCTTGACCTTCAAAATTTTATGGCCTGAAAGGGACCTCCATAGCCTCTGATATGCGAAGTTACAAAAATTTCCAATGAAAACTGTGGTCTGCAGAATTTTTTTTTCGTGATTACAGCAAACAAACAAACAAACAAACAACAAACAAAAAAAAAAAATAAAAAAAACATACAGACTGACTAACATATCTTGCAAAAACTTCGTTTTGGCAAGATAACAATGGATTGAACGTACTGTAGCCAACTGGATGTGCAGCGATAAACCAATTTTGTAGTTTGGGGCCAAACGAACACTCTGGTAAAAAAATAAAACCCCAAAATACTGCTGCTGTAAAGTATATTTTGTGTACTGTATACAGTTAATGATCCAAAGTGCAAAAATTCGAATTTTACTTTAAAACATAGACAATGTAAGGATGTAATGACAAACAAAGACAGCGACTGCAACGCCCCTGTGCCCCCCCCCCCTCATCTTCTCCCTCTCTCCTTCTAAGATTTCACTTTCCCGCTTCCTGCATCAGTATGAGGTTGTGCACCGCTTGCTGGCGCTCCCTCTCGAGCCGCTCTGCGTGCAGGAGCTTTCGGAGCAGGTGCAGCGGGAGGTCCAGCGAAATGGGGGGCCCGACCGCACGCTTGGGCGGAGGTGACGACCGCTCGGGGCCCGACCGGTGGCCTATCATGCTCAGAGTCGACATGCGCTCAGGGGCGACTCTGCGCAACGTAAGAAGCTCTCCGTCTCGCAGCAACCGCTGGTCCCACTCCCACTGGGTCTTGGGTGACGGACTGCGAAGCGGGAGACCGGGCCGGATGGCCGGCAGGAGCAGCAACAGCAGTAATGGTAGCAGCGTGGCGGGTTTCATGGCCCCGGTACTGCACGCACCGCAGGTTGATCGACACATGGCGGGTGGTAGGAAAAGGGCGGGAAAAGGTCAGCAACGTAAACACGGACCATGGGGAGACAGGACAGACAATGGCTAATTAATTTGTAGATCGGAGGCCCAGTCCAATATGGATTCACCATACATGCTTCCACGTGCCACCTTCTCTCGTTAATGAAGTTATTGCAAAGACCTTTGGGTAATGCATCATGATTCTACGGTACCATGTACACGCACAAAAGGACTCGTACGGTCTTCCATTTTTCCAGCAAGTGTGTTCAGTGTACATGTTGCAAGTCTGTGGCGATGTGGAACACAAGGTAGGAGGTGAGGTTTCGTGTTGCACAGTACTGTAGTCGAGTGATGAGGAGCAGTCATGGTACCCAGCTGCACAGCTTAAATAAGGAGCCAAGTACAGCATAGAAGGTGAAGATGTAACATTCAAATCAAATGTATACAGTCAACATGATATGTGTAGGTGTATAGGGAGTCTCGATCCTACAGGTGATGTGAAGATGTGTGCACGTGGAGGAAGTGATGGCTAAATGAAGAGTGAGTTGTAGGGAAGATGAAGTAAGGGGCTGTTGTACATAGTGTGCAAGTACATGAAAGAAAACTTTAAATTTCATAATGTCGGATTTGTCCAAATCGTCCAAGTCGAACGTATGGAAATTAACAGCTCAGAACACAGCACGTCCTACAAATGGCGGCACGTACAACTCCATACATACAAATCAATTGGTCCATTGCGGAGTGTCTAACTCAATGTCCACCTTCAGCATTACTTGACCGCACAATATGTCAAACATCACGCATCGAAAGCACCGCATTCGACTATGTATACATATATATATATATATATACCATGGACGTGAAATAATTCCATATAATGAGACATGCAGACGCAGTACCTGCACAACTTATAAGCAGCCAAGTTTGAGCTGATCTCGGATCCTGGACGAGGAGTCTGCCGCGAGTCAGCCCTCTTATATCGAGTTCGAGCTGACATCACGAGCCCGACTCGGTTTGACGTCAGACGGGAGATACAAAATGCGCACCACATCCACAGCTTGCACCACTTTATGAATGAAAAAGCAAGGGCTCTGGCTCCAACACATGGACTACATCCTTAAAATTGTGACACTGACGTCCTCGAGCTACATTTCTCCTCTAAAATGGGACATTCTCTTTGGTTCGTCAATTTAATCCACTTATCAGAACCTAACGGCGAACTCACGTCAAATTACTTGATTCCATAAGCAAACAAGAAAAAGAGCAATCGGAGATCGTAGACCCTCGCCAGGACTTTTGTGTGGTGTTTGTGTAGTTTGTGTGGCGTTTTTGTACTGGTGTGCTATGTAATTAATAATAGACATAACTGGAACTGCCACTTTATAACTGCTGGCAATGATGACCGGGTACCAAGACGTCCCGCTTTGATCAGACACCTGACCCTGACCCATGACGTTTTATTATTATTATTAAATTGAATTTAGAATGGGATTAAAATAAATTCAATTCAAATCAAATGGAAGACCAAATAGGACAGTCCTGCATTGGAGTAATCAGAAGGAACCCGAACAAGCAAAAAGAAAAGATTAAGTCATCAGGAGGAACCTGGATAGGATTCGGGTTTCAGCTGCTACTCCTCTACCATCAAACCCATCCAGGTACTTATTCGCCTGATTTTTACAAAAAAAAGAAAAAAAAGAACCCAGATCAAAAATAATTAAATAATGCTGGCTGCCACACCATGCATCGAATCAAGTTGAAATTAAAAGCACGTATTCCCCGCCACTACTAGATCACAATTGTGAAGTTGCACGTCGATCGATGAAGCGGTTCAAGAGAAAGGATTTTTAAAAAAGATTTTCGTTCAATCCAATATTGCTGTCAGACCATGTGACTCATAAATTATTTGTGAACACCCTGGTACCCCCAAGGCTTGGGGAACCTGTGTGAAGTTTCCCCTTGATTTGTCCAGCCGTTCTGGAGAAGAGGATTTTTTTTATAGGTTTTAGGGTAAATCCAATATGGCTGCCAAACCATGTGACCTATGATGAGATAGTGTGGGAATGTTTTGTTCCTCACGGATAGGTGGTCATACCTGTAAAGTGTCACCTCAATCTGTTCAGCCATATGAGATTTTTGAAGGTTTAAAAAAAAAAAATTGCTGCTGACCAAGTGACCGATGACGTCATCAATTTTTTTCTGTCGACCAATTTATCCCCAGATGACCTCAAAAATGTTCATACTGTTCGGATGTATCCTTCTATGTATGTAATTATAACGTCATAAAGAAGGCATCTACGACATCATATAAAAAAAATCACGCCTATTCCACATGAGGAGTACTTGCCATGTGCCAAGTTTAAATTTTTTTCCTTGGTGTGGTTTCGAAGATACAGAGGTCCAAAGTTTTTCAGTTTTTCCAACATGGCTGCCACACCACATGACCTATGATGTCACAATTATCATTAAAACAATCGACATGAGTTGTCGCTCTTATGGCAAAAACTTCGTCTCAATCCGACAAGCGATTGCAGAGAAAAACCATACTCACTTTCTGTGTGGACAAACAAACAAACAGACAGACAAATGGACCCAAATGCAATGCCCTCTTCTCTGGCGAGGGTAGTAAATACGTTTGAAACATAATGCGATGACAAAAGCTTCACTGCAGATCACATCACCAAATGAGTGTGAAGTGGTAATCCAAAGGAACTTCGTTTGCGATGGACCCGCTAAAGGTGTGTACTCGTACAGTTAGTGAAATAATCCATCTGGATGGAAAATATACCCCCCAACCCGCTCGATCCTGTTCCTACGTCATTTTCAAGCCTTTCTCTAAAAACAAAAAAATACAATTTGAGTTTCTCCGATTCTGGTGTCCCATCGTCTGCTCCTGCCAAAGTGGTTTCTTTGCAAGGGTTATACTTGGTGGTTTGCCATTGCCATCCCAGCAGTAATTCGGGCCAAATTTGGAATTTGTACACCGTGGGATCTCTAACGTCCACCACCTAATGTCGGAAGACAGGACACCCAGTTCATCGTCCATCCGAGGGACGGCACACACATTGATGAATTACCCTGCGTGCGAAACACCGCGATGATAGTTTATCGCCGAGTTGGGATTCAAACCCAGGCCAAAATATCTTAGAGGTGAGTGTGCGTACCTCAAGGGCCAAGGCTGTCCTGCCAGCCCTAATTTGAGTTTAATATCGAAATTTCGTTCCATATTTTAATAGAATCAGTCCCTTGTAGAAAAGTGAAAACATGAATTTTTAATGTAAGTTATAAAGTGTTCAGTTCACTTTTTGATGGTAAAGTGGAACTACGACCTCATTTTTCAAGCATGCCACTGATTGCTGTCGGAATTTAATCAAGAGTTTCATTTGACATTAATCTAACCCCTTTAATAAGGAGAAAGTTTGCCTGTTTCGTGTTCCTGTAGAACCAAAAGGCTCATGATGCTCGGAATGGAGATTCAAATCCCATGTACTATACTTTATTCATTTGTTTATTGTCTTCCAATTAATGACGTGTGAAATAAACTGCTGTCTACTTGCCTCTTTGTCGCATGTGAGTTATGTATAAACTCGATGATAAGCCTTTCATTAATGTGAAATAAGTAAATAATAATAAAAAAACGTGACATCACCAATGTCCTCCGGAGCATGACTGAGCACTTCTTCCGACATATCAATGAACATATCCTCCAACCCATCACTGAGCACATCTGGCAATGTTATTCATTGACCATTCCCAAATTTGTTCCAGAGTGAATGCTCAAACATGACACTGATCATATCCTCAAACAGATCACTGAGCACATCTGACAATAAGGTCACTGCAGTGCATCCTCAAACATGTTACTAAATGCATCTTCAAACATGTTACTGAGTGGACCTCAAAACATGTCACTGAGTGCATCCTCAAACATGTTACTGGGAATCTTCAAACACATCACTGAGCACATCTGACATAAGGTCACTGAGTACATCCTCAAACATGTTACTGAATGCATCCTCAAACATGTTACCGAGTGCATCTCAAACATGTTACCGAATGATCCTCAAACATGTTACCGAGTGCATCCTCAAACATGTTACCGAGTGCATCCTCAACATTGTAACCGAGTGCATCCTCAAACTTTACGAGATGCATCCTCAAACAATGTACTAAATGCATCTTCAAACATGTTACTGAGTGGATCCTCAACATGTCACTGAGTGCATCCTCACAACATGTTACTGTGAATCTTCAAACACATCACTGAGCACATCTGACATAAGGTCACTGAGTACATCCTCAAAACATGTTACAAAATGCATCCTCAAACAATGTTACTGAATGCATCCTCAAACATGTTACCGAGTGCATCCTCAAACATGTTACCGAGTGTATCCTCAAACATGTTACCGAGTGCATCCTCAAAACATGTTACTGAGTGCATCCTCAAACATGTTACCAAGTGCATCCTCAAACATGTTACCAAGTGCATTGTCAAACATGTTACTGAGTGCATCCTCAAACATGTTACTAAGTGCATCCTCAAACATGTTACCAAGTGCATTGTCAAACATGTTACTGAGTGCATCCTCAAATATGTTACCAAGTACATCCTCAAACATGGTATTGAGTGCATCCTCTATGTCATCAAGTGCATCCTCCAGTATTTCACTGAGTGTATCCAAGCCACATCATTGAGTGCATCCTCAAATACATCACTGTTGTGGGGAGGATGTACTCAGTGATGTTTTTGAGGATGTGCTCAGTATCGTTAGGAGGATGTACTCAGTGAGTGTTTTTGAGGATGTGCTCAGTATCGTGGGGAGGATGTACTCAGTGACATGTTTGAGGATGTGCTCAGTAATGGTGGAGGTTGCACTCAGTGATGTATTTGAGGATGCACTCAATGATGTGGCTTGGATACACTCAGTGAAATACTGGAGGTGCACTTGATGACATAGAGGATGCACTCAGTAACATGTTTGAGGATGCACTTGGTAAAATATTTGAGGATGCACTCAGTAACATGTTTGACAATGCACTTGGTAACATGTTTGAGGATGCACTTAGTAACATGTTTAGGATGCACTCAGTAACATGTTTGACAATGCACTTGGTAACATGTTTGAGGATGCACTTGGTAACATGTTTGAGGATGCACTCAGTAACATGTTTGAGGATGCACTCGGTAACATGTTTGAGGATACACTCGGTAACATGTTTGAGGATGCACTCGGTAACATGTTTGAGGATGCATTCAGTAACATGTTTGAGGATGCATTTTGTAACATGTTTTGAGGATGTACTCAGTGACCTTATGTCAGATGTGCTCAGTGATGTGTTTGAAGATTCACAGTAACATGTTGTGAGGATGCACTCAGTGACATGTTGAGGATCCACTCAGTAACATGTTTGAAGATGCATTTAGTACTTGTTTGAGGATGCATCTCGTTAACAGTTGAGGATGCACTCGGTACATGTTTGAGGGATGCACTCGGTAACATGGTTTGAGGATGCACTCGGTAACATTGTTTGAGGATTCACTTCGGTAACATGTTTGAGGATGCAACTCGGTAACATGTTTGAGGATGCATCAGTAACATGTTTGAGGATGTACTCAGTGACCTTATGTCAGATGTGCTCAGTGATGTGTTTGAAGATTCACCAGTAACATGTTTGAGGATGCACTCAGTGACATGTTTGAGGTCCACTCAGTACATGTTTGAAGATGCATTTAGTAACATGTTTGAGGATGCACTAGTGACCTTATGCAGATGTGCTCAGTGATCTGTTTGAGGATATGATCAGTGTCATGTTTGAGCATTCACTCTGGAACAAATTTGGGAATGAAGTCAATGAACAACATTGCCAGATGTGCTCAGTGATGGGTTGGAGGATATGTCATTGATATGTCGGAAGAAGTGCTCAGTCATGCTCCGGAGGAATTGGTGATGTCACGTTTTTTTATTATTATTTACTTATTTCACATTAATGAAAGGCTTATCATCGAGTTTATACATAACTCACATGCGACAAAGAGGCAAGTAGACAGCAGTTTTATTTCACACGTCATTAATTGGAAGACAATAAACAAATGAATAAAGTATAGTACATGGGATTTGAATCTCCATTCCGAGCATCATGAGCCTTTTGGTTCTACAGGACAACGAAACAGGCAAACTTTCTCCTTATTAAAGGGGTTAGATTAATGTCAAATGAAACTCTTGATTAAATTCCGACAGCAATCAGTGGCATGCTTGAAAAATGAGGTCGTAGTTCCACTTTACCATCAAAAAGTGAACTGAACACTTTATAACTTACATTAAAAATTCATGTTTTCACTTTTCTACAAGGGACTGATTCTATTAAAATATGGAACGAAATTTCGATATTAAAACTCAAATTAGGGCTGGCAGGACAGCCTTGGCCCTTGAGGTACGCACACTCACCTCTAAGATATTTTGGCCTGGGTTTGAATCCCAACTCGGCGATAAACTATCATCGCGGTGTTTCGCACGCAGGGTAATTCATCAATGTGTGTGCCGTCCTCGGATGGACGATAAACTAGGTGTCCTGTCTTCTGACATTAGGTGGTGGACGTTAGAGATCCCACGGTGTACAAATTCCAAATTTGGCCCGAATTACTGCTGGGATGGCAATGGCAAACCACCAAGTATAACCCTTGCAAAGAAACCACTTTGGCAGGAGCAGACGATGGGACACCAAGAATCGGAGAAACTCAAATTGTATTTTTTTGTTTTTAGAGAAAGGCTTGAAAATGACGTAGGAACAGGATCGAGCGGGTTGGGGGGTATATTTTCCATCCAGATGGATTATTTCACTAACTGTACGAGTACACACCTTTAGCGGATCCATCGCAAACGAAGTTCCTTTGGATTACCACTTCACACTCATTTGGTGATGTGATCTGCAGTGAAGCTTTTGTCATCGCATTATGTTTCAAACGTATTTACGACTCGCCAGAGAAGAGGGCATTGCATTTGGGTCCGTTTGTCTGTCTGTTTGTTTGTTTGTCCACACGAAAGTGAGTATGGTTTTTCTCTGCAATCGCTTGTCGGATTGAGACGAAGTTTTTGCCATAAGAGCGACAACTCATGTCGATTGTTTTAATGATAATTGTGACATCATAGGTCATGTGGTGTGGCAGCCATGTTGGAAAAACTGAAAAACTTTGTACCTCTGTATCTTCGAAACCACACCAAGGAAAAAAATTTAAACTTGGCACATGGCAAGTACTCCTCATGCGAATAGGCGTGATTTTTTTTATATGATGTCTCGTAGATGCCTTCTTTATGACGCTATAATTACATACATAGAAGGATACATCCGAACAGTATGAACATTTTGAGGTCATCTGGGGTAAATTGGTCGACAGAAAAAAATTGATGACGTCATCGGTCACTTGGTCAGCAGCAATTTTTTTTTTTAAACCTTCAAAAATCTCATATGGCTGAACAGATTGAGGTGACACTTTACAGGTATGACCACCTATCCGTGAGGAACAAAACATTCCCACACTATCTCGTCATAGGTCACATGGTTTGGCAGCCATATTGGATTTACCCTAAAACCTATAAAAAAAATCCTCTTCTCCAGAACGGCTGGACAAATCAAGGGGAAACTTCACACAGGTTCCCCAAGCCTTGGGGGTACCAGGGTGTTCACAAATAATTTATGAGTCACATGGTCTGACAGCAATATTGGATTGAACGAAAATCTTTTTAAAAAATCCTTTCTCTTGAACCGCTTCATCGATCGACGTGCAACTTCACAATTGTGATCTAGTAGTGGCGGGGAATACGTGCTTTTAATTTCAACTTGATTCGATGCATGGTGTGGCAGCCAGCATATTATAATTATATTTATTTTTGATCTGGTTCTTTTTTTTTCTTTTTTTTGTAAAAATCAGGCGAATAAGTACCTGATGGGTTTGATGGTAGAGGAGTAGCCAGCTGAAACCCGAATCCTATCCAGGTTCCTCCTGATGACTTAATCTTTTCTTTTTGCTTGTTCGGGTTCCTTCTGATTACTCCAATGCAGGACTGTCCTATTTGGTCTTCCATTTGATTTGAATTGAATTTATTTTAATCCCATTCTAAATTCAATTTAATAATAATAATAAAACGTCATGGGTCAGGGTCAGGTGTCTGATCAAAGCGGGACGTCTTGGTACCCGGTCATCATTGCCAGCAGTTATAAAGTGGCAGTTCCAGTTATGTCTATTATTAATTACATAGCACACCAGTACAAAAACGCCACACAAACTACACAAAACACCACACAAAAGTCCTGGCGAGGGCTACGATCTCCGATTGCTCTTTTTCTTGTTTGCTTATGGAATCAAGTAATTTGACGTGGAGTTCGCCGTTAGGTTTCTGATAAGTGGATTAAATTGACGAACCAAAGAGAATGTCCCATTTAGAGGAGAAATGTAGCTCGAGGACGTCAGTGTCACAATTTTTAAGGATGTAGTCCATGTGTTGGAGCCAGAAGCCCTTGCTTTTCATTAATAAAGTGGTGCAAGCTGTGATGTGGTGCGCATTTTGTATCTTCCCGTCTGACGTCAAAACCGAGTCGGGTCGTGATGTTCAGCTCGAACTCGATATAGAGGCTGACTCGCGGCAGACTCCTCGTCCAGGATCCGAGATCAGCTCAAACTTGGCTGCTTATAAGTTGTGCAGGTACTGCGTCTGCATGTCTCATTATTATGGAATTATTTCACGTCCATGGATATATATATATATAATATATGTATACATAGTCGAATGCGGTGCTTTCGATGCGTGATGTTTGACATATTTGTGCGGTCAAGTAATGCTGAAGGTGGACATTGAGTTAGAACATCCGCAATGGACCAATTGATTTGTATGTATGGAGTTGTACGTGCCGCCATTTGTAGGACGTGCTGTGTTCTGAGCTGTTAATTTCCATACGTTCGACTTGGACGATTTGGACAAATCCGACATTATGAAATTTAAAGTTTTCTTTCATGTACTTGCACACTATGTACAAACAGCCCCTTACTTCATCTTCCCTACAACTCACTCTTCATTTAGCCATCACTTCCTCCACGTGCACACATCTTCACGTTCTTCCAATCACCTGTAGGACCTCGATCTTCCCTATACCTACAAATATATGTTGACTGTATATTTGTTTGAAATGTTCATCTTCACCTTCTATGCTGTACTGGCTCCTTATTTAAGCTGTGCAGCTGGTACCATGACTGCTCCTCATCACTCGACTACAGTACTGTGCAACACGAAACCTCACCTCCTACCTTGTGTTCCACATCGCCACAGACTTGCAACATGTACACTGAAACACACTTGCTGGAAAAATGGAAGACCGTACGAGTCCTTTTTGTGCGTGTACATGGTACCGATGAATTGTGCATTACCCAAAGGTCTTTGCAATAACTTCATTAAACGAGGAAGGTGGCACGTGGAAGCATGTATGGTGAATCCATATTGGACTGGGCCTCCGATCTAACAAATTAATTAGCCATTGTCTGTCCTGTCTCCCCATGGTGTGTTTACGTGCTGCTGACCTTTTCCGCCCTTTTCCTACCAACCCGCCATGTGTCGATCAACCTGCGGTGCGTGCAGTACCGGGGCCATGAAAACCCGCCACGCTGCTACCATTACTGCTGTTGCTGCTTCCTGCCGGCCATCCGGCCCGGTTACCGCTTCGCAGTCCGTCACCACAAGACCCAGTGGGAGTGGACCAGCGGTTGCCTGCGAGACGGAGAGCTTCTTACGTTGCGCAGAGTCGCCCCTGAGCGCATGTCGACTCTGAGCATGATAGGCACCGTCGGGCCCCGAGCGGTCGTCACCTCCGCCAAGCGTGCGTCGGGCCCCACATTTCGCTGGACCTCCCGCTGCACCTGCCTTCGAAAAGCTCCTGCACGCAGAGCGGCTTCGAGAGGGAGCGCCAGCAAGCGGTGCACAACCTCATACTGATGCAGGAAGCGGGAAGTGAAATCTTAGAAGAGAGAGGGAGAAGATGAGGGGGGGGGGCACAGGGCGTTGCAGTCGCTGTCTTTGTTTGTCATTACATCCTTACATTGTCTATGTTTTAAAGTAAAATTCGAATTTTTGCACTTTGGATCATTAACTGTATACAGTACACAAAATATACTTTACAGCAGCAGTATTTTGGGGTTTTATTTTTTTACCAGAGTGTTCGTTTGCCCAAACTACAAAAATTGGTTTATCGCTGCACATCCAGTTGGCTACAGTACGTTTCAATCCATTGTTATCTTGCCAAAACGAAGTTTTTGCAAGATATGTTAGTCAGTCTGTATGTTTTTTTTTTTTTTTTTTGTTTGTTTGTTTGTTTGTTTGTTTGTTTGTCTGTAATCACGAAAAAAAAATTCTGCAGACCACAGTTTTCATTGGAAATTTTTGTAACTTCGCATATCAGAGGCCTATGGAGGTCCCTTTCAGGCCATAAAATTTTGAAGGTCAAGGTCACTTTTTTCGCAAATCAGTGTAATCGACAAAACCCTCATTTTTTGAGTAATTTTGATCGGATCGTCTTCAAACTTCATGGAATATAGTTCATGGTCTGACGCTCAGCTGATTAATTTTTGGTGGCGATTGGCCTTGACCTTCATGTGTTTTTTGTTGTTTTTTTTTTTTTTATCTGTAATCACGTATAAATCACTCTGCAGAGCACAGTTATCATTGAAATTTGTAACTTCGCATATCAGAGGCCTATAGAGGTCCCTTTCAGCGCATAAAATTTTGAAGGTCAAGGTCACTTTGTCGCAAATCAGGGGAGTCGACGAAAACCCTTATTTTTTGAGTAATTTTGATCGGATCGTCTTCAAACTTCATGGGAATATAGTTCATTGGTCTGGCATTCAGCTGATTAATTTTTGGTGGCGATTGGCCTTGACCTTCATGGTTAACGCCTTAGGTCAAACATATTTGACCCCAAGGTCAAATTTTCAAGTTTTAGGAACCATATCGTGTAGTAACTCAAATTGAACACCTCGATGAGTGCTTTCTAGATATATCAAGCTTGCAGAATTATTGACGTGATTTTGGTGACGTTTTGAGGCAAACGGCATATTTTTCATGGTTATCTGTAGAATGCATTCTCATCGGAATCTCTCGTAGGCAGATATTCCTCAAGGAGTCGCTCCTGGTGGATTAGCACTCTTTTCACCTCAGTGGTGACCTAAAGAAGTCACAGTGGTCACCTTTGGCCAAGATACGATCAACCCTACGGGTGACATTGCGTTTATTATGTTTGTTCGTTTGTTTTTTAAACAGCTCGGAAGGAAAACGGCTTTTTAGGCACCTCCTTATAGAAGTACATGTGCACTCTCATTGAACGTTGCTCTCCTGATGGCTTTCACTAATCTACCTGTGGCCAACCAAAACTGATCGTTTAGATTTTGCAATATCATCGGCTTACGTCTGCAACGAACATAAGTGTTGATCTTCACCTTGGGCAACTGTTACACAATGGTCTTCACCATGGGGTAAGGGGAGGTTCCCTGAATGGTGAGGCTGGTTCGAGCTCCTCTGTCGCCGTTCGTTAATCGGTCCCTTTTCAAGCGCCGCTAAACGGATTCGAGTGAAATGTTAGTAAATCTTGTGTTGTGTTGATTAAATAAAGAAAACCATGTTGAAATACAGCGTTTTAACACTGTTTGTAATGATCATTCGCTCATATGTTTATTACATCGTGTCGAGCGAATTTTAAGTCCGATCATCAAAAAAACAAGCTGGAAATCCTTCATGCCAAGCGCTGTGTGTGAAGCAATGAGTACACTAATGTTTAACATATGCAATTTATGCTTTTTCAGTTTGAAAAACAATTAAAAAGCGTCTTAATATTTGAAATGTAAAAATCTTGTTTTATTATTGTGATATAAGCACCTTTTGAGCTACATATTAAATCGATTTACAGAAGCGAATGAAAATCGTCGATACAGCGTGGGCAGGGGACGCAAAAGAATGATAGCATAAGAAGAACTTAGCTTTCAGCATTCGGCGATCGGCGGGAAAATGCGATGGTGGGCGCGAAGTGACGTCTTTCGGCGCGAAATGCGATGGTGGGCGGAAATGAACGTCTTTCGTTCGTTCGTACATGAGGGCGCCGTTTCTTCGTTTTTTTTTCCGTCAAGCAATAAATTAAATGTTTTCAGGCATATAATATAACCACATTAGTTTCACAAATTTCCATTGAAAATACTCGGGTAATTTCCGTCAATTGTCGCCATTTCCGTTCGAGGTTTACGCACTTGCATCTACCCGGACGGCCATCATTGGCTGTCTTGAGGCAGCGTGGCGGGGGGGGCGGGACAACGGGGGACACCGGAGACGTCGGAGACATGGTAGGACGCCGGCGGGGACATTTCAAAACTCGGTGAATTGTATACCAGCGCACGCCGCTGTAAAAACATTTTACGAACTGTGGCAAAAGATGCACGAAACGTTATTTGTATCCTATAGTTAAAGCTTAGAGGAAAAGCACAAATCATTTTTGAAACTACAATGGTATTCGTAGAGTGCAGAGTTTCGGCTCGCATGTTCAATAATGAACAAAGATTACACATCATTAAATGAACACCCCCCACTTTTAATGGCCACATATATACCTGGATCATCCATGCACCCCATTGTGACATACATTGCCCATTTATCCGTAGTTTATTGATTATTAGGATATTGACGACCACCTTTTGTGTGACATGAAGGTTTAAATTGTGTCATGAAAGATGAAATTGAAAAAAAAATTTACAAAATATGACTCCCCACGGCTGTCGTATCACATGTATGTAGGTTTTCGCCACAAATCTGTAAAGCGGTCTGGAGCAAAAATTTTTTTAAACATTTTTACTTCAATCTAATATGCCACCAGACCACGTGACCGATGACATCACAAATTTAACCCTTGGATGCATTTTGTTAATAAAAGAGAAGAAAAACTAAAAATTGGACCTCTGAACCTGTAGCTTCTCTGGGTCCTGCCTAATGTTGGACCTAATTTAGGTAGCATTCTGACTGGAGGATCTGGAGAAGAAGGTTTTGAAGGAATTCACATTTTCCCAAAAATTGATTAAAGACGACCATTTTGACACCACTTTCCGGTCCATTGTGATCGGCATGACATCTGCCAATTTAACATCCCTTAACCTTGGCCTAATATTGTAACACGCAAATTTGGTAGCATTCTGACTGGTGGGTCGGAGGAAGAAGATTTTTGAAAAATTTTACTGGAGTCGGCGCCGTTTGTGACGCGACTTTAAGTCATAATGACCCGGAATGACCATTTTGCAATTCCTGTTACCCAGTCAGTGGAGGAACGTTGCTGCCAAATTTCAGCTGGATCGCCCAGCCGGTCTGGCCGGAGAAGTCAAAAATTGGAGAGGATGGATAGACCGTGTGCGAAGCAAATACCTATCTGAAATTGAAATTCCAGATCAGCTTAAAAAATAACAGCTTTACAATGCTTATCGCACCAGCATTGCACAGACTGCGCACGACGTAGTGAGGGTTGTCCACGGCTCTCATCGAGCTTGAAACAATGGAATAATCGCGCTTTTGTTTCTGCAATATCTCGCCCCAAAGGAGATACGAGACTGTAACCCGTGTGTTCTAGGTGTCTGTGTGTCCACGTCTATATATTTTTTCTGATCTTTTTTTTGCTGCAACACTATCCGATTTGAAGTACGAAATTCATATATGGGAATCGCGCTCCCCATGGCGATATATTGTTGCCGTGGACGGTACCAAGACACCAGCTGTCACTCGGGATTTAATCCCCGGTTGTCCTCGTGGAGCTTGGACCTGGGGCCCCGCTCACAATCAACGTTTATGGTACGGTGGGTTTTATATAACCAGAAGCCACCCAGTCAACCACGAGTTCCAGTGTCCGCCGTCTAATTATTCCGTTTAACTAGAGGTCACGTGGTTACCTGAGCGGAGGACGCGCCCTCGGCAAAGCCACCAATATTATCTGATTAGATTTTAATTGAGGGCGCCGTAGCGTTTTAACCGCTGGGTGCGTGCGCGACGATTTTTTGGTCGATATCTGGTGGTAATTACCTCCCAGTCTATTCTCGGTTCGGCAGCATAGACCAATAGAAGGGAAAGGACAAACACGGACAGGTTGGAAATCGACGAATAATTTATAATAATAAAATTAATAAAATAAAAGAGCTTTTTATTTGCTGAGGTTAAAATAAGAATTCAAAGCAAAATTAATCAAAAATGCCAGGAAAGAGACAAAGAGCAGAAGCTTAACGGGTGGTCGACTACTTAGCTACAGCCTAAAACACATAGGACAAGGGTACCCAACGATGCATTCAGGGGGAGAAAATCGTCTGCTCCACCGGAAAGTCGTCCGTGAAGCAAAAACTTCTGAAATGCGTTGCGTGCGTGTCAACGTCCGTCGCCAGCACC
>CM068953.1:61738896-61751126 GCA_035128595.1 Eptatretus atami
CCACGGGTTGTGTGCTGTGTTTATTGTGCTCAGCTTGCGTTGGGAGTGGGATGTTTATGAGTCTCCTTGTTCCCCTTCTATGTTCCCCCCCACCCCTCTACCTCCGCCCTCCTCCCTCCTTGTCTGTTCTCCCACCACCCCTCTCCTTGCAGCCCCCACCTGCGCGTTCTCTCTTGCGCTTTAGCAGTGGCCGCGATCCCACCCCTCCGCTCCGCGTCCCCAGCGGAGTTCCTCTTCCGCTCCTTGCTTCCCACCACCTCCCTCCTTGTCCCCCACCTTCTTTTCCTTCGTCCTCTTTGTCTCTTTTCTGCGTCACCACCCCGCCTTTTGCTCCACCACCCCTCTCCTCTCAGGCTTGTGCTCCGGCACCACCCCCCTCCTTGCGTCCCCACCCCACCCTCCTTGCTCCCAACCACCCCTCTCCTCCGTGCTCCCACCACCCTCCTCTTCTCCCCACGCCCCCTCCTCTCCCCCACCCCTCCCCCTTGCTCCCCCACCCCCTCCTCCTTGCTCCACCACCCTCCTCCTGCTCCCCCACTCCCTCTCCGTCCCCCTCCTTCTCCCACCACCCTCCCTTTCTTCCTTGCTCCTGACACTCCTCACTCCACCCCCCTCTCCCTTGTCTCCCCCCATCTTCATCCCCTCCCTCCCTCTTGCCTCCCCCTCCGCCCTCCCCCTTGCTCCCACACCCTCCCTCCTTGCTTCCCCCACCCCCTCCTTGCTCCACCCTTGCCTCCGCTCCCACCACCTCCCTCCTTGCTCCATCCCACCCCTCCCTCCTTGCTCCCCCACCCCCTCCCTCCTTGCTCACCACCCCTCCCCTCTTGCTCCCAACCCACCGCCTCCCTCCTTGTCCCCACCACCCCTGCCCCTCCTTTGCTCCCACCACCCTCCCTCCTTGCTCCCACCACCTCCCTCCTTGCTCCCTCCCTTGCTCCCACCCCTCCCTCCTTGCTCCCACCCCATCCCCCTGCTCCCCCTCCTTCTCCTCCCCTTTAGTATTCCCATCAGCGAAGCGACGGTGGTATTTGCTCGTTATTTAATAAATCGTTGAATCTTTGACTCGACGTTTTGATTGTCCATATATGTCCATATATTATTGGTCCAGATTCTGTAGGATCTCTATCCGATATACAAGGCACCACTCTCGTCTGACTCCATTGTGGGTGATGTCACGAGTTTCACCCAACCGACCAATTCCTTCAATCCTCACCTGTACTACCTGTACGCGGTCACTTCCTCTCTGTACCATTTGACGTCACCTGAATCAATCGGTAGGTCCATTGTTTTCCAATTCGCTCTTCGACTTCTTACTGTGAATATTATCGGAACTTTGAGTATTTGTAAAGGAGGATTCGATTCGCTTGTTTTCATTGGTACACAGGGTGTCCACAAATTACCGTTCCACATTCAAACCGTCATGAAAACATGAATGGGATACAATGATGCGGTTTATGGTTGTGAATGAACAAACATTTCTCAGATATTGTCAAGGTTGTCAGGATTCAATCATATCGCACTGATCACATTTATCATCACTTGGTCTTTATAAACCAGGTAACCATCACTTGGTCTTTATAAACCAGGTAACACTGCTCTTATTGTGGGGACGCTATTTCCAGTAAATGTGACGTCACAGGCAAAACACGGTGACAACTGGAAATGAAAAAAGTAAATATATCTTGAGAAATTTCTTGTTTTTTGAGAAATGTTCGTATATATGTTGTCTTACTTACAATCTCCATCTCATTACTGATTAGTCAACCTCTCGATTCTCGTTTTTACCACGGTTGGTTAACCCTTGCATGCTGCATTGTTTACGGCCGCATGGTTCCTGTTACATTTATATTTTTTTCATATGGCTGTGAATTTCAAGTTGTACTTGCAAAAAAAACAAGCTCAAATGAGCTAAGATCCTCGTCTCTTAATGATGACGTCATAAAAACGAATATGACGTCATTGTGATGTATCAGGTTTGCGATAAATTATCTGTGCTAATGCCCGGCTTGATTCCCGCAAACAAAATTCAAACAGCTTGCCTAGTTTCGGAGATAATGGTATAGTCGATTTCCATTAGCGGCGATATTATGACGTCAACTTTTTTTTCTGGGAAGAATTTCCAAAATCGGAGATTGTTACTGCCTGCGCGTGGGCTTTCTGCATATACATGGCAAGTTTCACAAGATCCGATGAAAACTCTGGGTTGTGAAACAAAAAAATGTCAAAAAATAGGAATGACATCATAAAAATTGATATGACTCATAGTGATGCATTATATGTGCGAATTCATCTCTGCTAATGCCCTGTTCGATTCCCCAAACAGAATTAAAAAAGCTTGCCTAGTTTCGGAGATAATATTTTAGGCGATTTCATTAGCGGAGATATTTTGACGTCAAACTTTTTTTTTCTAGTAGGAATTTTCAAAATCGAGATGGTTACTGTCTTCGCAGGGTATTTTTACATATATATACTCCAAGTTTCAGGAAGTTTCGATGAAAACTGTAGGCTGTGAAACAAAAAATCCACAAGAAGAAGATGAAGAACAAAACAGTGAGTAAGACTTAGAGATCCTCCACGAGATCTAAAAACACAACTTGGTGTTAAGTTAGATGGATGACCAAAATTAAAACAAAAAAAAATTGTTCAATTATTTATCTCATCACAAAATCTGCAACCACAGCACGCAAAGGGTTAAAAAAAAAACACCTGCTTTCGATCCCATCAACCCATCTTTTGTCACCTTCAACTTGCCATGTATGCGTAATACAGTATTCACTTCTGGAAACATCCAATCTGTATATAGGAACGAATGAAACTTGTTTTATAAAGTTTCTTTCATCCATCTTATTAATCTTACTACTGTATATGAACGTTGATTAAACATAAAATTTCCATCTGTGATGGCTCATTAAGACACCAATCCCATCTACAAATGACATACAATGAGGTATGAGAGAAAATTGAAACTGCAGAAATGGGGAGGTCGAGGATTATGGGAAGAGGAGGGTGGTGGTGAATGTAAAGGGATGCGGGGAGGGTGTGGGATTGCATCGTCTATTTAAATGCACCTAAACCACAGCAAACCACGATATTGCCAATCTGCAGTAACCACGCGCGCAACTACAGCAACCTGAACAATTGCATCCTCGCCCATCATTCCTGCCACAAAATGCACTCATTTTTGGAGTGTTGAGCAAGTAATGGAAAGAAAAATGATGAACTTTCTTGTGTTGTAACTTATCAGCCAATCCCTCATTGCTGTCCTCATCAACAGAATCCTCATCCTGGCGTTCATTCATTTCACCCACGCGGCGTCATGTGCGACGTCCTCGGGGAACGAGAATGAAAATAAAGGTTAAACCTTCACATTACTGCAATGTGAATATATAAATGAACGCTGTGTGGTGCTGATGTTGTGACACAAAAAATAATCGATGAATGCAGGTTGAAGTTACAGGAGGATGGGGTTGTGGTGCTGGGGGACACGCTGTGTAATATTCCACAACATAAATCACCAGTTCCTGCATCAATGAGGAATCTTTACTGCGCATAGATCGAGGCTCATGAAAGAGTTCAAAATAATTGTGTGTGTGTGTGTGTGTTGTATTAATCGTTACTTCCATAGTGGGTTTCAGAAGGTGGAACAGAGTCCTTGTCGGTATCGAAGTATCTACTCCGTTTCAGTAAAAGCAGTCCTGATCATTGGACCAAAGTGTGAAGTTTTGTTCCGAAGGCTCTTTTGAGGATTGTTACTGAGCCCCGACAGCTTCCAATTGTAGTGCTTTTGAAGTAATATTCCCAGGGATGGTTTTAAGATCTCTGTAAAGTCATCTTCATCATTCCTCTTGCCAACTATCACTGATACAATTTTGGATTCTTCAACTTCTAGGATCTTTTCACTTCATTTTAACATCTTGGTATTTGGTCATTTTCTCTGCATCGTTTTGTCCAAAATCGCTGGTATTAACACCTCATTAGCAATGCCTTCTTCTCTTTTTCTGTTTTTTTTTTGATCAAAGTATGATATCTGGTCGCAATGCTTCTATCGATGTTCACGCTCATGGGATCATAAAGGTCGTATTGGAGTGTACTTCCATGAATTTCATTGATTGCTTTTTGTTCATGTTCATTGCTAGTTTTCTCGAGATGTGGAGTATTGAAGCTTTACAGGATATGGCCAAGTGTATTACGCATGCGTACTCTGTTAGCTGCCTTGTGTGTGTGCAGCTGCTTGACATGAGTTTTTCATCATCCTAATAGGAGGGCGGCTCGTGCTTCTGTTTCTACCTTGAAAAAAATCTACACTTGTTCACCATTTTTTTAAGTCATTGGTATGTGTCCTTGGTTTTGGGCATTTATTATGATTCGTTCTCCATCTCAGTTGAGCAGACTTCTTCGAAGCCACTCCAATGAGCGCTTGTTTGTCTATTCCCAATCTATCCAACTCTTCTTTTTTTTTAGACATACTGTATACGTATTACCTTTCTGCTCTTTTATCGTTCTCCCAGTTGTTAGTGTATAGCTGTTTGATATTTCACTTTACATTTTGATTTTGTCGTTTTTGTAATCATTGTGTATTGTGTGCTGTTCGTTGGTTTTTGGTGTGACATCTTCTGCTCACACCTGTCCTTGGAAATTGTTTGCAAAGTGAGGTTAGGGATACCTTTTCTGGCTTGTTTCTTCATGTGTGCAAACAAATTGTATTCAGTCGTCTGTTAAGCTTTTCATATACTCAGCCAATCCTTCAGTTGTCACTCTGTACATGAAAGAAGAACTCCTCGACACTGACGTCAGCCAGCTGGAGCGATCTCATCATACCTGGAGCTGAAAATGCTGTTGATCTTTCTGCTGGTCGTGATACTTTGAAGAACTTTGTCAACCTCAAATTATATCTTTGTCATGCTCTGGAAGTTGAGGCGGGAGCAGCTTCACTTCATCAATGCTATTCTTGGTCATGATGAACACAGCCACATTCTTGGGATGCATTGGCTTTTTGTGGATGGTGAGGAGTTTCCCTTGTTTTATATTCAGTTTATTGATTTCTGATGTGCCAGTTATTATTCCCAGCTGTACTGGAATACTGGTATTGCAAGTTGGTTTATAGCTTTGATTTTGTTCCTTGAGAAAGGTGTATGTTTTCAGGATCAGCCTCCTTCTAACAGTGATTCTTTGGTAATTGTTTGTGACATTTGTTGTGGACATGTGGGGGCCCTCTTCGACTCGAGGGTATTCTATGCTGTGATGCTTCGTTGTCTTGCACCCTGTATTGTATTTCTCTTTTATTGTATTTATGTGATCAATTTTGTTGGTTTACCTTGCATGAATGTGCACTTGGCACACTTATCGAGGCCAATTCCATTTGATTGTCGTGGTTCCATGAGATGGATTCATTATGGGCACGGCACTCATGATTTCCTTCTGCTGAACCTTCTGCTGCCATTGGAAAGTTTCCTCTTTCCCTTGGACCTTTACTTTATCTATCCTTCAAACATCGAATGATCCGAAGAGTTCCTTGTGTTTACGTTACCTGTTGAGAAGTTGGTTTTAACTGAAAGTTTGTTGTTTTCCAAGTGCAGCTTTGAGAATGCTCTTTTGTAAATTGCGCAAACTTTCAGAGTTACCATTCAGTTCGTGGGATTTCACAGTGCACCTCCGAACTGCTCAACAATGATCCTGATTTGCTTCATCCTGCTCATTATTCTCACCTATTGGAGGAAGATGTAATGATTGATGTGTTTGAGGATGTGCTCAGTAATGTGAGAGGTTGTACTCAGTGAAGTGTTGAGGATGTGCTAGTAACGTGGGGGAGTTGCATGAGACAAGTGACGTTGAGGATGTGCTCTGTGGATGCATGGGCCGGATGTACTCAGTAAGGTGTTTGAGGATGTGCTCCCGGAGTAAGCGTGGGGAGGCGGGGGGGGGTTGTACTCGAGGTGAGAGGTTGGTCGGAGTGTCGGCGTTCAGTGACATTGTGGGAGGATGTACTCAGTGACATGTTTGAGGAGGTGGGGCTGCTGGGAAGTAACCGTGGCGGGGGGGGTTGTACTCGGTGGAGATGTTGAGGGATGAGCCTCAGGGTAATGTGGGAGGATGTTAGGCTCAGGACAGTGTGGTGAGATGTGCTCGGGAGTAACGTGCGTGGGGGAGGATGTGTACTCGGGTGAGGTGTGAAGGTGTCTCGGTGGAGTGTTGGGGATGGGGTGAGTGAGTGTTTGAGATGTGGGCTCGAGTAATGGGGAGGTGTCTCGAGTGCACGTGTTTCGAGGATGTGTGTATGTGGAGGATGCCGTGTGTGGGAGTGTCAATACGTGGAAAGATGCACTCAGTGGAGAGTGGCTTTGAGGATGGTGCTCAGTATGTGGGGGGAGGATGCACTCAGTTGTTTTTGAGATGTGGCTCAATATCGTGGGAGGAGGGACTCGTTGAAGCTGGCTTGAGGGATGTGGCTTCGTATCGTTAGGAGGGATGTACCGGTGATTGTTTTTGAGATGTGCTCGAGGTATCGTGGGGATGCACTGGCAGTGAAGTGCTTGAGGATGGCTCAGTCATCGTGTTAGGAGGATGTAGCTCAGTGAATGTTTTTTTGCAGGATGTGCCGGAGTATTCGTGGGTGGAGGATGCACTCAGTGAAGTGCTTGAGGTGTGCTCCAGTATCGTTAGGAGGATGTACTCCAGTGACATAGGTTTGAGGATGTTGACTCAGTAATGTGTGGCAGCGTGCATTACTGAGCACATCCTCAAGCACTTCACTGAGTACATCCTCCCCACGATATTGAGCACATCCTCAAAAACATCACTGAGTGCATCCTCCCCACAATACTGAGCACATCCTCAAGCACTTCACTGAGTGCATCCTTTCCACGTTATTGAGCACATCCTCAAAAACATCACTGAGTGCATCCTCCCCACGATACTGAGCACATCCTCAAACACGTCACTGAGTACAACCTCCCCACGTTACTGAGCACATCCTCAAACACTTCACTGAGTACAACCTCTCCACATTACTGAGCACATCCTCAAACACATCACATCATTACATCTTCCCTCCAATAGGTGAGAATAATGAGCAGGATGAAGCAAATCAGGATCATTGTTGAGCAGTTCGGAGGTGCACTGTGAAATCCACACGAATGAATGGTAACTCTGAAAGTTGCGCAATTTACAAAAAGAGCATTCTCAAAGCTGCACTTGGAAAACAACAAACTTTCAGTTAAAACACAACTTTCAAACAGGTAACGTAAAACAAGGAACTCTTCGGATCATTCGATGTTTGAAGGATAGATAAAGTAAAGGTCCAAGGGAAAGAGGAAACTATTCCAATGGCAGCAGAGAAGGTTCAGCAGAAGGAAATCATGAGTGCCGTGCCCATAATGAATCCATCTCATGGAACCACGACAATCAAATGGAATTTGGCCTCGATAAGTGTGCCAAGTGCACATTCATGCAAGGTAAACCAACAAAAATTGATCACATAAATATCAACAGAAATACAATACAGGTGCAAGACAACGAAGCATCACAGCATAGAATACCTCGGAGTCGAAGAGGGCCCCCAACATGTCACAAACAAATGTCCAAAACAATTACCAAAGAATACCTGTTTAGAAGGAGGCTGATCCTGAAAACATACACCTTTCTCCAAGGAACAAAATCAAAGCTATAAACCAACTTGCAATACCAGTATTCCAGTACAGCTGCGGAATAATAAACTGGCCACAATCAGAAATCAATAAACTGAATATCAAAACAAGGAAACTCCTCACCATCCACAAAAGCAATGCATCCCAAGAATGTGGCTGTGTTCATCATGACCAAGAATAGCATTGATGAAGTGAAGCTGCTCCCTGCCAACTTCCAGAAGCATGACAAAGATATATTTGAGGTTGACAAAGTTCTTCAAAGTATCACGACCAGCAGAAAGATCAACAGCATTTTCAGCTCCAGGTATGATGAGATCGTCCAGCTGGCTGACGTCAGTGTCGAGGAGTTCTTCTTTCATGTACAGAGTGACAACTGAAGGATTGGCTGAGTATATGAAAAGCTTAACAGACGACTGAATACAATTTGTTTGCACACATGAAGAAAACAAGCCAGAAAAGGTATCCCTAACCTACCTTGCAAACAATTTCCAAGGACAGGTGTGAGCAGAAGATGTCACACAAGAAACCGAAACAGCAACAAATACATCCCCAATGATTACAAAAACGACAAAATCAAAATGTAAAGTGAAATATCAACAGCTATACACTAACAACTGGGAGAACGATAAAAGAGCAGGAAGGTATACGTATACAGTATGTCTAAAAAAAAAAGAAGAGTTGGATAGATTGGGAATAGACAAACAAGGCTCATTGGAGTGGCTTCGAAGAAGTCTGCTCAACTGAGATGGAGAACGAATCATAATAAATGCCCAAAACCAAGGACACTATACCAATGACTTAAAAAAAATGGTGAGACAAGTGTAGATTTTTTTCAAGGTAGAAACAGAAAGCACGAGCCGCCTCCTATTAGGATGTAAAAACTCATGTCAAAGCAGCTGTACACACAAAGGCACAACAAGGTACGCTGCGTAATCCGCTGGCACATCTGTAAAAGCTTCAATATCCCACTTCCAGAAAACTCATGGAAACATGAACAAAAAGCAATCAATGAAATCATGGAAGTACCACTCGCATACGACCTTATGATCCCATCGAGCGTGAACATCGATAACGAAGCATTGCGACCAGATATCATACTTTGATACAAAAAAAAAACAGAAAAAGAGAAGAAGGCATTGCTAACTGAGGTGTTAATACCAGCGATTTTGGACAAAACGATGCAGAAATCAAGAAAATGACCAAATACCAAGATGTTAAAATGAAGTGAAAAGATCCTAGAAGTTGAAGAGATCCAAAATTGTATCAGTGATAGTTGAAGCAAAGGGAATGATGAAGATGAACTTTACAGAGATCTTAAAAACCATCCCTGGGAATATTACTTCAAAGCGACTACAATTGGAAGCTGTCCGGGGCTCAGTAACAATCCTCAAAAGAGCCTTCGGAACAAAACTTCACACCTTGGTCCATGAATCAGGACTGCTTTTACTGAAACGGAGGTGAATACTTCGATACCGACAAGGACTCTGTTCCCACCTTCTGAAACCCACATATGGAGATAACGAATAATACACACACACACACACACACACAATTATTTTGAACTCTTTCATGAGCCTCGATCTATGCGCAGTAAAGATTCCTCATTGATGCAGGAACTGGTGATTTATGGTGTGGAATATTACACAGCGTGTCCCCCAGCCACCACAACCCCATCCTCCCTGTAACTTCAACCTGCATTCATCGATTATTTTTTGTGTCACACAATCAGCACCCACACAGCGTTCATTTATATATTCACATTGCAGTAATGTGAAGGTTTAACCTTTATTTTCATTCTCGCTCTCCCCGAGGAGACGTGACATGACGCGCGTGGGTGAAATGAATGAACGCCAGGATGAGGATTCTGTTGATGAGGACCAGCAATGATGGATTGGCTGATAAGTTACAACACAAGAAAGTTCATCATTTTTCTTTCCATTACTTGCTCAACTCCAAAAATGAGTGCATTTATGTGCCAGGAATGATGGAGCGAGGATGCAATTGTTCAGGTTGCTGTAGTTGCGCGTGGTTACTGCAGATTGGCAATATCGTGGTTGCTGTGGTTTAGGTGCATTTAAATAACGATGCAATCCCACACCCTCCCCGCATTCCCTTTACATTCCACCCACCCCTCCCTCTTCCCATAATCCTCGACCCTCCCCATTTCTGCAGTTTCAATTTTCTTCTCATACCTCATTGTATGTCATTTGTAGATGGGATTGTGTACTTAATGAGCCCATCACAGATGGAAATTTTATGTTTAATCAACGTTCATATACAGTAGTAAAGATTAATAAGATGGATGAAAGAAACTTTATAAAACAAGTTTCATATCGTTCCTATATACAGATTGGATGTTTCCAGAAGTGAATACTGTATTACGTCATACATGGCAAGTTGAAGGTGACAAAAGATGGGTTGATGGGAATCGAAAGCAGGTTTTTTTTTGCTCCCACCACCTCCCCTCCTTGCTCCCACCACCCCTCCCTCCTTGCTCCCACACCCTCCCTCCTTGCTTCCCCACCCTCCTCCTTGCTCCCACCACCCTCCCTCGCTTGCCTCCCACACCCTCCTCCTTGCTCCCCCACCCCTCCCTCCTTGCTCCCCCACCCCTCCCTCCTTGTTCTCCCCCACCCCCTCCTCCTTGCTCCCCACCCCTCCTCCCTTGCTCCCACCACCCCTCCCTCCTTGCTCCCACCACCCTCCCTCCTTGCTCCCACCACCCTCCTCCTTGCTCCCACCACCCTCCCTCCTTGCTCCACACCCCTCCCTCCTTGCTCCCCACCCCTCCCTCCTTGCTCCCCACCCCTCCCTCCTTGCTCCCCACCCCTCCCTCCTTGCTCCCACCCTCTCCCCCTCTTTTTCTCCTCCCCTTTAGTATTCCCATCAGCGAAGCGACGGGTGGTATTTGCTCGTTATTTAATAAATCGTTGAATCTTTGACTCGACGTTTTGATTGGTCCATATATGTCCATATATTGATTGGTCCAGATCTGTAGGAATCTCTATCCGATATACAAGGCACCACTCTCGTCTGACTCCATTGGTGGGTGTGTCACGAGTTTCACCCAACCGACCAATTCCTTCAATCCTCACCTGTACTACCTGTACGCGTCACTTCCTCTCGTGTACCATTTGACGTCACCTCGAATCAATCGGTAGGTCCATTTGTTTTCCAATTCGCTCTTCGACTTCTTACTGTGATATTTATCGGAACTTTTGAGTATTTGAAAGGAGGATTCGATTCGGCTTGTTTTCATTGGTACACAGGGTGTCCACAAATTACCGTTCCACATTCAAACCGTCATGAAAACATGATTGGGATACAATGATGCGGTTTGATGGTTGTGAATGAACAAACATTTCTCAAAGTTTTATTGTCAAGGTTTGTCAGGATCATCATATCGCACTGATCACCATTTATCATCACTTGGTCTTTATAAACCAGGTAACCATCACTTGGTCTTTATAAACCAGGTAACACTGCTCTTTATTGTGGGGACGCTATTTCCAGTAAATGTGACGTCACAGGCAAAAACAGGTGACAACTGGAAATGAAAAAAGTAAATATATCTTGAGAAATGTTCTTGTTTTTTGAGAAATGTTGGTATATATGTTGTCTTACTTACAATCTCATCTCATTACTGATTAGTCAACCTCTCGATTCTCGTTTTTACCACGGTTGGTTAACCCTTTGCATGCTGCATTGTTTACGGCCGCATGGTTCCTGTTACTTTATTTATTTTTTTCATATGGCTGTGAATTTCAAGTGGTACTTGCAAAAAAACAAGCTCAAATGAGCTAAGATCCTCGTCCTCTTAATGATGACGTCATAAAAACGAATATGACGTCATTGTGATGTATCAGGTTTGCGATAAATTATCTGTGCTAATGCCCGGCTTGATTCCCGCAAACAAAATTCAAACAGCTTGCCTAGTTTCGGAGATAATGGTATAGCGATTTCCATTAGCGGCGATATTATGACGTCAACTTTTTTTCTGGGAAGAATTTCCAAAATCGGAGATGGTTACTGCCTGCGCGTGGGCTTTCTGCATATACATGGCAAGTTTCACGAAGATCCGATGAAAACTCTGGGTTGTGAAACAAAAAATGTCAAAAAATAGGAATGACATCATAAAAATTGATATGACGTCATAGTGATGCATTATATGTGCGGTAATTCATCTCTGCTAATGCCCTGTTCGATTCCCCAAACAGAATTCAAAAGCTTGCCTAGTTTGGAGATAATTTTTTAGGCGATTTCATTAGCGGAGATATTTTGACGTCATAACTTTTTTTTTCTAGTAGGAATTTCAAAATCGGAGATGGTTACTGTCTGCCAGGGTATTTTTTTACATATATGCCAAGTTTCAGGAAGTTTCGATGAAACTGTAGGCTGTGAAACAAAAAAGTCCACAAGAAGAAGATGAAGAACAACAACGTGAGTAAGACTTAGAGATCCTCCACGAGGATCTAAAAACACAACTTGGGTGTTAAGTTAGATGGATGACCAAAATTAAAACAAAAAAAAAATTGTTTCAATTATTTTATCTCATCACAAATCTGCAACCACAGCACGCAAAGGGTT
>CM068953.1:61800493-61813783 GCA_035128595.1 Eptatretus atami
TTTCTCTCATCACGTCCCATCCATTCATGTCTTTTGATGACGTCAAAGACAGATGCTGGATGAATACACAAGGGCTGATAGCTTCACCTCTTCATCCAGACAATGCTGTGTTCATCATGACCCAGATCACATTGATGAAGTGAAGCTGTTCTCTACCAACTTCCAGAAGCATGACAAAGATATCTTTGAAGCTCACAGAATGGTTACAAAGTTATTCAATACATCAAGACCAGCAGAAAGATCAACAGCATTTTCAGCTCTAGGAATGATGAGATCATCCAGCTGACTGAGGTCAGTGTGGAGGAGTTCTTTTTCTTTCATTTCCAGCACAAGCCTGAGTGGCATGGCAACTTTCAGGCTTGTGCTGCATATGACTATGCGCTGATGCAATGCCACCTGTAGTTAGAGCAGGAGTTTGCAATTTCTTCAGGGTGCCGGTGATAGCTCACCGACTCTTCGCGAAGGACACCGTAGGCTCTGATGAGACGCTCAGTTTAACGTCCACCCGAAGGACAGCACCCACATTGATGCCTCGCCTTACCTGAGAGACACCTGGATGACAGTTTATAGCTGGGCTGAGATTCAAAACCCAGGTTAGGTGACTCAGAGACGAGTGTGCGTGCCTCTAGGTTCTAGGTCATCCTCATTCATAAGTGAAATGTTGAACGATTTGCATGGAAAGTCGATGACACCCATGGAGGGCTGTGCATCTAGTCTTTGCTGCTGGTGATGTCGATTCTTTCCCCAGCATTCGCTCCCTCCTCATGATGGCATCCACTCGACCATCAACATTACAAAAGCTGAAGAGGACCAAAGACCTACACAAGGTTTGTGATGACTGAGGATAACACGAGCAATTCCCGTCGATGGAATCCATTGTCCTGGTGCAAGGACATTCGAGGCAACTCGTCAAGCTTTCCTGTTTGCTCACTGGCTCGCTCAATGAATGGTGCAAATGAGAATCTGAGCACTCCAGCATTGTGTGCATCAGGTATCAAAACTTGTGAACAACTGGAATGAAGAGGTTAGTTTTGTTCAGTATAACATCAAAACCTCATATTGTCAATTTATAATGTTAATTTGGAAAGAAATAGTTACAAACTTAGATAAGAGTAATATACAAACTAGAATGCACTGACGTTGTGATGTCGACAGATGTTCTTCCGCCCCCATCATTCATCATCATTCTGTCAGGTCAGTCAGGTTTCTTGACTGCCACTGGTAACATGTAACCCAGTACTACCTGCCGCATGGTCGAGTAGTCGGCCACTAAACCGACACCCTTCACTAGCTTTGCCAGTGGGGAGGGTGACTGTGACACCCTGCCAGGACTAAAAAACAACACTTGCTAAAGGCGGATGAGCTCCTTGAAGGAGCCAACGGCCATCCAGTAAGGAGATGGTGTCCCATCTGGAAAGACAGTTTTTTAGGTTGTTGGTTGTTGACAGCAACTGCTCAGATTGGTACTACCATTCTGACTTAGGAGCGTTAAAGTGGTGCCCGGAACCATCTTACACTCTCCGTGTCAGGACATGTCATACGGACGTGTCAGGATTGCTGGTCTTATCTTCTGTCTCACTCCAACTATAGCTACCGGGCTAGCTCTAATATCTCTTCTGAAACAAACAACATACACTTTTCTTACTCACTCCTCACTTCACATTCTCTCTTTTATTTTTTCTTTCCTTTCCCTCAGACAGCCTGCAATGAAATATAAATATGATAAAGTCAAAAAAGTTAATGGCCCCTAGTTCCCGCATTATGGGGTGCGAAGAATCTCCGTTGATCTGCCTGTCTCTGCTGCCAATGAGAGGGGGGGGCTCAGGCAGTAGTAGTATCGGCCCTCCCAAGACTCTTGCCTTTTGAACCAACGTGACTCTTTTTCAATTCATTTCACCAACATCCGTGGTCTTTCTTTGAATCTTTCCTCTGTTGAACATCATCAAGAAAGTTCCTCTCCGAATATCTCGCTTCCTCTCAGAGACCCAATTATCACATGACCTTCATGTTAATTCTTACATTCGAACTCCAACCTTCACTCACAATTCCGCTTCAAAGGAGTCTGTGTCCACTCCAACATCAACACACCTCTGTCCACCTTGAGGACCTCGAATCTCCAAACTTTGATGTCATCTGGCTTAAGATTTGTCTCTCACCCATCAATGTCTTCCTCTGTTTCACTTACTGCTCTCCCAATTCTACAAACTTTATAGCTTTCTTTGACTATCTTAACTCTTGCCATGACATGCAAAACACCCTCAAGCAGAATTCTCTATCTAGGAGACTTCAATGTACACCACAGGGAGTGATTGAAATCTTCCCACACGGATGCTGGGGGATTGAAGCTCTTTCATTTTCCATTCTTAATGATTTGGAACAAATTATCACCCACCCTACCCATATCCCAGATCGTCATGACCACACTACCAATACTTTGGATTTATTCTTCACTTCCAATCCGTTGCATTACAACTACACAATTTCACCTCCAATTGGTTCTTCTGACCACAATCTTGTGAACATCATTTTACTTACCACCACTTCTTCTCATCGACTGCTCCGACGAAATGCCAGTATTGGCATTTCAATAATGCTCACTGGACTGGTTTACGAAACCTCTTTTCTGACTTTCCCTGGAAAGACTACTGCCTCTCCTCGGGCGATGCCTCTATCTCTGCTGAACATATATCTGAGGTTATTGATGAAGGAATGGAGGTTTATATCCCCTTCTCTTTCAAATCTATCTCTCCGACCAATTATTGGTTCAATAATTCCTGCTCTGCGGCCATTCGTGCAAGGGATGCCGCATATCGGACATGAATAACTCTTCTTCCTCCGACTCGCATTCACCTTTCATTTCCGCCAGAAATCATTGCAAATATGTTATTCGTGAGGCGAAGCATTCCTTTATTCAAAACACATGTGACAACTCTCATCTTCGTCCACTAATAAGATCTTTCTGGTCCTTAGCTAAAAGTATCTCCAACAACTTCTGTAACTCTACCTTTCCTTCGCTTTTCCGTTCCAATGATACTATCGCTGTCTCTTCAACCGATAAAGCAACTTTTTGGTTCTCTTTTCTCCTCTAACTCCACCATGGATGACTCTAACATTCCATCTCCCTCTGATGCTCCCCTCACTAATCCAATGTCCCTCCCTACAATCTCTTTTCATGCAGTCAAAAAATACTCCTCTCTCTGGACATAAGCAAGGCCTACGGGCAAGATGGCATTCTCCCGTGTGTCTTAAAGGATGTGCTTCAGAACTTGTACCCATGCTTGCTTGTTTTTTGTTAAAAACCCAAACTTTTCCTCTTACCTTAAACATGCCTTAGTACAAACCTATTTTAATGAAGGGTGATCGTTCAAACTCTACAAACTACCATCTTATTGCTCTGACTTCGACTGTTTCCAAAGCTTTGAATGTTTTCTCAATCCCCATTTTCTCAAGCATCTTGAATCTCACAATACTTTATCTGACCACCAATACGGCTTTCGCAAGGCAGGATCTACAGGTGATATCCTTGTTACATTACGAATGTCTGGGCCTCTTCTTTGAGAGACTTTGGGGCCTTTGTTTGCCTTTGACAGAGAATCAAAAGCCTTTGACAGAGTTTGGCATCGGGATCTGATATCCAAGCTTCCCTCTTTCGGCTTTCCTCCTTCACTCTGCTCTCTCATATCGAACTTTCTCTCCGATCGCTCTATCTCCGTAATTGTTGATGGTTCAACATCTCCCCCCCCCCTTCCCTATCAACAGCGGTGTACCTCAGGGTTCCATTCTGTCCCCAACACTCTTCCTTCTTTTTATCAATGACCTTCTTTCTTCCACAAACAACCAAATGTACTCGTATGTTGACAACTCGACATACATACTCCATCTCCATATCTTTCCTCACTCGATCTACATCTCGTTTCATCACAACCACCTCTTTAAGTTCGGATTTGGACAAGATCTCCCAGTGGGGCAAATGTAATCAAGTTAAGTTTAATGCTTCAAAAACTCAATCCGTCTCCTCTCTCACACCTGGTGTTGGCTTAATAGTTAGGGTGGTGGGCTTTGGATCCGAGGGTCCCGAGTTCAAATCCCGCTCAGCTTTTGAATTAATACCAGGTGGGGTTAACTCGGCCTGTCATCCTTCCGAGGTCGGCAAAATGAGTGCCAGCATGCTGGTATACTGTGTCAGAGTGGCAACCCGTCCAGGATTGTTCCCAATCGCCAAGGAGACTGCTGAAGCAGCACCAACGCTCTGCAAAGAGTATGGTCCCAATCTCCTCTCCTCTCTCTTTCTAAAACTCCCCTCAACTCTCCAATCTCCTTTGAAAGCTCTATAATTACACCATGTGATGCAATAAACCTACTAGGTATCACACTAACAGCAAAAGTTTATCCTGGAATCCAAACATTACACAAATAGCTGAGTCTGCCTCGAAGAAATTAGGAGTCCTGTTCAGATGTCGAAGATTCTTCTCCTCTGAACAGTTGCTCCAACCATATAAAGGATTGATTCGTCCTTGTATAGAGTACTGCTTTCACATCTGGGGAGGTTCTAGCTCCACATACTTACTGGACAGAATTGAATCCAAAGTTATTCGACTTATCAACTCTACCAATGTGACCTCAAAACTCGACTCACTCAAATTATGCCACATAGTAGGCTCTCTTCCTCTTTTCTATAAATATTACTTCAGTTTCTGCTCACAACAACTTGCTGCTTGTGTACCTCCACCATTGGCGAGACCAAGGAATACTCGACAAGCCACTACATCACATGATTATTGTGTGGCCATTGGCAATTCAAGGGTGGAACGTTACGATGTTTGCTTCTTCCCCTCCACTGCCAAACTCTGGAACTCTTTACCTTTTCATGTCTTCCCAAACACTTATGACCTTCCCCTTTTCAAAAAGCAGATTTTTTTTTACTTTCACAAAAACTCTTAGTCTATTCTCTCTTTCCTTACTTTTCCATTCATGCAGTTCTATTATTTAAGGCTTGGCCTCGATGAGGACTATTTAGTCCGTTCCTGTAGCCGTCAACATAATGTTTTTTTGTTTTCTTTTACACATTATACATATTTGTACCAAGTTTGATTTAAATCCCTTCAGCTGTTCTCAAATACCACATTTTTACCTGCCATGACCTTTGACCCCATAATCGAATCAGTTTATGTATATGTCATTACACATACTTGTACCAAGTTTGACTTGGATCCCTTCAGTATCAAGTTTGGTCAAAATACAATCACTGGTTCACAAGTTCACGCAGTAACAGCATTTTTACCTAACATGGCCTCTGACCTTTTGCCTCCAAATCTAATCAATTCATCTTTGCATCATTATACATACTTGTAGCAAGTTTGACTTCAATCCCTTCAGCCGTTCTTAAGTTATCATGGTAACGAAAACCTATCATGGCGCATGGTCAGACGGACAACCTGAAAACATAATGCCTCTGGTGACTTCGGCGGCGGAGGCATAAAAACAAAAGATCAAAAACATAGGGGCAATACCCCTGGGCACTCACCTGGTCATGGTCGGATAAGGAGGGAACCACTGGTAGGCAAAGATGACCCATAAAATATGTAACGGAGAAGAAAGTAAATACCTATGATTTTTCTTTTAATGTCGAACAAACTTTAGTCCATCACGGGTGATGAAGGTGGTTGTCAAGTTTCATCAGAATCGTGTGGTTTTGGAAAAGAAAGCAAATACATATTTTGGGGGCAACCACACCTTACACCCACTTAGACCCCAATTTTCTACTGTCATGAACAAACTTTGGTACATACACGGTGATGAATGTTGTGGTAAAGTTTCATCAAAACTGCATATGTAGTTTCAGAGTAGAAGTTGGAAGTATTTGCGGATGGACGGACGACACGCCATCCCATAAGCCCCCCGGAACTACGTTCCAGTTGAGCTACAAGACAAATATTTTACCATAACTCACGACATGTACTCATTACTTGCTTTATGGGTCCACATTGAATGATGCGAAACAAGTAGTTTTTACACAAAGCAAGCAAGGTGACTCTCAAACCGAGAGATATATCAAAAGCTTTCATGACCTGATAGAGCATACACCCCCCAATCCCTTCGCAAAAATCCTGGATTCGTTCCTGGTAAGCCTCTGATTTATACTCATGAGGCTCTTGGTGAAGAGGTTTTGGAAACATCTCACACCGAGGTTGGAGTGGCGCAATGTCTCACACTGTGACGTATAAATCAAGGAATGCAATTTAATTCAATAAAACCCACACACCTATCTAACTGCATGCAGTCACCACCAGTCTGCCCAAACAGGGCTTTGCCCATCACATAATTCCCAACACAAACGCAACTTAACTGTCGCGTTAGCGGTTAGTGGGGATAAGCATAATCACCAGTCTTGGTAATCGGTTAATGCGACGCTTTTGAAGCTTAAATAACCGACATTCCAGACTGGTACATGGGCATGACAATCCAAACTCCAAAAAAAAAAAAGAAATCCAAAAAAGTTGGGAGTTGTTTGCAACTGGAGTTTTCAAAGTGAAATAATCTTGCGCTGAAAGAAGAATGGAAATGCAGAAAGGTCAACGCACGTTTCTCAGTTTGATTCATGCTGGTGAAGTGCTCTATGGATTTCAAAATCTAGACAGCTAATGAAGCATGGAGGCAAAACCCTCATCCCCAATACTCCCATCCAACTCTCACCCTGTTCTAATCTCATTCATATTTTTGTATCCCACACCCATCCAAACACTTCCCCCTCCGTTTATTGCCTTGTCTCCTTAAATCACCTGCCCACCTGCACAACTGCTCATGCACTGGCCTAATTCAACCAGCCTCAAACTCGGTTTTAGACTTGTGATCCCTTTGGCCTTTGCTGGTGAAAAGAGCACTCAGCTTCATCTTTGTAATGAAACTTTTGATCAACGTGTTGCTTTCAATGATTTCACTCTCGATCGTAGTGCTCAAACACTGGGTGGGTGTAAAGGTGTGCAGGGCAAGTGATTTTTTTCTAAAACGAATGGGTTTGTAAGAGCGCAAAACATTTCCATCTTCATGTTTACCACACAAAACCACCTCCGGAGATCTATAATGAAATGGTGCTCGGCTGGTTATTTACCACATAAGGTCAGGCTATGTACGGATGGCAGTGACATGATGAGATGAGATACAATGACGTCCAAGGAACCGGTTTTTGAGATGGATCACCACAGGATGTCGGAAACAATGACCGCCCCTCGCATTTAAATGCGTCTTCACGAGTCCCATTCCTCCGTCTGATCGATGCCCATCTTTAGGGCCGAATTAGGATGCACTGCAGAGTAAACGCGCAGACACGAACTTCATATTGGCCTCAATGTTCAGGAGAATTTTTCTTTAATCTCAATAACATTGGTGCACTTTTGATTTGATTACCTGCGATTGGATATCCTACACCAAGTGCATTATCTGGGAATGAGAGAAAGAAAACCATTTTTATTAGGCAGAGTAATAAAGCGAGAGATGTATTTCTGCACTGTCAAATTGTTGGAATTAAATTAAATTGTTCACCAAATAGCCGTTGTAATCCATGAAGCATAAGCTATATGACATGTAAACATTTAGCACAAGAGAGAAATAACCTTAAAATGCCTTTGTTAAGATGCAAAATGTACATTTCAGAAAGGCCATAAATAAAAACTCTAACGGGGGCGATATGATGAAGCATCCTGGTGGATCATAAGCAAGGGTTTAACCACAATATGGCCTGGGCATGTCTGATCCTCAACAAGATACCAAAATCCTATTGAGAAATGGCGCTTGTCAACTGGTTCTTGGTCAGAGATGTCCTGCGATTCACATTCCAGAGCATGTGCTGCTCAAACTAGAGAATGTATGTGGGGTGTGGGGGAGAGTGAGGGTGAAAAGCAAACAAGATTTGAGCACTGGAGTAAAAAAACAAAAACAATTAAAAACAAAATAAAAACAAAGCCATTAAGCTCAGACAATAGGCTCATCGAGATCATATCCTCAGGGCTGACAGGATGGCCTATAGGAACACACACTTGCCTTTAAAGCTGTCTAGCCTTGGTTCAAATCCCGACCCAGCTATAAACCGTCATCCCAGTGCTTCAAAGGCAGGGTGATTTATCAATGTGTGTGCCCGTCCCTTGGATGGACATTAAACGAGCGTCCCATCTGCCAGCATTTGGTGGACATTAAAGATCCAAGGTGTCCATCGCGAATAGGAGGCGAGCTCTCGCTGGCACGATGGCCAAGTTACAAATTCCTCTCCGAACCTATAGAGGGCACAGCTACAACCAGGCAATGATGCTACCCCACAGCATTGTGCTGCATACGAACGAAGAAGTCTTCGAGGCCACATAGGACTAGGCCCGTTTTGCGTTCACACTATCACTGGCTGCCACAAATAATAAACATCATACATAATTTTGTTTTTACATGTGACATCACAAACTACTTAATTGATGCTGTACAAACTTGCCTGACCAGAGTGATACTGATAACCATACTTGTGTGGTTGGTGGAGCTCCAAGATAAACTCTCTGCCTGCAAAGACTAGGGAAAGTCCGCCATTTTACATCCTTCCTGCACAGAATCAAGAAGTGTGATTACATCACCCGTAATGATGCTGAATGGCTACTTGTATGCAGCCTGGTTTTGGCGTGATGGCCCTGGTATTTGAGCGGGTGACTCTTGCCACTAGTGTTTTTTTTCCATTGTTGTAATCCCAGGACTACTTGATTGATAAAGCATGACGTTTTGGGGCAAGCAACCCCCCCCAAAAAAAAATTATGCCCAATTCATTCTGGGGCAAATTATTTATCTATATATTACGAAAACTCTCATCTTGTATGTATGTATGTATGTATGTTCCCGAAATACAGCCAAAACTGTACACAATAGTGCAAAATTTTTAGAGCCACCTTACTCACCATTCTCCTGCGGTGTGCAGTATCAAGTTTCGTTCAAATCGGGCAACGAAATAATATTTTAAAAAATCAATTTCCGATTCAGTCAAGTACTCTTCGGAGAATTTGATCAATGCAAACAACCTCAGCAGTATATTCGCTGGAGCTATCTTTTTTTCTTTCTTGAAATGATTTTTTTCATCAACCACTGTCACAACCCAACGGGTTCATGGGTCGTCTAGTACCTTATAAACCCAAGTACTGGCACTCCTCGCTATACGAACCTCACGGTCCATGAAAACAGTGCGTGGCACGAAAAAAATGTTTTCCCATAGACAGTGATATAAATTGAAGATGCGTTCCTGGGGGGCTGATTTTCAGGTTATGTACGGACCTTACACAACCATATCTAACCTAACTAGATACAAAAAAAAAGACATAACAAGTCGGGAAATCAATAAAGAACATCACAAAATGTATAATAAAATTAATACCTACCACAAATGCATTAAAATAGAAGAAAAATAAATGAGTACAACACTGTACTCACCAATAATAGAAGAGATTTCATGTCGAGGCCTGGAGATGGGTGGGTGGAGGGCTAAAGTAATGGAGTGACGATACCTCTTACCATAAGTCCTTGACGGAGTGGATTGCAGGTCGTTGTTCACTCATATTGTCGGGTTTGGGGAAGTTTTTCGAAAATTACTCTCAATTAAAGTTGCTTGATACCATTCAATTATTGATGTCAGGAGTACAGTACGGTGTGTAGATTAAATACGAAGCAGGGACGATGTGCAGATAAAAAATATAACTGGAACGGCACTCTTGGACATCGTGACATCGCCAGATATGCCTCCGCCCACATTATTACATCATTCTACATCCTTGTACCAAGTTTGATTTGAATCCATGAACCCAGATTCAAAATTATTAAATAATTCTGGCTGCCAGACCACCCGTTCGATCAGGTTGAAATTTAAAACATTTATTCCCCATGACTACTAGATCATAATTGTGATGTTTCACGTCGATTGATGAAGTGGTTCAAGAGTTCTTTTTAAAAAAGATTTTCATTCAATCCAACACGGCTGCCGGACCACGTGACCTAGTAATTACTGGGTCATCCTGGTATCCCCAAGGCTTGGAGAACATGTGGGTGAAGTTTCCCCTCGGCCTGTCAAGCTGTTCTGGATGAGAAGGTTTAAAAGTTTTATTCTTCAAAAAAAAAAAAAATCATAGCTGCCAAACCATGTGACCTATGACATCATAGAGGGAGACCTTTTGTTTCTCATGGATAGGTGATCATATCTATAACGTTTCAACTTGATCTGCTCAGCCGTTTCGGAGAAGATTTTTGAATGTTTTTGTGTTAAAAAATTATGGCTGCCGAACCATGTGACCGATGACGTCAATTTTTTTCCCCCATACAATTTAGCCCCAGAATACACTTGTTGTATTCCCCATGTTCCCCACCCCATCCCTCTCCCTTGCACAGATCTCCTAATGTCTCTGTTCCCCACTGTTTTGTCCTCCCACTCCCGCCCCTCTTGTCTCATGCCCCCCTTGCTGTGCGTTGTGCGTTTAGCTCTCACACGAGCCTCGTCAAGGTATACAAACCCCCCCCCCCAAAAAAAAACCCCCAGAATGAACAGGTTATTCGCATTGCCCAGCACTTTTTGTTTTTTTCCAAAAGCAATCACGAAAGGTGCTTCCAGTCCTTCCATACATTCTGGTGCCGACTGAACATCCTATCAGATGAGCACGTATGAAACACGATTAATTGGCATGTTGTTATTAACAATAAAACTACAATCTTCTCAACATGGAACTCATTCTCGTGAAATCATTGCTCAGCATCAAAACCTTTCAATAAAATCAGAGTGTAAAAATAAACACTTAATCAGAGATGCACACAATGTACCTTCAGATGATGAAACGCTTCTTTGGGACTCCACGAGTCACTCTTCCCTGGAGAGTTCTCTCTGGTCACCGGACTGCGATGGGAAAATTTCCGACGAAGTGCTGAAGTGATTAGAGCCACTGGGTCATCAGTGTTGGGCGTTGCCGGTCTGCATCGCATCGAGTCCCTCCGGGAGACCTGTACAGTTAGTGCTCGTCAGTTTCATGCTTATTGCTAATAGTCTCTCTCTGTATGAGCTTTTGTGTACCTTAAGGGACAAAGACTAAAGTCCTGAGAACACTGAGCATACGTTGCGTCAAAGATAACAAGGTAATGAAGAAATATGTAATGATCGATGTAGGAATGCCCTTTTGCTTTTATGAGTGGTACTTTTGCTTTCAAAGCCTCATAGGTAGTTCAAGAGGGGGGGAGGGGAGGAAAAGATAGAGATTAGGGTTGGGAGGAGGGGCAGAGAAGATGGGACACAATTGGAAGGGGAGGTTGAGGCACTGGAGGTGGGGGGGGGGGGCAGAAAATAATTAGATTACAGAATTAGAAAAGAGAATTCTGAATGAAAAAATAAAAAGAGAGAGGAGCTTGAGAAGATCGATTGATTGACTGTGTGCTCTGCCTGAAGCAGTTTCTTTGGCATGGGTGATACTAGGTGGTTTGCCATTGCCTTCAAAGCAGTAGGCATGAATTTGAAATTTGTTCAGGGTGCCGGCGATAGCTCGCCGACAATTCACAAAGGACACCATGAGATCTTTAAGTCCACCAACTAATGTTGGCAGATGAGAAAAATGGTGTGAAAAAAACATTGTGCAGACATTTAACGTGTGTGTGACCTCTCGGCCGTCCGGCCAGCCCCTTGAGAAGATTTGGATAGGGAAAGTATTTTCTTTTCAATCGATTAAAACAGTAAGAAGAAATTTTGAAAGAACAAATGAGGAATAAAGAGAGCTGCATTGAAATGGAGTTGAGGCACAATAGACTGGTCGGAAATCTGATAAATGTGCTTCTATAAAATGCTGGAGGCATTTTTGGGGAAAAGTTGACAAACCACTTCTTTTATCATAATTTGGGTGTGCTGAGTCCATTTTTGCTGTCTGTCACCCTCTCCTGTGACTCTAAATGCCTCAAAATGGCCAAAAACAAAATGGCTGCCAAAGATGCTATTTACTGTATTTTTTGCATACCTCCCTAAATTAAACACAAAGTTGAGTACTCTCCTCATTCAAAATGCATCATGATGTCCAAAGTTAACTCAAATATGCAAAATACTGTTATTAGTTTCTTAACATAGGTTTATGGCGTCCATATTGAATTTCAAGATGGCTGGCATTGTTAATCGGTATATTGCCTATATAGGAAATATTTGTAGGCACATTCATTTGACGACAAACAGTGAATTATATTAGGTAACAGCATTTAAGCAGTGCTGGTGCTCATGATTGCCAGTAAGAAATTCAAAGCATTTTACACTGAAACCTGTTCTTTAATAGTCATGCTTGAATAGGTAATTACATACTAAAATTGTCGACATTCACCATAATAACATATACCATCCCATTGAATGCCAAGAACTTACTGGTAGTACAGAATGCTACTTTATATGTATTTAACTGTTTTGTCCTGTATACCATCTATGAAATATTTAGTCATATATCATACATGTGATGTTATTTTTAGCGCTCGTGCTAAATAAACTCCAAACGAAGGTTCTGGAATAACTGACTGTATGTCCGCAAACACATCGCTTATCACATACACTGAGCTTTCCATCCTGGACAGCGTTGTCCGAAAATATCCAGTCGCAATGTGCAAATAATTGTTCGCCACAATTTAATGGAATATGCATCTCCCTACAATGTCTCATATGGAAATGATCGATATCTCTGAAATTGTGTCACTCATTCATTCATTCACAGTTCTACTCATTGCGACAGTTGTCGTTATCCTTGCATTTGCATTGTGATGTGCACAACATACGAGACTTTCTGCACTTGCACCGTAAATTCATACAGCCAGTGTTGCAGTTACAGGAAATCAGTTCCAGACATGACTGGGGTACAGGTGGCAATGACATCAAAATGGGCACCAGTTTGTCCTCGCTCTGTTTCCAACCATGGACTCGGGTGGAGGCAGATCTGGGTAGTTCAGATGTGCTTGTCTCCACACTAATGCCTGATAATGGGAACGCTTCACATGGAAGAAAGGTGCATCACTTGTTGGGGGAGTGACTCTGGAGCGCAGGACTTAACGAACAGTACTGGTCGAGCCTTGTCCACTGTGTCAACGTTGTGCATATTGTTACAATTTGCAGACAAACAGCTCCACATCTTTAGCAGTTCCTTCTGTAAGATCTCCATTTCCAAGATTTTGCAACAGTCCATGATGCTCTGTAAAGACTTTCCATACAGTGGATTTGCTGTGGCCTGAGAAGAAGGATGTCACATCACTTCCAGTCAAAGCATGGAAGGCTGGAAT
>CM068953.1:61813808-61832227 GCA_035128595.1 Eptatretus atami
TTTGCAAACCTGATACATCACAAATGACTCATATTCGTTTTTATGGACGTCATCATTAAGAGGACGAGATCTTAGCTTCATTTGAGCTTGTTTTTTTGCAAGTACCACTTGAAATTCACAGCCATATGGAAAAAAATAAATAAGTAACAGGAACCATGCGGCCGTATAAACCAATGCAGCATGCAAAGGCGTTACCAACCGTGGTAAAAAAACGAGAATCGAGATGTTGATAATCAGTAATGAGAATGGAGATTGTAAGTAAGACCAACTATATTACCAAACATTCTCAAAAAACAAGAACATTTCTCAAGAATATTTACTTTTTTCATTCCAGTTGTCACCTGTTTTTGCCTGTGAACGTCACATTTACTGGAAATAGCGTCCCCACAATAAAGAGCAGTGTTACCTGGTTTATAAAGACCAGTGATGGTTACCTGGTTTATAAAGAACCAAGTGATGATTAAATGGTGATCAGTGCGATTAATGATGATCCTGACAAAACCTTACAATAAAACTTTAGAAATGTTTGTCATTCACAACATCAAACCGCATCATTGTATTCCCAATCATGTTTTCATGGACGGTGTTTGAATGTGGAACGGTAATTTGTGGCACACCCTGTGTACCATGCAAAAACAAAAGCGAATCGAAATCCTCCCTTTCAAAAATACTCAAAAGTTCATAAATATCACAGTAAAGAAGTCGGAAGAGCCGGAATGGAAAAAAATGGACCTACCGATTGATTCGAAAGGTGACGTCAAAATGCGTACCTGAGAGAGAAGTGGACGGCTACAGGTAGTACAGGGAGGATTGATAGGAATTTGGTCGCGTTGGTGTGGAAACTGTGACATCACCCACCAAATGGAGGTCAGACGAGAGGGTGCCTTTGTTATATCATAGAATTCCTCAAATCTGCGACCAATCAATATATGGACATATAGGACCAATCAAAACGTCGAGTCAAGATATCAACATTATTAAAAACGAGCAAATACCACCGTCGCTTCGCTGATGGAATACTAAAGGGAGAGAAGAAAGAGGAGAGGGGGGGAAGAGAGGGGTGGAGGAGCAAGGAGGAGGGGTGGGGAGCAAGGAGGAGGGGTGGGGGAGCAAGGCAGGAGGGGTGGAGCAAGAGGGAGGTGTCAGGAGTGGACAAGGAGGGAGGTGGTCGGAGCAAGGAGGAGAGGTGGTGGGAGCAAGTAGGGAGGTGTGGGAGCAAGAGGAGGGTGGGGAGCAGAGGGAGGGTGGGGAGCAAGGAGGAGGGTGGGGAGCAGGGGAGGGTGGCACGGGAGCAAGTGAGGAGGGTGGTGTGAGCAAGCGAGGGAGGGTGGGGGAGCAAGTGAGGAGGGGTGGTGCGGCAAGGAGGGAGGGGTGGTGGGAGCAAGAGAGGAGGTGGTGAGAGCAAGGAGGGAGGGGTGGTGGGAGCAAGAGGAGAGTGGTGGTGGGAGCAAGGAGCGGATGGTGGGGAGCAAGGAGGGAGGGTGGGGGAGCAAGGAGGGAGGGGTGGGGAGCAAGAGAGAGGGTGTGGGAGCAAGGAGGAGGGTCGGGGAGCAAGGAGGGAGGTGGTGGGAGCAAGGAGGAGGGGGTAAGGGGGTGAGTGTGAGAAGGAGGAGGGGTGGGAGCAAGGAGGAGGGGTGGTGCAAGAAGGGAGGGAGCAGGAGGGAGATGGGAGCAAGGAGGGGGTGATGGGAGCAAGGAGGAGGGTGGCGGAGGCAAGGAGAGAGGGGTGGTGGGAGCAAAGGAGGGAGGGAGGGTGAGGAGGGCGTGGGAACAAGAAGGAGAAAGAGTGAGGAGGGGTGGGGGAAAGAGGAAGGAGGGAGGAGAGTGAGGAGGAGTGGGGGATCGAGGAGGGAGGAGAGTGAGAGGAATGGAGGAAGGGAAGGCAGCGAGTGATAAAGGAAGGGAAGGCAGACGTGCGGTGAAGTGTTAAATACGATTCATTACTGTCTTATCAAAATACTTCCCACAAAGAATAGCAGTGAAGATGGAAACAAATAATGTCTGAAATCCATTTTCTACCGGTCATACTATAAATACTGCCCATAGACAAACATCACGCGGACATGTCCGGAGATAAACACAGTCCGGACACGTCCAAGACAAACTCTGTCCGGATATGTCCGGAGAGAAACTCCTCTGGACACGTCCGGAACAAACACCGCCTGGAACACGTCATGAGACAAACTCCGTCCTGACATGTACGGAGACAAACACTGCCTGAGAATAAACACCACCTGGACACGTTCGGAGACAAACTCTGTGATTTCTCCGCCGGACACAAACACCACCTGGATACGTTCGCAGACAAACACCACGCAGACGCGTCTGGAGCTAAGCTGTCTGGAGACAAACACCACCTGGACACGTTCGGAGCAAACACTACGCATACAAGTCCAGAGACAAACACCGCGTGGATGCGTCCAGAGCTAAGCTGTCCAGAGACAAACACCGCCCAGACAGGTCCGAGACAAACAAAACATCTGTCTGGAGATAAACAAAACACTGTCGGAGATAAACAACGCCAGACACGTTTGGAGACAAACTCCGCCTGGATATGTTCCGGAGACAACTCTGCTTGGACACGTCTGGAGACAAACCAACATGCAGAGAGATAAACACCGCCCAGACACGCCTGAAAAGAGGGAGAGAGATGTGCAGGAAGTGCTGCTCTGAATTAGTAGGGGTAGAGTGAGGATTGGACCAGAGAGAGCGAGAGAGAGAGAGAGAATGTTATGCTTATGAAAACACACAACACAGATTCCCTATTGCTTGACATTGAAAGACTAACTCTAGTCATTGATTGTTGAAACTCCTTTGCTAATGGATGCCAATCCCATCCATTTCCATAAGGGACTTGCATGGAAAAATAAGGAAAACAACAATCGTCCAGAACTCCAAATAAATCAGTAACTTATATTTGGATTCTAAAGCTCTTAAGTCTTAACATCATTGGCATGTGTGGTGTGCTTAATGGTTAAGGTGGCTTGCTTAAGATCATGTGGTCTCGAGTTTAAGCTTGTGATGTCGTTTCTCGAGTTCAAGCCTATGTCTTGTTGTTGAATTAACATTAGGTGGGTGATTAGCTTGTCATCTTTTTGAGCTCGGCAAAATGAGTACCAGTGGACTGGTTAATGGAGCATTGCATTCGGGCAGAGCCATGCCCTCAGCCAATGATGCTGTACCTGCAGCTGTGTGCTGCATATGAAGGAGGAGCAAGCTAGTAATGGGCACTGCATCAGTGGCACAGCTTTGCCACCAGAAAATATGCAGCGAGAAGCCACAGGCTGCATTCGAATAAATAAAATCATTGGATTTTCATGAAGAAGCACAAATTTCCAAGCGAATTGTCGGATTTTTAAAGCCATTTGAAGGATTAATTTTCCACGATCGTTGGATAAAAATGCTACTCAACTCGTTCACTTATGGGGGATGAAAAGGTACTTATTATCTATCATTGTTTTGTCTCTTGGAAATAACTTCCCCAAAATGACGTCACACCACTTTAAATTGCATGAACAAGCTTGAAGTGAAGAGCGATTTTCAAAGAAAGCTTTTTTAGATTTTTTTTGTCGAAGCCTGTACAGGTGTGTATATAAAGTGGTCCATATGTCCTGTCACTCCTAATGCATTCCCCCAAATCATCATAATATGAGTGGACTCTTGAGCAGGTTGGCTCAAATATCCCTTTTCAAGTTACTTTTTCTTGTGCTTTACTCTTCGTTCTCGCAATCTTCATATGGTCCAGAAGTATTCTTCTTTTAAAAAAAAATACAATGTCGAGGACTCGTGTAAGAAGCTAACACATACAATGTACAACAAGGGCGCAGGAGACAAGAGGGGGCGGGCGAGGGAGCACAAAACAGTGGGAACAGAGACATGAGGAGATCTGTGGAAGGAGAGGATGGGGCGAGGAACATGGGAATACAAGATGGACATTACAGGACTTTCAGGAAGGAAGCAGAAATTTGAAGGAGGGGTTGTTTGGGTGGATTAATGGGGTAGAAAGATCGAGGCTTTGGATGGTGGAAGATAAGAGTGGTGGTGAACAGCTGTTTTGAAGACCTGGAGAGAAGGGTGGGATTGAAGAAGAGTGTGGGAATTTGTTCCAAAGGCGGGAAAAAGAGGAATGAAAGAGTGAAGGTGAGCGTGATTCTGTATTTGGTATAGTTTTGCCAAAAGGGGGTTGGCTGGCGGACCTTGAGCCCCCTGCGGAAATATGGGGGGGGGGGGACGATCGCAGAGAGAGAAAGGAGGGGGAGGGGCGAGGCCGGAGAGGAGACGGTAGACACAGAAAGACCACCGACCTGCCTGCGGTAGAGAGTGAGAGATCCAAAGACTCGGCCTCATCGCGGAATACCAATGATCCGAAATGCCGTTGGTCTCCACAGTGTGAAGTCAGGAAAGGTGAGAGGTGGGAGCACCAGCCCAGAGGGAGAGCAGTACTCCATCAGCTGTGGATGAAAGCTTTGTATGTGGTCAGGAGCTCAGGTGGGCCAAGGAAGGACTTTGCACATGGAGGATTCCCAGTCGGCGACTGTGTTTTGGAGGCCAGCTTGAAATATGGCTTTCCCAGGAAAGGTCATGGCAATAGTGAGACCAGAAGCTGAATGAAAGGACTTTTTCAAGAGGTGTTGAGAAAGTAGATAGGGTGGGGGTTCAGATGTTCCTTTCGGAGAGACACAGTGACGAGTGTGAGATTTGTCAGGATTGAAAGACATGTTCCATGTTTGGACCAGTTTTGTGATTTTATCCAGATTTCTCTTTTCCACCATTTCAGTGTTTTACCTTCGATCCGCTTTTTCACAACCATTTCAACATCATCCGATTTTCTCTCATCACGTCCCATCCAATTCATGTCTTTTGATGACGTCAAAGACAGATGCTGGATGAATACACAAGGGCTGATAGCTTCACCTCTTCATCCAGACAATGCTGTGTTCATCATGACCCAGATCATCATTGATGAAGTGAAGCTGTTCTCTACCAACTTCCAGAAGCATGACAAGATATCTTTTGAAGCTCACAGAATGGTTACAAAGTTATTCAATACATCAAGACCAGCAGAAAGATCAACAGCATTTTCAGCTCTAGGAATGATGAGATCATCCAGCTGACTGAGGTCAGTGTGGAGGAGTTCTTTTTCTTTCATTTCCAGCACAAGCCTGAGTGGCATGGCAACTTTCAGGCTTGTGCTGCATATGACTATGCGCTGATGCAATGCCACCTGTAGGTTAGAGCAGGAGTTTGCAATTTCTTCAGGGTGCCGGTGATAGCTCACCGACTCTTCGCGAAGGACACCGTAGGCTCTGATGAGACGCTCAGTTTAACGTCCACCCGAAGGACAGCACCCACATTGATGCCTCGCCTTACCTGAGAGACACCTGGATGACAGTTTATAGCGTGGCTGAGATTCAAACCCAGGTTAGGTGACTCAGAGACGAGTGTGCGTGCCTCTAGGTCTAGGTCATCCTCATTCATAAGTGAAATGGTGGAACGATTTGCATGGAAAGTCGATGACACCCATGGAGGGCTGTGCATCTAGTCTTTGCTGCTGGTGATGTCGATTCTTTCCCCAGCATTCGCTCCCTCCTCATGATGGCATCCACTCGATCCATCAACATTACAAAAGCTGAAGAGGACCAAGACCTACACAAGGTTTGTGATGACTGAGGATAACACGAGCAATTCCCGTCGATGGAATCCATTGTCCTGGTGCAAGGACATTCGAGGCAACTCGTCAAGCTTTCCTGTTTGCTCACTGGCTCGCTCAATGAATGGTGCAAATGAAGAATCTGAGCACTCCAGCATTGTGTGCATCAGGTATCAAAACTTGTAACAACTGGAATGAAGAGGTTAGTTTTGGTTCAGTATAACATCAAAACCTCATATTGTCAATTATAATGTTAATTTGGAAAGAAAATAGTTACAAACTTAGATAAGAGTAATATAACAACTAGAATGGCACTGACGTTGTGATGTCGACAGATGTTTCTTCCGCCCCCATCATTCATCATCATTCTGTCAGGTCAGTCAGGTTTCTTGACTGCCACTGGTAACATGTAACCCAGTACTACCTGCCGCATGGTCAGTAGTCGGCGACTAAACCGACACCCTTCACTAGCTTTGCCAGTGGGGAGGGTGACTGTGACACCCTGCCAGGACTAAAAAACAACACTTGCTAAAGGGCGGAATGAGCTCCTTGAAGGAGCCAACGGCCATCCAGTAAGGAGATGGTGTCCCATCTGGAAAGACAGTTTTTTAGGTTGTTGGTTGTTGACAGCAACTGCTCAGATGGTACTACCATTCTGACTTAGGAGCGTTAAAGTGGTGCCCGGAACCATCTTACACTCTCCGGTTCAGGACATGTCATACGGACGTGTCAGGATTGCTGGTCTTATCTTCTGTCTCACTCCAACTATAGCTACCGGGCTAGCTCTAATATCTCTTCTTGCGAACAAACAACAAACACTTTTCTTACTCACTCCTCACTTCACATTCTCTCTTTTATTTTTTCTTTCCTTTCCCTCAGACAGCCTGCAATGAAATATAAATATGATAAAGTCAAAAAAGTTAATGGCCCTAGTTCCCGCATTATGGGGGTGCGAAGAATCTCGTTGATCTGCCTGTCTCTGGTGCCAATGAGAGGGGGGGGCTCAGGCAGTAGTAGTATCGGTCCCTCCAAGACTCTTGCCTTTTGAACCAACGTGACTCCTTTTCAATTCATTTCACCAACATCCGTGGTCTTTCTTTGAATCTTTCCTCTGTTGAACATCATCAAGAAAGTTCCTCTCCGAATATCTCGCTTCTCTCAGAGACCCAATTATCACATGACCTTCATGTTAATTCTTACATTTCGAACTCCAACCTTCACTCACAATTCCGCTTCAAAGAGGAGTCTGTGTCCACTCCAACATCAACACACCTGCTGTCCACCTTGAGACCTCGAATCTCCAAACTTTGATGTCATCTGGTTAAGATTTGTCTCTCCCCATCAATGTCTTCCTCTGTTTCACTTACTGCTCTCCAATTCTACAAACTTTATAGCTTTCTTTGACTATCTTAACTCTTGCCATGACATGCAAACACCCTCAAGCAGAATTTCTCTATCTAGGAGACTTCAATGTACACCACAGGGAGTGATTGAAATCTTCCCACACGGATGCTGGGGGGATTGAAGCTCTTCATTTTCCATTCTTAATGATTTGGAACAAATTATCACCCACCCTACCATATCCCAGATCGTCATGACCACACTACCAATACTTTGGATTTATTCTTCACTTCCAATCCGTTGCATTACAACTACACAATTTCACCTCCAATTGGTTCTTCTGACCACAATCTTGTGAACATCATTTTACTTACCACCACTTCTTCTCATCGACTGCTCCGACGAAATGCCAGTATTGGCATTTCAATAATGCTCACTGGACTGGTTTACGAAACCTCTTTTCTGACTTTCCCTGGAAAGACTACTGCCTCTCCTCGGGCGATGCCTCTATCTCTGCTGAACATATATCTGAGTTATTGATGAAGGAATGGAGGTTTATAACCCCTTCTCTTTCAAATCTATCTCTCCGACCAATTATTGGTTCAATAATTCCTGCTCTGCGGCCATTCGTGCAAGGGATGCCGCATATCGGACATGGAATAACTCTTCTTCCTCCGACTCGCATTCACCTTTCATTTCCGCCAGAAATCATTGCAAATATGTTATTCGTGAGGCGAAGCATTCCTTTATTCAAAACACATGTGACAACCTCTCATCTTCGTCCACTAATAGATCTTTCTGGTCCTTAGCTAAAAGTATCTCCAACAACTTCTGTAACTCTACCTTTCCTTCGCTTTTCCGTTCCAATGATACTATCGCTGTCTCTTCAACCGATAAAGCAACTTTTTGGTTCTCTTTTCTCCTCTAACTCCACCACTGGATGACTCTAACATTCCATCTCCCTCTGATGCTCCCCTCACTAATCCAATGTCCCTCCCTACAATCTCTTTTCATGCAGTCAAAAAATACTCCTCTCTCTGGACATAAGCAAGGCCTACGGGCAAGATGGCCAGGTGTCTTAAAGGATGTGCTTCAGAACTTGTACCCATGCTTGCTTGTTTTTGTTTAAAAACCCAAACTTTTCCTCTTACCTGTAAACATGCCTTAGTACAACCTATTTTAATGAAGGGTGATCGTTCAAACTCTACAAACTACCATCTTATTGCTCTGACTTCGACTGTTTCCAAAGTCTTGAATGTTTTCTCAATCCCCATTTTCTCAAGCATCTTGAATCTCACAATACTTTATCTGACCACCAATACGGCTTTCGCAAGGCAGGATCTACAGTGATATCCTTTGTTACATTACGAATGTCTGGGCCTCTTCTTTGAGAGACTTTGGGGAATCCTTGTTTGCCTTTGACAGAGAATCAAAAGCCTTTGACAGAGTTTGGCATCGGGATCTGATATCCAAGCTTCCCTCTTTCGGCTTTCCTCCTTCACTCTGCTCTCTCATATCGAACTTTCTTCCGATCGCTCTATCTCCGTAATTGTTGATGGTTCAACATCTCCCCCCCCCTTCCCTATCAACAGCGGTGTACCTCAGGGTTCCATTCTGTCCCCAACACTCTTCCTTTTTTTATCAATGACCTTCTTTCTTCCACAAACAACCAAATGTACTCGTATGTTGACAACTCGACATTACATTACTCCATCTCCATATCTTTCCTCACTCGATCTACATCTCGTTTCATCACAACCACCTCTTTAAGTTCGGATTTGGACAAGATCTCCCAGTGGGGCAAATGTAATCAAGTTAAGTTTAATGCTTCAAAAACTCAATCGTCTCCTCTCTCACACCTGGTGTTGGCTTAATAGTTAGGGTTGGCTGTTGTTGGAGGCTTTGGATCCGAGGGTCCCGAGTTCAAATCCCGCTCAGCTGTTGAATTAATACCAGGTGGGGTTAACTCGGCCTGTCATCCTTCCGAGGTCGGCAAAATGAGTGCCAGCATGCTGGTATACTGTGTCAGAGTGGCAACCCGTCCAGGATTTGCCCAATCGCCAAGGAGACTGCTGAAGCAGCACCAACGCTTGCAAAGAGTATGGTCCCAATCTCCTCTCTCCTCTCTTTCTAAAACTCCCCTCAACTCTCCAATCTCCTTTGAAAGCTCTATAATTACACCATGTGATGCAATAAACCTACTAGGTATCACACTAACAGCAAAAGTTTATCCTGGAATCCAAACATTACACAAATAGCTGAGTCTGCCTCGAAGAAATTAGGAGTCCTGTTCAGATGTCGAAGATTCTTCTCCTCTGAACAGTTGCTCCAACCATATAAAGGATTGATTCGTCCTTGTATAGAGTACTGCTTTCACATCTGGGGAGGTTCTAGCTCCACATACTTACTGGACAGAATTGAATCCAAAGTTATTCGACTTATCAACTCTACCAATGTGACCTCAAAACTCGACTCACTCAAATTATGCCACATAGTAGGCTCTCTTCCTCTTTTCTATAAATATTACTTCAGTTTCTGCTCACAACAACTTGCTGCTTGTGTACCTCCACCATTGGCGAGACCAAGGAATACTCGAACAGCCACTACATCACATGATTATTGTGTGGCCATTGGCAATTCAAGGGTGGAACGTTACGATGTTTGCTTCTTCCCCTCCACTGCCAAACTCTGGAACTCTTTACCTTCTCATGTCTTCCCAAACACTTATGACCTTCCCCTTTTCAAAAAGCAGATTTTTTTTTATTCACAAAAACTCTTAGTCTATTCTCTCTTTCCTTACTTTTCCATTCATGCAGTTCTATTATTAAGGCTTGGCCTCGATGAGGACTATTAGTCCGTTCCTGTAGCTCTAACATAATGTTTTTTTGTTTTCTTTTACATCATTATACATATTTGTACCAAGTTTGATTTAAATCCCTTCAGCTGTTCTCAAATACCACATTTTTACCTGCCATGACCTTTGACCCCATAATCGAATCAGTTTATGTATATGTCATTACACATACTTGTACCAAGTTTGACTTGGATCCCTTCAGTATCAAGTTTGGTCAAAATACAATCACTGGTTCACAAGTTCACGCAGTAACAGCATTTTTACCTAACATGGCCTCTGACCTTTTGCCTCCAAAATCTAATCAATTCATCTTTGCATCATTATACATACTTGTAGCAAGTTTGACTTCAATCCCTTCAGCCGTTCTTAAGTTATCATGGTAACGAAAACCTATCATGGACGCATGGTCAGACGGACAACCTGAAACATAAATGCCTCTGGTGACTTCGGCGGCGGAGGCATAAAAACAAAAGATCAAAAACATAGGGGCAATACCCCTGGGCACTCACCTGGTCATGGTCGGATAAGGAGGGAACCACTGGTAGGCAAAGATGACCCATAAAATATGTAACGGAGAAGAAAGTAAATACCTATGGATTTTTCTTTTAATGTCGTGAACAAACTTTAGTCCATCACGGGTGATGAAGGTGGTTGTCAAGTTTCATCAGAATCGTGTGGTTTTGGAAAAGAAAGCAAATACATATTTTGGGGGCAACCACACCTTACACCCACTTAGACCCCAATTTTTCTACTGTCATGAACAAACTTTGGTACATACACGGTGATGAATGTTGTGGAAAGTTTCATCAAAACTGCATATGTAGTTTCAGAGTAGAAGTTGGAAGTATTTGCGGATGGACGGACGACACGCCATCCCATAAGCCCCCGGAACTACGTTCCAGTTGAGCTAACAAGACAAATATTTGTACCATAACTCACGACATGTACTCATTACTTGCTTTATGGGTCCACATTGAATGATGCGAACAAGTAGTTTTTACACAAAGCAAGCAAGGTGACTCTCAAACCGAGAGATATATCAAAAGCTTTCATGACCTGATGGAGAGCATACACCCCCCAATCCCTTCGCAAAAATCCTGGATTCGTTCCTGGTAAGCCTCTGATTTATACTCATGAGGCTCTTGGTGAAGAGGTTTTGGAAACATCTCACACCGAGGTTGGAGTGGCGCAATGTCTCACACTGTGACGTATAAATCAAGGAATGCAATTTAATTCAATAAAACCCACACACCTATCTAACTGCATGCAGTCACCACCAGTCTGCCCAACAGGCTTTGCCCATCACATAATTCCCACACAAACGCAACTTAACTGTCGCGTTAGCGGTTAGTGGGGATAAGCATTAATCACCAGTCTTGGTAATCGGTTAATGCGACGCTTTTGAAGCTTAAATAACCGACATTCCAGACTGGTACATGGGCATGACAATCCAAACTCCAAAAAAAAAAAGAAATCCAAAAAAGTTGGGAGTTGTTTGCAACTGGAGTTTTCAAAGTGAAATAATCTGCGCTGAAAGAAGAATGGAAATGCAGAAAGGTCAACGCACGTTTCTCAGTTTGATTTCATGCTGGTGAAGTGCTCTATGGATTTCAAAATCTAGACAGCTAATGAAGCATGGAAGCAAAACCCTCATCCCCAATACTCCCATCCAACTCTCACCCTGTTCTAATCTCATTCATATTTTTGTATCCCACACCCATCCAAACACTTCCCCCTCCGTTTATTGCCTTGTCTCCTTAAATCACCTGCCCACCTGCACAACTGCTCATGCACTGGCCTAATTCAACCAGCCTCAAACTCGGTTTTAGACTTTGTGATCCCTTTGGCCTTTGCTGGTGAAAAGAGCACTCAGCTTCATCTTTGTAATGAAACTTTTGATCAACGTGTTGCTTTCAATGATTTCACTCTCGATCGTAGTGCTCAAACACTGGGTGGGTGTTAAGGTGTGCAGGGCAAGTGATTTTTTTCTAAAACGAATGGTTTGTAAGAGCGCAAAACATTTCCATCTTCATGTTTACCACACAAAACACCCTCCGGAATCTATAATGAAATGGTGCTCGGCTGGTTATTTACCACATAAGGTCAGGCTATGTACGGATGGCAGTGACATGATGAGATGAGATACAATGACGTCCAAGGAACCGGTTTTTGAGATGGATCACCACAGGATGTCGGAAACAATGACCGCCCCTCGCATTTAAATGCGTCTTCACGAGTCCCATTCCTCCGTCTGATCGATGCCCATCTTTAGGGCCGAATTAGGATGCACTGCAGAGTAACCGCGCAGACACGAACTTCATATTGGCCTCAATGTTCAGGAGATTTTTCTTTAATCTCAATAACATTGGTGCACTTTTGATTTGATTACCTGCGATTGGATATCCTACACCAAGTGCATTATCTGGGAATGAGAGAAAGAAAACCATTTTTATTAGGCAGAGTAATAAAGCGAGAGATGTATTTCTGCACTGTCAAATTGTTGGAATTAAATTAAATTGTTCACCAAATAGCCGTTGTAATCCATGAAGCATAAGCTATATGACATGTAAACATTTAGCACGAGAGAGAAATAACCTTAAAATGCCTTTGTTAAGATGCAAAATGTACATTTCAGAAAGGCCATAAATAAAAATTCTAACGGGGGCGATATGATGAAGCATCCTGGTGGATCATAAGCAAGGGTTTAACCACAATATGGCCTGGGCATGTCTGATCCTCAACAAGATACCAAAATCCTATTGAGAAATGGCGCTTGTCAACTGGTTCTTGGCAGAGATGTCCTGCGATTCACATTCCAGAGCATGTGCTGCTCAAACTAGAGAATGTATGTGGGGTGTGGGGGAGAGTGAGGGGTGAAAAGCAAACAAGATTTGAGCACTGGAGTAAAAAAACAAAAACAATTAAAAACAAAATAAAAACAAAGCCATTAAGCTCAGACAATAGGCTCATCGAGATCATATCCTCAGGCTGACAGGATGGCCTATAGGAACACACACTTGCCTTTAAAGCTGTCTAGCCTTGGTTCAAATCCCGACCCAGCTATAAACCGTCATCCAGTGCTTCAAAGGCAGGGTGATTTATCAATGTGTGTGCCCGTCCCTTGGATGGACATTAAACGAGCGTCCCATCTGCCAGCATTTGGTGGACATTAAAGATCCCAAGGTGTCCATCGCGAATAGGAGGCGAGCTCTCGCTGGACGATGGCCAAATTACAAATTCCTCTCCGAACCTATAGAGGGCACAGCTACAACCACAGGCAATGATGCTACCCCACAGCCTTGTGCTGCATACGAACGAAAGAGTCTTCGAGGCCACATAGGACTAGGCCCGTTTTGCGTTCACACTATCACTGGCTGCCACAAATAATACATCATACATAATTTTGTTTTTACATGTGACATCACAAACTACTTAATTGATGCTGTACAAACTTGCCTGACCCAGAGTGATACTGATAACCATACTTGTTGTGTTGGTGGAGCTCCAAGATAAACTCTCTGCCTGCAAAGACTAGGGAAAGTCCGCCATTTTACATCCTTCTGCACAGAATCAAGAAGTGTGATTACATCACCGTAATGATGCTGAATGGCTACTTGTATGCAGCCTGGTTTGGGCGTGATGGCCCTGTATTTGAGCGGGTGACTCTTGCCACTAGTGTTTTTTTTCCATTGTTTGTAATCCCAGGACTACTTGATTGATAAAGCATGACGTTTTGGGGCAAGCAACCCCCCCCCAAAAAAAAATTATGCCCAATTCATTCTGGGGCAAATTATTTATCTATATATTACGAAAACTCTCATCTTGTATGTATGTATGTATGTATGTTCCCGAAATACAGCCAAAACTGTACACAATAGTGCAAAATTTTTAGAGCCACCTTACTCACCATTCTCCTGCGGTGTGCAGTATCAAGTTTCGTTCAAATCGGGCAACGAAATAATTATTTAAAAAATCAATTTCCGATTCAGTCAAGTACTCTTCGGGAGAATTTGTCAATGCAAACAACCTCAGCAGTATAGTTCGCTGGAGCTATCTTTTTTTTCTTTCTTGAAATGATTTTTTTCATCAACCACTGTCACAACCCAACGGGTTCATGGGTCGTCTAGTACCTTATAAACCCAAGTACTGGCACTCCTCGCTATACGAAACTCACGGTCCATGAAAACAGTGCGTGGCACGAAAAAAATGTTTTCCCATAGACAGTGATATAAATGAAGATGCGTTCCTGGGGGCTGATTTTCAGGTTATGTACGGACCTTACACAACCATATCTAACCTAACTAGATACAAAAAAAAAGACATAACAAGTCGGGAAATCAATAAAGAACATCACAAAATGTATAATAAATTAATACCTACCACAAATGCATTAAAATAGAAGAAAATAAATGAGTACAACACTGTACTCACCAATAATAGAAGAGATTTCATGTCGAGGCCTGGAGATGGGTGGGTGGAGGGCTAAAGTAATGGAGTGACGATACCTCTTACCATAAGTCCTTGACGGAGTGGATGCAGGTCGTTGTTCACTCATATTGTCGGGTTTGGGGAAGTTTTTCGAAAATTACTCTCAATTAAAGTTGCTTGATACCATTCAATTATGATGTCAGGAGTACAGTACGGGTGTTAGATTAAATACGAAGCAGGGACGATGTGCAGATAAAAAATATAACTGGAACGGCACTCTTGGACATCGTGACATCGCCAGATATGCCTCCGCCCACATTATTACATCATTCTACATCCTTGTACCAAGTTTGATTTGAATCCATGAACCCAGATTCAAAATTATTAAATAATTCTGGCTGCCAGACCACCCGTTCGATCAGGTTGAAATTTAAAACATTTATTCCCCATGACTACTAGATCATAATTGTGATGTTTCACGTCGATTGATGAAGTGGTCAAGAGTTCTTTTTTAAAAAGATTTTCATTCAATCCAACACGGCTGCCGGACCACGTGACCTAGTAATTACTGGGTCATCCTGGTATCCCCAAGGCTTGGAGAACATGTGGGTGAAGTTTCCCCTCGGCCTGTCAAGCTGTTCTGGATGAGAAAGTTTTAAAAGTTTTATTCTTCCAAAAAAAAAAAATCATAGCTGCCAAACCATGTGACCTATGACATCATAGAGGGAGACCTTTTTGTTTCTCATGGATAGGTGATCATATCTATAACGTTTCAACTTGATCTGCTCAGCCGTTTCGGAGAAGATTTTTGAATGTTTTGTGTTAAAAAATTATGGCTGCCGAACCATGTGACCGATGACGTCAATTTTTTCCCCCCATACAATTTAGCCCCAGAATACACTTGTTGTATTCCCCATGTTCCCCACCCCATCCCTCTCCCTTGCACAGATCTCCTAATGTCTCTGTTCCCCACTGTTTTGTCCTTCCCACTCCCGCCCCTCTTGTCTCATGCCCCCTTGCTGTGCGTTGTGCGTTAGCTCTCACACGAGCCTCGTCAAGGTATACAAACCCCCCCCCAAAAAAAACCCCCAGAATGAACAGGTTATTCGCATTGCCCAGCACTTTTGTTTTTTTCCAAAAGCAATCACGAAAGGTGCTTCCAGTCCTTCCATACATTCTGGTGCCGACTGGAACATCCTATCAGATGAGCACGTATGAAACACGATTAATTGGCATGTTGTTATTAACAATAAAACTACAATCTTCTCAACATGGAACTCATTCTCGTGAAATCATTGCTCAGCATCAAAACCTTTCAAATAAAATCAGAGTGTAAAAATAAACACTTAATCAGAGATCACACAATGTACCTTCGATGATGAAACGCTTCTTTGGGACTCACGAGTCACTCTTCCCTGGAGAGTTCTCTCTGGTCACCGGACTGCGATGGGAAAATTTCCGACGAAGTGCTGAAGTGATTAGAGCCACTGGGTCATCAGTGTTGGGCGTTGCCGGTCTGCATCGCATCGGAGTCCCTCCGGGAGACCTGTACAGTTAGTGCTCGTCAGTTTCATGCTTATTGCTAATAGTCTCTCTCTGTATGAGCTTTTGTGTACCTTAAGGGACAAAGACTAAAGTCCTGAGAACACTGAGCATACGTTGCGTCAAAGATAACAAGGTAATGAAGAAATATGTAATGATCGATGTAGGAATGCCCTTTTGCTTTTATGAGTGGTACTTTTGCTTTCAAAGCCTCATAGGTAGTTCAAGAGGGAGGGGGAGGGGGGAGGAAAAGATAGAGATTAGGGTTGGGAGGAGGGGCAGGAAAGATGGGACACAATTGGAAGGGGAGGTTGAGGCACTGGAGGTGGGGGGGGGGGCAGAAAATTATTAGATTACAGAATTAGAAAAGAGAATTCTGAATGAAAAATAAAAAGAGAGAGGAGCTTGAGAGATCGATTGATTGACTGTGTGCTCTGCCTGAAGCAGTTTCTGGCATGGGTGATACTAGGTGGTTTGCCATTGCCTTCAAAGCAGTTAGGGCATGAATTTGAAATTTGTTCAGGGTGCCGGCGATAGCTCGCCGACAATTCACAAAGGACACCATGAGATCTTTAACGTCCACCAACTAATGTTGGCAGATGAGAAAAATGGTGTGAAAAAAACATTGTGCAGACATTTAACGTGTGTGTGTACCTCTCGGCCGTCCGGCCAGCCCCTTGAGAAGATTTGGATAGGAAAGTATTTTCTTTTCAATCATTAAAACAGTAGAGAAAATTTTGAAAGAACAAATGAGGAATAAAGAGAGCTGCATTGAAATGGAGTTGAGGCACAATAGACTGGTCGGAAACTGATAAATGTGCTTCTATAAAATGCTGGAGGCATTTTTGGGGAAAAGTTGACAAACCACTTCTTTTATCATAATTTGGGTGTGCTGAGTCCATTTTTGCTGTCTGTCACCCTCTCCTGTGACTCTAAATGCCTCAAAATGGCCAAAACAAAATGGCTGCCAAAGATGCTATTTTACTGTATTTTTTGCATACCTCCCTAAATTAAACACAAAGTTGAGTACTCTCCTCATTCAAAATGCATCATGATGTCCAAAGTTATACTCAAATATGCAAAATACTGTTATTAGTTTCTTAACATAGGTTTATGGCGTCCATATTGAATTTCAAGATGGCTGGCATTGTTAATCGGTATATTGCCTATATAGGAAATATTTGTAGGCACATTCATATGACGACAAACAGTGAATTATATTAGGTACAAGCATTTAAGCAGTGCTGGTGCTCATGATTGCCAGTAAGAAATTCAAAGCATTTTACACTGAAACCTGTTCTTTAATAGTCATGCTTGAATAGGTAATTACATACTAAAATTGTCGACATTCACCATAATAACATATACCATCCCATTGAATGCCAAGAACTTACTGGTAGTACAGAATGCTACTTTATATGTATTTAACTGTTTTGTCCTGTATACCATCTATGAAATATTTAGTCATATATCATACATGTGATGTTATTTTTTAGCGCTCGTGCTAAATAAACTCCAAACGAAGGTTCTGGAATAACTGACTGTATTGTCCGCAAACACATCGCTTATCACATACACTGAGCTTTCCATCCTGGACAGCGTTGTCCGAAAATATCCAGTCGCAATGTGCAAATAATTGTTCCCACAATTTAATGGAATATGCATCTCCCTACAATGTCTCATATGGAAATGATCGATATCTCTGAAATTGTGTCACTCATTCATTCATTCACAGTTCTACTCATTGCGACAGTTGTCGTTATCCTTGCATTTGCATTGTGATGTGCACAACATACGAGACTTTCTGCACTTGCACCGTAAATTCATACAGCCAGTGTTGCAGTTACAGGAAATCAGTTCCAGACATGACTGGGGTACAGGTGGCAATGACATCAAAATGGGCACCAGTTTGTCCTCGCTCTGTTTCCAACCCATGGACTCGGGTGGAGGCAGAATGGGTAGTTCAGATGTGCTTGTCTCCACACTAATGCCTGATAATGTGAACGCTTCACATGGAAGAAAGGTGCATCACTTGTTGGGGGAGGACTCTGGAGCGCAGGACTTAACGAACAGTAGTGTCGAGCCTTGTCCACTGTGTCAACGTTGTGCATATTGTACAATTTGCAGACAAACAGCTCCACATCTTTAGCAGTTCCTTCTGTAAGATCTCCATTTCCAAGATTTTGCAACAGTCCATGATGCTCTGTAAAGACTTTCCATACAGTGGATTTGCTGTGGCCTGAGAAGAAGGATGTCACATCACTTCCAGTCAAAGCATGGAAGGCTGGAATGGTTTCCAGCACAGTCCGACCAAACGGCATCTGTCCCACTATTGTGTGAACAGGTATATATTTTCTTTTCTTGGCTGTGCCCGTTTTGAGCAGAGTTTTGTGCAAGACATTCGAGGGAAGTGAGCCAGAAGAAGAACCAGAATGTCAGTATCCCTGGCTTTTAACACAGTGTAAAATAATACAGGTATCAGCCTCTTCATGCCGAGCTTCAAGCACTGATGTGTCCACATCCGGGTTGTTTGATTCAACCCTCTCTTCATCAGTGAACCCACCAGCCACAACGATGGTTTTGTCATGTTGATCACACCCTACC
>CM068953.1:61832888-61844973 GCA_035128595.1 Eptatretus atami
CCGAAATACAGCCAAAACTGTACACAATAGTGCAAAATTTTTAGAGCCACTTACTCACCATTCTCCTGCGGTGTGCAGTATCAAGTTTCGTTCAAATCGGGCAACAAATAATTATTTAAAAAAATCAATTTCCGATTCAGTCAAATACCTTCGGGAGAATTTGATCAATGCAAACAACCTCAGCAGTATAGTTCGCTGGAGCTATCTTTTTTTTCTTTCTTGAAATGATTTTTTTCATCACCACTGTCACAAACCAACGGGTTCATGGGTCGTCTAGTACCTTATAAACCCAAGTACTGGCACTCCTCGCTATACGAACCTCACGGTCCATGAAAACAGTGCGTGGCACGAAAAAAATGTTTTCCCATAGACAGTGATATAAATTGAAGATGCGTTCCTGGGGGGCTGATTTTCAGGTTATGTACGGACCTTACACAACCATATCTAACCTAACTAGATACAAAAAAAAAGACATAACAAGTCGGGAAATCAATAAAGAACATCACAAAATGTATAATAAAATTAATACCTACACCAAATGCATTAAAATAGAAGAAAAATAAATGAGTACAACACTGTACTCACCAATAATAGAAGAGATTTCATGTCGAGCCTGGAGATGGGTGGGTGGAGGGCTAAAGTAATGGAGTGACGATACCTCTTACCATAAGTCCTTGACGGAGTGGATGCAGGTCGTTGTTCACTCATATTGTCGGGTTTGGGGAAGTTTTTCGAAAATTACTCTCAATTAAAGTTGCTTGATACCATTCAATTATGATGTCAGGAGTACAGTACGGTGTGTAGATTAAATACGAAGCAGGGACGATGTGCAGATAAAAAATATAACTGGAACGGCACTCTTGGACATCGTGACATCGCCAGATATGCCTCCGCCCACATTATTACATCATTCTACATCCTGTACCAAGTTTGATTTGAATCCATGAACCCAGATTCAAAATTATTAAATAATCTGGCTGCCAGACCACCCGTTCGATCAGGTTGAAATTTAAAACATTTATTCCCCATGACTACTAGATCATAATTGTGATGTTTCACGTCGATTGATGAAGTGGTTCAAGAGTTCTTTTTAAAAAAGATTTTCATTCAATCCAACACGGCTGCCGGACCACGTGACCTAGTAATTACTGGGTCATCCTGGTATCCCCAAGGCTTGGAGAACATGTGGGTGAAGTTTCCCCTCGGCCTGTCAAGCTGTTCTGGATGAGAAGGTTTAAAAGTTTATTCTTCAAAAAAAAAAAAAATCAAAGCTGCCAAACCATGTGACCTATGACATCATAGAGGAGACCTTTTGTTTCTCATGGATAGGTGACATATCTATAACGTTTCAACTTGATCTGCTCAGCCGTTTCGGAGAAGATTTTTGAATGTTTTGTGTTAAAAAATTATGGCTGCCGAACCATGTGACCGATGACGTCAATTTTTTTCCCCCCATACAATTTAGCCCCAGAATACACTTGTTGTATTCCCCATGTTCCCCACCCCATCCTCTCCCTTGCACAGATCTCCTAATGTCTCTGTTCCCCACTGTTTTGTCCTTCCCACTCCCGCCCCTCTTGTCTCATGCCCCCCTTGCTGTGCGTTGTGCGTGTAGCTCTCACACGAGCCTCGTCAAGGTATACAAACCCCCCCCCCCAAAAAAAACCCCCAGAATGAACAGGTTATTCGCATTGCCCAGCACTTTTGTTTTTTTCCAAAAGCAATCACGAAAGGTGCTTCCAGTCCTTCCATACATTCTGGTGCCGACTGGAACATCCTATCAGATGAGCACGTATGAAACACGATTAATTGGCATGTTGTTATTAACAATAAAACTACAATCTTCTCAACATGGAACTCATTCTCGTGAAATCATTGCTCAGCATCAAAACCTTTCAAATAAAATCAGAGTGTAAAAATAAACACTTAATCAGAGATGCACACAATGTACCTTCAGATGATGAAACGCTTCTTTGGGACTCCACGAGTCACTCTTCCCTGGAGAGTTCTCTCTGGTCACCGGACTGCGATGGGAAAATTCTCGACGAAGTGCTGAAGTGTTAGAGCCACTGGGTCACAGTGTTGGGCGTTGCCGCGTCTGCATCGCATCGGAGTCCCTCCGGGAGACCTGTACAGTTAGTGCTCGTCAGTTTCATGCTTATTGCTAATAGTCTCTCTCTGTATGAGCTTTTGTGTACCTTAAGGGACAAAGACTAAAGTCCTGAGAACACTGAGCATACGTTGCGTCAAAGATAACAAGGTAATGAAGAAATATGAATTGATCGATGTAGGAATGCCCTTTTGCTTTTATGAGTGGTACTTTTGCTTTCAAAGCCTCATAGGTAGTTCAAGAGGGAGGGGAGGGGAGGAAAAAGATAGAGATTAGGGTTGGGAGGAGGGGCAGGAAAGATGGGACACAATTGGAAGAGGTGAGGGCACTGGAGGTGGGGGGGGGGGGCAGAAAATAATTAGATTACAGAATTAGAAAAGAGAATTCTGAATGAAAAAATAAAAAGAGAGAGGAGCTTGAGAAGATCGATTTGTGACTGTGTGCTCTGCCTGAAGCAGTTTCTTGGCATGGGTGATACAGGTGGTTTGCCATTGCCTTCAAAGCAGTTAGGGCATGAATTTGAAATTTGTTCAGGGTGCCGGCGATAGCTCGCCGACAATTCACAAAGGACACCATGAGATCTTTAACGTCCACCAACTAATGTGGCAGATGAGAAAAATGGTGTGAAAAAAACATTGTGCAGACATTTAACGTGTGTGTGTGTACCTCTCGGCCGTCCGGCCAGCCCCTTGAGAAGATTTGGATAGGGAAAGTATTTTCTTTTCAATCGATTAAAACAGTAAGAAGAAATTTTGAAAGAACAAATGAGGAAAAAAGAGAGCTGCATTGAAATGGAGTTGAGGCACAATAGACTGGTCGGAAATCTGATAAATGTGCTTCTATAAAATGCTGGAGGCATTTTTGGGGAAAAGTTGACAAACCACTTCTTTTATCATAATTTGGGTGTGCTGAGTCCATTTTTGCTGTCTGTCACCCTCTCCTGTGACTCTAAATGCCTCAAAATGGCCAAAAACAAAATGGCTGCCAAAGATGCTATTTTACTGTATTTTTTGCATACCCCCTAAATTAAACACAAAGTTGAGTACTCTCCTCATTCAAAATGCATCATGATGTCCAAAGTTATACTCAAATATGCAAAATACTGTTATTAGTTTCTTAACATAGGTTATGGCGTCCATATTGAATTTCAAGATGGCTGGCATTGTTAATCGGTATATTGCCTATATAGGAAATATTTGTAGGCACATTCATATGACGACAAACAGTGAATTATATTAGGTACAAGCATTTAAGCAGTGCTGGTGCTCATGATTGCCAGTAAGAAAATTCAAAGCATTTTACACTGAAACCTGTCTTTTAATAGTCATGCTTGAATAGGTAATACATACTAAAATTGTCGACATTCACCATAATAACATATACCATCCATTGAATGCCAAGAACTTACTGGTAGTACAGAATGCTACTTTATATGTATTTAACTGTTTTGTCCTGTATACCATCTATGAAATATTTAGTCATATATCATACATGTGATGTTATTTTTTAGCGCTCGTGCTAAATAAATCCAAACGAAGGTTCTGGAATAACTGACTGTATTGTCCGCAAACACATCGCTTATCACATACACTGAGCTTTCCATCCTGGACAGCGTTGTCCGAAAATATCCAGTCGCAATGTGCAAATAATTGTTCGCCACAATTTAATGGAATATGCATCTCCCTACAATGTCTCATATGGAAATGATCGATATCTCTGAAATTGTGTCACTCATTCATTCATTCACAGTTCTACTCATTGCGACAGTTGTCGTTATCCTTGCATTTGCATTGTGATGTGCACAACATACGAGACTTTCTGCACTTGCACCGTAAATTCATACAGCCAGTGTTGCAGTTACAGGAAATCAGTTCCAGACATGACTGGGGTACAGGTGGCAATGACATCAAAATGGGCACCAGTTTGTCCTCGCTCTGTTCCAACCCATGGACTCGGGTGGAGGCAGATCTGGGTAGTTCAGATGTGCTTGTCTCCACACTAATGCCTGATAATGTGAACGCTTCACATGAAGAAAGGTGCATCACTTGTTGGGGGAGTGACTCTGGAGCGCAGGACTTAACGAACAGTACTGGTCGAGCCTTGTCCACTGTGTCAACGTTGTGCATATTGTACAATTTGCAGACAAACAGCTCCACATCTTAGCAGTTCCTTCTGTAAGATCTCCATTTCCAAGATTTTGCAACAGTCCATGATGCTCTGTAAAGACTTTCCATACAGTGGATTTGCTGTGGCCTGAGAAGAAGGATGTCACATCACTTCCAGTCAAAGCATGGAAGGCTGGAATGGTTCCAGCACAGTCCGACCAAACGGCATCTGTCCCACTATTGTGTGAACAGGTATATATTTTCTTTTCTTGCTGTGCCCGTTTTGAGCCAAGATTTTGTGCAAGACATTCGAGGGAAGTGAGCCAGAAGAAGAACCAGAATGTCAGTATCCCTGGCTTTTAACACAGTGTAAAATAATACAGGTATCAGCCTCTTCATGCCGAGCTTCAAGCACTGATGTGTCCACATCCGGGTTGTTTGATTCAACCCTCTCTTCATCAGTGAACCCACCAGCCACAACGATGGTTTTGTCATGTTGATCACACCCACCATCTGCTCAGAGAGAAATCGTGCCAGGTCTGCCTTGTTTTCCCCCCAAGGCCAGGAAATTACTCCAATCACTGGCAAGGGAACCTCACGACTGTCAATGACTCTTCAAATGTGTTTGATGCCCTTGGCACGCCTCTTCCTCGTCCCAGATTTAATGGACACCTTATATATCTGTCGAATGCAACATCAACACGGTCAAACAAATGTCCCATCTGAAGGACAGTGTTTTTGAAGACATCAGCAGATCTCCAAATGTAAAAAGTCCATGTGGCTTCCCAATGGCAATCACCAAGGCTTGTCCATCAATAATAATGGTTGCATTGTCACCGAGCTCAGCTGGTGCCAACATCGGTGGGCATGGTGTTTCGCCTGTCAGAACTTGAGACAGAATGGCTTTGGATCCTGTATGGATGTCACCATTCATTTCTGCCAGTGCAATCGGCACTGGCAAGAGCTCATGGGACAAGATTTCATCTAGGTTGACCCTCCCTCCTGCTTCATTGGCAATGATCAGCCGCTGTAGGATTGACCGGTCTGCCTTTAAGACCTTGTCTTTGCAAGCTTTGAGCATTTCTTTTCCACATCAAAGAGGGATGAAAATGTCAATGGCTTGTTATTGTGCAAAGGGTCACGAAATTTGACCTTCCTTTCCTCACATGGCAAAAGCCTATCTTCGACAAATGTGTTGAGTTGCTTTTGTCCTTTGTGTTTTGCATTCAGGAGATCATCTCCAATCTTTTGGGTGGCAAGGTCTTTTGTTGCGATGTTTTGCAAGACTGGAGACTCTTCATTCGCAAATATGTTGAATGATAGCAATACTTCCATCAGGTTGTCTTCATCTTGGCTGTCCTGTTTTTGTCTTCCTTTTGAAGATTCATTGTGCATTGGCTCTTCATCCATGTTCAGGTGGTACATTTCTCTGCTTTCACATGACGTGTGGGATCTAAGGTTGTAGGGCAGGGCCCACCTGCTTAAGGCTGTCGTGGTCTTGGTGATACCAATGATGCCACCTCCCTTTTTCCCCGTCCCGTTAAACCATTCTTGGCTTTGGTCTGGATCAACCTGGTTAAACCTACGCTTTGATTTTTTCACTACAAAATTATTGTCACACATATATGGAGCAAATATGTGTTTCTTGATTAAAACTACGAGTGGAAATATTTGGGCCAAATCAAATACTTTATTCCTTAAAACTATGAACAGTTAAACTCAGGATGTATCTTAGAAGTCGATTTAGGAGAAATAGTTGCTGGCCATGGCAGCCATCTTGAAATACAAGATGGCCACCATTGCCACTAATTAAAATGCAGACAACATTACATTTTGATAGGACGAAGAGTTTATATATGGTGATGCGTTATGCCTATGGATGACACTTCTGAACTGTGCATTTGACCTCAGGAAGACCGGAAATAATAGCTAAAATAACGTTTTGGTGGCCATTTTGTTTTTAGCCATTTTGGGTGTGTGACAAGGACAAATTCATTAGATTTTGTTGAAGATCTGGATAGTACATTTATTAAAGCGATTCCTCACCATTGAGAGATGGGGCCAAAAACGATATATAGCACGATGTCTCAAAAGGCTGTGGACTGATAAGAAAACTTGGTGGATGAGTTGGGTAGGTGACAAGAACAAGCCGATTCGAATTTGGTTAAAGTATAACTGCAGATCCGGTCTATCAGTGGGATACAAAATGTAAACTGTTCAGCCTTGCGGAGATATGCGCTCGACCAAGTGCCGTTCTAGTTTTTAGCGCATTCAAACCAGAGGTCAGCATTCCACCACGTCATGTAAAACTTGTTTGCCAAAAAATTACAAGCAAACATTAAAAAAACAAAACCTTGTTGTTTTATACCTCTTAAATCTTTCTCTCCACTACCTCCCCGATATTTAGTGTCACTAGCATATAAGACCCATTTATTCGCTGAAGGGAATCTCAATCTCTGCTGCGATAGCTAATCTATGGAGCAATAATAAAAAAAGGAATCCTGAGCGATCATGCCATCCATACGGGGATAACCAGCGTCGCAAGTTGGCGTTTGCAGTTTTGCCACGTGTGCCAATGTACCCACACACAAACCTTCCTTCTTCCCTTTTTTTGATTTACAATCCTTCCTGGGAGTTCCCTGAATCCACAGTCATTGGTTTCATTGAAATCAGTGAATCCGACCTCAAGTTACAACAGGACAAACAGACTGACAGACACGGCTCCTTTTACAACATCGATTTTTACGTATGTGCATGAGAGGAATTTTTGAGGTCAAGAGGAAATGTTTTTTGAATGGGGGCACTGCATTAGTGGTACAGCCACGCTCCCAGCAATGATGCAACCAGCAGTCACAGACTGCATATGAAATAATAATTTGTAGGTGAAGCACAATGTCGAATCGTACACATCCCCTCAGCTCTCAAGTATGGACAATGCAGTGCAGAGTGGAAGAGGGAAATTGTGCCTTTTTGGCTTCTGTAATAAATAGATGGCATTGCGTTTTGACCGACAGGTTTTAAGAGAAATAAATAAAAATTAACTTTCACCCTTTAAAAATTGTGCAGATAAATTAGTGTCTGACCCCGCTATCTGGGGGAAATGTTCTATGTTCCTGAAAAATGCTGCGAATGTTGAGGCATTGTTTAAAAAAAAAAATTTTTTTTATACATTGCCGAGGCTTATAGAAGAGCAATTAACAGAACAAATCAGGACACAACATAACAAAGGGAACAGCAGGAGGAAAGGGAAACATCAACAGCAGGGCGGAGGGAGAAAGTAATCAGAGATGGACAAACAAGGGATACAGGTAACGATGAGGGCTATGGGAAAACGTGGTGGACAATATGAATACATAAGCAAAATTGTGTTTGATCCGTTTATGATTTTTGTCAATGTCTGAGGAGAGGGAAGAGGCTGCTGCCTGTCTGTCAAAAGGATGAGACATGTCACAGCAGAGTGTGGAGTCATCAGCAAAGAGATAAAGAGGATTTTCCAGAGAGTAAGTGAGATCATTGATGAAGATCAGGAATAATATGGAGCCTAGAAAACTGCTTTGGGATACTCCAGCCTTGACAATAAGAGGAGATGAAAGGTTTCCATTGAGAGCCACACATCTATGAGAGTGGAGGAAGTCAGTAATCCAAGAGTGGAGTTGGCTTTGGATTCCATAGGCAGACAAGTTTGGAGAGCAAGGCAGGATGCCAGACTGTATCAAAAGCTCAAGATATGTCCAGAGAGACGGCCCTGATCTCATGTCTGATATTGAGGGCCTCCACCATTGTTGGGAGAGTAGAAGCAGCATGTTCAAGGTAGAGTGACCAGGTCTGAATCCAAATTGATGATCTGAGATGAGGCTGTTGGAGAAAAGGAATGATTTTATGTCAGTTGCGATGATGGATTCCATGATGTTGCTGATGATTGGAAGTACAGTAAACCAATTGGGCTGGAGTTAAGGGGATCCGTTTTTGCACCTTTTTTAATGGAATTCTGTGATGTTGGCTGATTTCTAATTTCCCAAGTGGATATAGGAGAACAGTTCTGAAGTGTAATTTAAAAAATAAAATAAAATAAAATTTAAACGCGAATATACGAAGTGCGAATGTCAAAGCAGGTCACACTTTATGACATGCGAAAACACGGGGTCCGCAAATTTGGGAGAGAGGTCCGACAGTGTTGAATATCAGCTGTTTTTTTGTTTGTATCCTTTTCTCACCTGTGTTGCAAGTGGAACGTCCTGCTTTGTGATGCTTTAAAAGGCGGTGGACTATCGGAAATGCTCTTTGATAGGGCGATATATTACCGGTGTATGAATAAAATGGAAATGTTAAAAAAAGTATTGAATATAGCAAGTATTTTCTGAATGGAATGAATATGAGGAACGGGATTGAATGCGGCTCACCAGTATTATAAGTGAAGAAGAAGTTTTTGTTTTAATGCAAATGAATATGGTTTGGATTCGTGGAGATTTGGAATCAGTTGTGGATAAAACATTTTTGTAGGGAGAGGGATAAGTGGCTGTGTTTACTTCTTGAGTGTTTTTATTGAAATCTGTTAATCTGTTCTCAAGTTAACAAAGGATTGATTCCTGGGAGATCCTGCCCTTCGTATGGGGATAACCAGCGCTGCAAGTCGGCGTTTGCAGTTTCGCCACATGTGCCCACTAACCATGCACACAAGCAGGCGTTTTTTAAAAATTATTATTTATTTTTTGCATCCACATTATTTTGTTAATCCACAGAAGGAAGTTGAACAAGAAGAAGACGACTCAGAAGACTTTTCAACTGACCATATCACTTGGGCTAATGCTGAGGTGTGTTTCATCACCAATCAGCTTGTCGAGCGCTCGCCAAGTGGCTTAAGCACTCAAGCAAGCACTCCAACGAAACAATTGATAAGGAACGGCTGGCTTGGCAAGCAGTAGCAAACCGATTGGTAATGGAATACATCACTGATTGGTAATGGAATACATCATCACTTGACATGCTTGCGAAGTTTGCTGAAAGGCAGAAAGCTTACAGCACACAGGAACTGATGAAGCTGAACCTCATGCAAGAACATATCATGAGGAAGGGGGAAGAAACAATGCAGCATTCCGACTTTCGGAAATGATTCAAGAAAGCCTCTGGAGCTCGACAAGATGAGCCCGATGAGCTAGAGTAAATGGACGTTGACACTTTAGATCGTCCATAAACTTCAAAAAATTAGCTTATGGTTTGTAATACAGGTGCATTATTGTTTTTCATAATTCATTGGTCATTACCTTTATTCTGTCCTGTAATAATGTTATAGTATATTTTTTACAGGCAAAGTTTAATAAGCTGCTCTTTTGTACAACTCTATGTAACATTTCGATAACTGGCCTATTTGATTAACCGACAGGGGTGCCAGATAACACAGCTTTCACTGTATCTTGAAAAGTATCTGTTTGAGCGTTTGTTTGATTTGTATGCACTCCTGAACAGCTGGATGGAACAAGCTGAAAACTGGTGGATGCAAGAGAAATTAACACACCTGTCACCAGGAGGAAGGGGAGGAGAGAAGTTATCCCACCTGTCACTTTGGGGAGTGGGAGGGAGATAACCTGCCCATTACTCTGGGGGTGGGGGAATTAACCCGCCGGTAACTCTAGAGTATAAATTAACTCACCTGTATTTTTTTTTTGGGGGGGGGGGGGTAGAAAAGAGGGAATTTAACCCACCCGTAACTCTGGGTGGGGAGATTACCCTCTCATCACACTGGTACCTCATCAAACAAGTTATTCAGGTTACATACACAATCATAATCACCAACTTGTGAGATGGAGAATACCCCTTCTCTCTCATGCTCCCAATAAGACATTTTCTATTCCCCAAATTCGCATGCCAAATGTTTTTGTTAATCATTAGGAAGCAACGGCATAAGTGGCAAAGATTGTCAATAAACTACACTGTGCATATGTACACTCGGAAAACAAGCGACTGATTGGTGGAGATGGAACGAAGCGACAACTCAGCCACATTGTCATTGGCCGAGTGCAAGTGGGAGGTGCAACAACTTAGCGAATTAGATACATAGCCTTTAGTCGATCTCCTTACTATGGGTGGTTTAAACTGGCATTGTGTCGTTTGGATTAGCGTTATGCTATCATTACTCTTGATTTTAATTGAAGTTTGCCTGAAACAAGGCTGAAAGCCACTATTTGTAAAGGGCCACAAAAAAACGAGAGTAATTCGACTGCGCGCAGTCGACTGGTATGCCTCCGCTCTCCCGCACAAACACTTGAGTATTGACATATTTGACCCTTGACCTTTATCATATCTGGCCCAAAATCTAATCAGTTAATTGCCCTGTCTAACTTTACCTTTGTACCAAGTTTGATGAAATTCTGTCCAATATTTCTTGAGTTAGGGCGTAAACAGTAAAATTTCAGAGTTTGACCTTGACCTTTGACCCTTGACCTTTATCACATCTGGCCCAAAATCTAATCACTTAATTGCCCTGTCTTACTTTACTTTTTTACCAAGTTTGATGAAATTCTACAATTTGCTTCTTGAGTTATTGCGTAAACGAAAATCCGGACGGACGAACGGACGGGTGGACAACCCGGAAACATAATGCCTCCGACACCCTTGGTGCGGAGGCATAAAAAAAGATGAAAAACTGGCAAAACCTTCACCTAGTCCTGAAACAAGGAAACCTCATCATAGTGTTACGAATTTGGAAGCCTTGTGCACACAGACAGACAGCAGTCCCCAAGTTTAGTTATCTCGATAAGTATGTGTTTTATAGTTGGGGTCCCCTATCTGTGTCTAACGGGAATTACATGTGTGCGCTGCGGAGTTTCTTTTACAACAAATCTCCTACTCACCGCACACGACGTCCAGCCGACGTGCCGACCACGCGTACGTGGGCGGAGATTTTCATCGCCTCAGCTCCGACTCCACCCCTTGTCCAATCACGCACAGAGGGCAACTTTCCCACGACACCCCGGCCAATGAGGGTTGAGATGCCACAGAGGGCGACTTTCCCACGGCACCCCGGCCAATGAGGGTGGAGATCACGTACAGAGGGCCGGACTCCCACGACACCCCGGCCAATGAGGGTTGAGATGCCACAGAGGGCGACTTTCCCACGACACCCCGGCCAATGAGGGTGGAGATCACGCAGAGGGCGACTTTCCCACGACACCCCGGCCAATGAGTTGAGATGGCCACAGAGGGCGACTTTCCCACGACACCCCGGCCAAGGAGGGTGGAGACCGCCTCAGATGGCGATTTTCTCACCCCGGACAAGGAAGATATAAAGGAACGCCAGGCTGGGGAGGTGGTCATCTTGGGGTCGCGGGTCTTGGTGCTGGCTGGTTCGTCTGGTCCTGGTCATCGTCGTCTCTGATCTTCTCCTTGGTCTTGGTTGATTGGTGCGTGGCCGGTTGGAGAGCACGTACCTGGTGCTTGGAGCGGCATCGTGTTGCGGGTTCGAGTCCCGCCAAGCCGGATCGTCAAGGGCCGCACGAGGCGGGAAGGTTCAAGCTAGCATCCTTACCTCCAGCTCACCTTCCCTCCGAGCTGGGGTATCAATAAAGGCTGCGGCCATCATTTATTTGGGGGGTGTGTGTCTTGTGTGGGCCCGTCTTCAAGTAGAATTGTGTAAGTGCTTTCTTTTGCTCATTGTGCATTACATTTCTTATTCGGATTAACTCTGCTCTTTGTGTGCTTCCCTCCCCGATTATTATTATAAATAAATTTCCCTATTGTTGAATGTCCCAGCTCATTCCCTGTCATTTATTTCATTGGCTTAGCACGGTGCGTGTTGAGAAACAGCAAGGCAGTAAATTGTGCATTTGAACCGACAGGCCTCGGTGACCATCCGCTCGGGTTACACACGGTTCGA
>CM068953.1:61857136-61872492 GCA_035128595.1 Eptatretus atami
AGTGCGTGCTATGTGAGTGTTGTGTTGTTTATGTGTGTGTATGTGTGTTTATGTGCGTGTATGTGGTGTATGTGTGTTTATGTGTGTGTATGTGTGTATGTGTGTTTATGTGCGTGTATGTGTGTATGTGTGTGTATGTTGTTGTGGTATGTTGTGTATGTGCTGTATGTGCGTATGTGTGTGTACGTGAGTGTATGTGTGTTTATGTGCGTGTATGTGTGTGTATGTGTGTATGTGCGTGTATGTGAGTGTATGTGTGTGTATATGTGAGTGTATGTGTGTATGTGTGTGTATGTGCGTGTATGTGTGTGGTATGTGAGTGTATGTTTGTATGTGTTTGTATGTGTGTGTATGTGAGTGTATGTGTGTTTATGTGCGTGTATGTGTGTATGTGTGTGTATGTGCGTGTGTATGTGTGTGTATGTGTGTGTATGTGTGTATGTGTGTATGTGTGTTATGTGAAGTGTATGTGCGTGTATGTGCGTGATTGGTATGCCCATACTCGGATTTCAGAAGGTGGAACGGAGTCCTCCACGGCTCGAAGTATCCACCTCCGGTTCGGGGGAGGGGAGGGAGGGGGGGGGGTCACGATTCATGGACTAAGCTGTGAAGATTTTATTCCTTGTTCTCAAAGTTTCGTTCCGAGGGTTCTTTTCAGGCTCGTCACTGAACCTCGGACAGCCTCCATATGCAATTCGTTTGTCGTATTCCCAAGGAAGGATGTTTCTAAGATCTTAGTAAGGGAGAGGTGCGTGTGTGGTGTGGTGTGAATGTAAATGTCCATCGGCCTTTAACCGTGATCGATTATCTTTGAAACCCGATTTATATGCTTCAGCGCGTCTGAAAGAATGAATTCCTTGCACAACAAAGTACAACAAATGCATCACTAGGTGAAATTAATCGTTAAACACGAAGACCCACCTTTTCATTGATACAGTCACCACAACGTTCCTTCAAACGAATATCCGTTTTACCCCCGAGCATGCTGATTGGCTTATCGTGTTTCCAACACCGCGTTCTGATTGGATGAATGTTTCGAAAACTGCGACCTGAGTGGCTAATTGTAAAGCAACGTCACATTTCTGGATGAAATGCCGGAGATCGTAAATTATAAAAAATAATTTTTTGATACTACATAATGGCATTTGCATTCGCAGACTAATAAGTAAACTGCACGTAAGTAAACCATTAGGAAAATAATGTAGTTTTATTTGAAAACGGTGAGCGGGAGAAACTATTTTCTAGCTAGTAGATAGACACACTGAATAAATATTATGTTATTAACCGTTTATACAATCAGGTTTTATTCAAAATAAAGTGAAAGTGTGATCCGAAGAAGAAATAGTATTGTCAACATGAAAATGGAGGACAAAAGAAACAATAATATCGTCACAAGCGGCGGTTTTGCAGTTTTTCTCTCAGACTGGACGTGGCGTTCACGCGTTCGAACCTCAAGAATTCACCCATTGGTTTATGCTATGCACGTGACCTGTGTCGTCACCACATAAGAAAATGTACACTTTAAATATTCCCAAGAATAAACACAGGAAAAGTAGAACTTATCAAATGGAAACAACCGGGGTCACGGCCTCAACAATTCAAGGCAGAACATGTAAAAAAAAAAGCATCAACTTGAGGCGTTAATATCTCGGGAAACCGACCGGAGAGCGAGGTCAATCAACCAACGTACTCATGAAGGGAGAGTGTTAGTGGGCCTCGGGCCGAGGCGGTCAAGAAAGGTCTTCAGTCCATGAACGAGCGAGTGTGCAGCAGCTGTTCGCTCAAACCACTGAGGGTTTCCCGTGCCATATTGCACGATCCCCCAAAAACGTTAGACGACCCCGTTCGAATTCTTCTTCTTCTTCTCCTGTGTAATTTAATTAATTGCCACATTGGACTCGTGATGAATGCATTTGTAAACCTAAACACGTTGCACGTGGGCTTAAACATTGTTGGGATTATTTACACACCGCACTGGTTCGCAAATGAAAACTTATCCCTCTTCTGAGCAGCAGGTGGTCATCAAATGGTCCTTCGCTGTTGAAGCAGTCCTGGGTGGCAGGAATGCAATGCGGGGGGGGTGGAGGATCATGCGGGGGGGGGGGGGTGGAGGATCATGCGGGGGGGGTGGAGGATCATGCGCGGGGGGGTGGAGATCATGCGGGGGGGGGGAGGATCATGCGGGGGGGGGGTGGAGGTCATGCGGGGGGGGGGTGGAGGATCATGCGGGGGGGTGGAGGATCATGGGGGGGAGTGGAGGATCATGTGGGGGGTGGAGGATCATGGGGGAGGGGGTGGAGGATCATGGGGGGAGGGGGTGGAGGATCATGGGGAGGGGTGGAGGATCAGGGGGGAGGGGTGGAGGATCATGGGGGAGGGGGTGAAGGATCATGGGGGGGGGGGGGGTGGAGGGGTCATGGGGGGAAAAAAAACCGAAACGTAGGTGGGACCTGTAATGTACTCGATAAACAGGGATGAAGGTTCTGAAGTGGAAACAACAGGTACCTTGGCGGGTCACATGACTCTCTTAACCACGCCCTGGTGCACCTATGTGTGCATGCATCATCATAAACTGTACTGATACATCTCAGGACCACATGGCCGTTTGTTGGTGGCAGTCTTCATGACCCACGTTGAACGAAGATCTTCTTTGGCCTGGAGGCCATCATATGGGTTGTTACGACCTAGCCCTCGGGTAGAGGGCTCGGGTAGCGTCTTGGTCCGGAGGTCCGAATCGACGTTCTCGGGAGACCAATACGTACCCCGTGTGCGGTCGCGCTGTATCAGCAATCAGATGTGACCGAGCGACGTTAACATCCTCATGCTGATGCCAATTCAAACACCCACTCTTCAACGCACAGTATCGTATGCAAGTCCAATAATGTAATGCAAAATTCAAAACAGAGGAATAAATGCAAATGTTTTACTCAGGACACGAAACACAGGGTAAACCACCAAGCAATGAATAGACCATGTTACAAAAAAATATTTAAAAAAGGAATGCAATAAAACATATTCATTGATAATAATTAAGAAATTAAAGGACAGGCACCAAGACAAAATGAATGACAATTCCACCACGCACCAGGGATCCCTAGCTAATCCCAAGGGAAAAGGGGGGGGGGAGGTAAAGCAAAATAACATTTGCCTAGATATAAGAAAATAATCTGTAAAGGAGAAGGTGGGGGGGGGGAAGAGGCAGAAGAGAAGCAGAAGAAGCAGAGGCAGAAGAAGAGGCAAAGAAGAAGAAGAAGAAGAAGAGCAGAAGAAGAAGAGCAGAGGAAAGAGGCAGCAGCAGAAGAAGAAGAGGCAGCAGGAGAAGAAGAAGAAGCAGAAGAAGAATGAAGGAGAAGAAGAAGAAGAAGAGAAGAAGAAGAAGAAGAAGAGGCAGAAGAAGATGAGGCAGAAAGAAGAAGAAGAAGAAGAGAAGAAGAAGAGAAGAAGAAGAAGATGAAGAGGCAGAAGCAGAAGAGGCAGAAGAAGAAGAAGAAGAATTCAGGCCTATTTGAGTTGACGTTCCAAAGGCCTTGCCCCATCCACAGACTGACACTTCACCACCACCTCCTCTCTGGAATGGTTCTCAACATCGCTAAAATAACGAACTGGAGCAATTCCTGCAACACCTTGAAATCACACGTTGCATCAGGAGGAGGAAACGCTTCTGCTCCCCCTCCGCCCAACGTGTCCCAGTGAGACTCTCCCTGCCTCAGTGTCTTCAACACAGACGGTGCCTCCAACAGGCGGCCCTCGGAGGGATCACTCCAATCCTCAACGAGGTCGTACAGGCCAGGTATCTCATCACACAGGCCAGACACACGTCCTCCGTTCATTCCCGCCTTTTCTCTCACCTCTCACTAGCCTTTCTGCCCGCTTCTTCTTCTTCAGTTCCTTTTTTACTTTTCTTTTTTTTTTGAAAATCCACACAGTACCGGCGCATGAGATCATGTGGAGGCCTCGAAAGAGAATAGAAAGAGAAGGTGAAGGAAGGTCCTGCAGCAGAACTGAAACAAAAAAAAAGGAAGAAAGAAACCACCTTGAGAACCACAGCAACACCAATGCCTAGGCCCCCCCCACCCCCATGAACGTAACAGGGTAGACTACCCTCCAGCCCCTGAGGATTATTCTGCCTCACTTGCCACAAAGCTCATTGACGTAAAGGCCACAACGACAAGTGGTCCTTGGTGCCAACGTTGAAGAACAGGGCCACATGAAAGTAGTCCTTGGAGGTTAACTTGGGGAGGCGTGACAAGGGTGAAAGGCAATGGACAGGACAACAGGCACAGGCATGGCAAAGGCCAACCGGACTCGGCAGGCATCGCTGTCCGGCCTCTTGGTGCATACGTACCTGAGGGAGGTGGTGGCGGTGCCGGCCAATCTGAGAACGTACTCGGCCCTAATCCAACCGTTTCCCCGTTAAATCTCATGGGCCAATCCTCATCACGGTCCATGCTCCCCAGTCCATACCTGTGCCTGCTATACTCTAGCCCCCCTCTTCAAATTGTCCCTATGTCTCCTAACTAGAATGTCTGTGTCTTTGGTTCCCCTCAGTCGGTGCCAATTTCCAAATAAAATCTCTCAAGTCCCCTAAGGATCCCTTCAAAGGAAAAGGTGGATTTGTGGGAACCTCAGCGCAAGTTCAAGGAACGTCTGCAGGTCCCACGGCTTCTCTAGGCGGGCAAATCCAGAGGCCGGTGGTTTCCTGAGTGGTGGATGGTGTAAAGGGGCAAACACAATTAACACTCCTAAGGACTCTATCCATTATCACATCAACAACTCGAAGGGCACTCGGTAGACCGCATACCTCTGCCATGTAATGCTGATCCACGAGAACATATCGGGCCCAATATATTTTTGAAATATCATGCTATATATCGTTTTTGGCTCCATCTCTCAATGGTGAAGAATCACTGAAAAATTAAATACTTATCGTATCCAGATCCGGATCTTCACCAAAATCGAATCAATTCTTCCCTGTCACACACCAAACATGTCCACCAAGTTTCATACGAATCCATCCACAACTTTTTGAGATATCGTGCTATATATCGTTTGTGGCCCTCTCTCAATGGTGAAGAATCACTTGAAAAATTATCGGATCCGGATCCTCACCAAAATCTAAGCAGTTCTTCCTTGTCACACAGCGAACCTGTCCACCAAATTTCATCCGGATCCGTCCACAACTTTTTGAGATATCCTGCATGCAGACAGACAGACAGACAAGCCGGTAGGCGGACGATGGGTAGTCGACTACCCAATATAACCTGACGGATGGGCCCGTTCGATGGGGAATGACCTGGATTAAGCACAAAAAATTCATGATTCTAGCTTCAAGGGTTAATGCTGCAGATTGTTTTTTCGTTAAAATACCCCCACATTTAGAGGTTTTTCGGCCGTTGCTAGGAACGGAGGGGTCCATAGCAACGTTCTTTCTCACACATAACTAGGACATACCATGAACCTACCATACCAGTTTCATGTATATCTGACTCATAGTCTCTGAGATATAACGAACTTCATTTTTTTTATTGTTTTCGACCAGGGTTCATTCAAAGTCTATCTTCTCCGAAAGTTTTCATAGGATCAGGCTGGAAATTTTTGACAATATGGCTGAATGTACTGCCCACAGTCACTCGTGGCCCGATTTTTGATTTTCGAAAAAATAATTTTTTATGATTTTTCAAAAATTTCAAAGTCCCGTTGCTAGGCAACGGTGGTGTCCATAGCAACGGTTTTCATTTGCACACAACTAGGTCATGGTATGAACCTACCAACCAAGTTTCATCGAAATCGCCATTGTATTAACGGAGCACTGGACCGAACAGAGGGACAGACAGACAGACAAACATATCGACGGAAATACTGATAATAAGGGAGAAAGAAAAAAATCTCAAAAACATTTTTTTTTGAGATTTTTTTTTTTTCGACTAGATCGACTACCCAACAGACAGACAGAGACACAGAAGAAGGGGTGAAAAATTAACCTCCAGTCGGTGGTAGAGGTAATAAACTTCCCCGGACTTTCCAATGCATCTCTTTAAACGATTCAAACAACCTAATATAACCCGTCACTCTGCACATTCGTGCTCATAATAGTTAGGGCCTTACCCTCTGTTTTTCATCGGTGCCTCCGCACAATTTCCTGGGAGGCAATGTGGCTCCATTAGCAGGTCTGCACACCTGCATACTCACACAATGGCACCCCCAGCACGCTGAGGCTGTCTCCGAGGTTATCTGCTCCATTCCGAATTATGGGGGAGCTCTCCTGGCTTTCCCCTACCCCCAGTGGCATCACTGGCAACTGGCAATCCAGTCCCTTCTCCATGGTTACCCAGGCCCATACACAAATTTAGCATACCCACCATGGGCTCATGACCTACCCTGGCAGGTAATGTGAGATTTGGCACGGAGACTTACCAGATCGAGTCATCTCAGACGGCGTCCGTGATTGCTTAGCAACCCCTCGGGTTGCGCAATCATCCATGGCTCGCCGGCTTCAATGTCAACGGTTGGGAAGGCAATCTGAGAGAGGCCACTCGTGACCTGGCAACGTGCCCGTCACAATATTATACATCCAATGTGTTGATACACACCATCAAAATATCTATGGTATGTAGAGTACACCTAGTTCCTTTCAGAATTATTATGGGATGTGTATCCAGCAATTCAGCAAACTGCACAGGTCTGTAGTACTACGAATGGACTTCCAGAATCGTTAATATTTGTACGTTGCACGATTCTACAATATCAATATTTGAGACAAGTTAGAGGGGCTGTACAAAGAAAGGTCTGTCGAAACTTCATGCCTCAGTAACAAGAACCACCTTCGCCGTTTAAGTCTTTCCCGACAGTGGTGTCGGAGTCATTGCAATGACATGTGCACAATATTTAGTTAACTGAATGAAAAGGAGGAAAGAAAAGTGAAATGAGGCACACCGAGTACTTTCTTGGGTCGAGACATTAAACAGAGATCAAACCTATTGACAATCATTGTAGGTAAGTGTTGTACAGATCGATAAACTACAAGAACTTTATGACTAAAATGGTCGATTAAAATATATGACGAAAAATAAATAAAAGAATTGGTTGTTTCAGCTCGTCTTTGGCTTGAAATCAGGACATTACACCCCACAATAATAAATGAAACAATTTGAAGACGATCTGTTCTCTTGAGCAAGCAGCTGCAATAAATCTATCATAATTCCAGCAATCTCTGTGTGTGTGTCTGTCTGTTTGTCTGTCTGTCTGCGACCGCCGTTTCTCGATGACCGCCGGTCCGATCGGATTGAAACTGCCAGGAATATTTGCCGGGGACCCGCGGATGTGCCTTTTCGAGGTTTGATATCGATCAGACAAGCGGTTCCCAAGTTACGGCCATTTTACTGCCTTTTCAGTGTTGAAAAGGTGTATATATGGGAGCTGAAGGTGTCGTTCCACCTTCTCACCTTATCATGCCAATTTTTCCCAAATTATTAATAACCGGACGACCACCGGTCCGATCTGATTGAAACTTGCCAGGAATATTGCCGGGGACCCGCGGATGTGCCTTTTCGAGGTTTGATATCGATCGGACGAGCGGTTCCAAGTTACGGCCATTTATCTGTCGACCAATGACAAGACACGTGCTACGACATCACGAATGACGTCACAATTAATGTTATTTATTTATTTTTTTTTGCACGATTGACGGTTCGATCTGATTGAAACTTGCCAGGAATATTGCTGGGGACCGGGATGTGCCTTTTCTAGGTTTGATATTAATCGGACGAGCGGTTTCCAAGTTACGGCCATTTATCTGTCGACCAATATCTGCGAGAGAGGGGACGGGAGAGGGGGGGATGAGAGTGGGGCGAGAGAGAGGGCGAGCGAGGAGGGGAGAGAGGAAGGGCAAGCCTCGGGGGGAGAGAGGGGCAAGAGAGGGGGGCAAGAGAGGGGAGAGAGAGGGGGGTGGGAGTGGGGACGAGAGGAGAGGAGCGAGAGAGGGGGATGGGAGAGGGGTGTGAGAGGGGGGTGTGAGTGGGGCGAGAGAGGAGGGGGAGAGAGGAGGGGGGAGAGAGGAGGGGTGAGAAAGGGGGAGAAAGAGGGGGAAAGAGGGGGGGGAGAAAGAGGGGGGAGAAAGAGGGGGGGAGAAAGAGGGGGGAGAAAGAAGGGGGGGGGAGAAGAGGGGGGGGAGAAAGAGGGGGGAGAGAGTGGGGGGAGAGAGTGGGGGGGAGAGAGAGGGGAGGAGGGGGGCAAGAGACGGGCGAGACTAGGGGGGAGCGAGAAGGGCGAGAGAGAGGGGCGTCACAATTCTTCTTCGTTTGATATGACGTCACAATTGACGCTGGGGACCTGAGATGTTTCCCGGGTGTTTCCCAAGTTATGGCCATTTATGATACGGTTGGTCCGATCTAATTGAAATAATGCCCCAATCCAGTCGTCCTTTACGCACCTATGGGCCCGCCCCTACGGGTCCGCCCCTACGGGCCCGTACTAGTACTCAAAATGAAAGCAAATACATTGAAGATTATGAAGGCTTGGAGTGGAGAAGAATTCCCTTTACACAATCCTCTTATTCTAAATATTTTGCAATGGGATTGATATACATAAAAGTCATTATCTTTTCATACCGATACTGATGATGCATCAAAACGGTTTCCTAAATGTCCATTTAGTATCAAGTTTTTGTTTTGTTTTTTAAACATGATTTAAGGCCCATAGTGGAGCTGCCACACATACATCGACATACAGACAAACACCAACTTAGCTTGGGGTAAGACAAGTGCCGTCACTTCCTGGGATACTCGAGGAAGCAGTGACGTCACAATGGCACCGCTTTTCTCACTGCACTGGGCGGGGCCTTTCCCCAAGGAGGAATTTCCTCCTCCCCATGGATGGCAACTTATGGGAATTGTCCATGCTCATCCATTTAAATGCTGAACGGCAAGCAAGGAAGCACCATTTATTAGGTCTTTGGGAGGACTCGGCCAGGGTTCCAACTGCCGACCTCTCAGACTCAAAGCGGATGCCCTAAACATTGCATCACTGAGTCTGGTTAACTTCATACAAAAAAAATAAAATAAAATAAAAGTTTTATTTAGTACAAAGCAACAAAATGTTACATTGAAACAAAACATCCTACACAATCCACATTCAGTGTTCATGTTTATGTTTATTATATTTATGGCACAGGAACTAAACTAAAGATAATAGCTGTCATGTCTTCGATGCATAATAAAATGAGCTGCTATTCACCCGACCATTTAAGCCCAAATTGTATAAACGAGGAAAGTCTGGAGGGTATTTAACCTTGTGGCGTTGTCAAGCAAGTTAGAACCCAGTCAAGTCAGTGCAGTGTGAAAACAAAAAGCAAACTTGGAAAATGAGTCTTTTAAAAGCCTATAAGGAACAAAACCTGAATATTCATAAACAATATAATATAAGATTTTCATTTCTTCTTCGGTCCCAAATGCAGCGGTTGTCCGATATCCTTCCCTCGTAGTTTGATTTCTGCCACGGGAAGCGTTTGGTTAGAAAAGGAGAATTACAGGAACCATCCTCAAGCCCGGAACCCCCCAATGAACATGGATAAGCACAAAGACACCAGGAGGAAGAGAAGAAACGAGTAAATAAATAAAGGGTGCACAACACTCACCGAGCACACGCTCAATCTTGCCCAGGACCACATTGTTGGGGATGGCTCGGCCGACCTCATAATCTGTAACAATCTGTGGTTTTTCACTGATTCTCTAAGTGAGGAAAAAAAAAAAGAAGACAAAACTCAATAAGAACATGTGCAGTCCATGGAAGTAGACCTGTTGATACATTCTCAACAAAGGTCAGCACCTATCAACTGATGCAATGCGCAAAGATGCTTGGTGACAAAATCAGTTAGCTCCATTAAACAAGGAGGACACACTCCAAAGACCACAAACATTAGATAGATTTCCAAACGAAGTACAGAGTTTGCACAAATATTCCACTGGGAGTTCAGCAGCCAATCAGATTACATGGTTGCATACATTAAAAAAAACAAACAAGTGAAATCCTTCAATACAGCGCGTGTGGTGAAGCAAATGAGTACACTAATGTCAAAATATGCAATTTATGCTTTTTCAGTTGAAAAACAATTAAAAAGCGTACTTAATATTTGAAATGTAAAAATCTTGTTATTATTGTGATAAGCACCTTTATATATAACAGAAGGAATGAAATCGTTCGATACAGCATGGCAGGAGGCGCAAAGAATGATGGCATAAGAAGAACTAGCTTTCAGCGTTCGGCGATCGGCGCGAAATGCGATGGTGGGCGGAAATGACGTCTTTCGGCGCGAAATGCGATGGTGGGCGGAAATTACATCTTTCGTTCGTTCGTACATGAGAGGGGTGCGTTTCTTGGTTTTTCCCGTCAAGCAATAAATTAAATGGTTTTCACATATATAACACATTAGTTTCACAAATTTCCATTGAAATACTCGGATATTTCCGTCAATTCTCGCTATTTCCGTCTAGGTTACGCACTGCATCTACCGGACGGCCGTCAGTGCTGTCTTGAGGCACGTGGGGGGGGGGGGACAGGGGACACCGGGAGACGTGGTAGACACCGGGGACATTTCAAACTCGGTGCAATTGTATACAGCGCACGCGCTGTAAAAACAATATAAAAACATGTGAGTGTGAGAGATATTCCGTTCCACCCATTGGTTGGACAGTTTGCCCGACTACACCCACAATTATAACCTGATGAAAATCAGCTGCCATTTCAGTGATAGGCAAAGCCAAAGACATCTTCGGAAGAGTCATATTCACAATAGACATATCTTCCCGATAAGTTTTCCCTTCAGTGTAAAACAACCAACACGACTTGAAAAGGATAATCAAATATAGAAAAGTTGGAGCCGATCGGCATCACGGACTTTGTGAAGATCACAGTAAGTATTGACCACAGCGATCGAGGCAGCAGTCTGTTGTCTATACATTGCCCAAATAATTATGTGGCATTCTCTCAAATGAGGGCTTTTACTCCAAAGGTTATGCGGGTCCTTGCTACAATTTCTGACTATTTTCTCTTAAATGACTCGACAAGGGACCATAAAACCCATGTCATCTTAAACGTCCTTGTCCGAGGACTCCAGGAACCTCGCGACATCGTGAAAGAAAACATGTTATTATTTACTTTGAACGAGTTGTTTGTATTGTGACGGTTGTGGCCTGTGGTTGGACTTCGTGCACCCCCCCCCCCCCCCCCCCCCCCCCCCCCCCCCCCACCCCCAACCCCCACCCCCTGAGGGAATGGAAGTAAACACAGATATTCATCAGTTATTTTAGTATTCTGTTTAGAGTAAGATTATTCATATATATCTGATCAATATGCGTTGAGTTTGTGAGCAGATAGGGTATTGCTCCCTTCCCATCCCCTTTTTCTTTCATCTCTCTATCTATTATTTCCAACATTTTCTTACAATTCACACCATTCACATTCATTACAATACATGCTAACAAACCCATTCACTCAATTGCTCACCTGGTGGCAGAATAACAGTGATGCCCTGGCACCAAGGACCCATAAGTTGTTTCGACCCCTTCATGTGACGTGAACATGGCATGGCAAAGCCAATGACGAGCAACTAGCGAGGGGGATGGTCAGGGTATAAAACCCAGAGTGTGCGTGATTATATATATATATAATCACGCTCGATTCTCCAGAGCAGTTCAAGAGCCTGTGCCCCATAAACATTCTCCGCCTTTCACTTAGTCCGTGAGAACGAAGTTTCACATTTTACTCGCCTCACTTTCCCTCGCACCTCAAATCTTTTTCATTGACATGCATTGACTTTATTTTCCTCAGAACAATGCTTCTTCCTCTTCACATTTTTCCTCAGTTTTCTCTGTGGCTTTACTGAAGTCCACATGGCCTGGCGCACCGTTTTCATCATCAACGACAATTCACAATCCCTCGCCATCAGCCCTAACCCCCAGATACACATAGCCGCGCAAGTCATAGTGTTGGGCAAACGGAACTCCTGTAGTTTCCCCGTAGGACCAGGGCAATGCCGCAGGAGGGAGTGAGGGACCATGCCCAAACCATGAGTTTGGACCATCACACCATCAGCAATAACCGTGAGGAATTTAATCCATGAGGAATTAAAGAAGAAACCCTGAAATCCACATCTGTAGACCTGACAGGCTCTGGGGTTGTCATTTTAAAACAGATGGACTATGTGAACAAAATGATGGATATCCTACAGGATAAGTCCAAGTTTCGACAGCTGGGAAGCGTTCATAAACTTGATCGTATGTCACGCTTGGAGAATCAAATCTGCAACAGGTTGCTCTAGCTGCATACACGTGGTGAACAATCTTCGTCTGAGAATGTACGACCAACCGAAGATTCACAAGCAGAATGTTCCACAGAGACAAATTCTGTCCATGGTCAGCTCTGCCCAACATCAGTTGGTAAAATGGCTGGGAGAGTTACTGCAATCAACACTTGAGTCGGTCTCCAGGTTTGTCATTAGAGATTCTTTCACTTTTGCTGATGCCATAAGGGAGACCTATTGGTATAGAGAATGTAATGTGTTCTTTTGACTGACAGCCTGTTCACAAACGTCCATTTGACAGAGACCACTGATATATGCGCACATCTGCTAATACACACGGAACTTGAGCATCCGCCCATTTATGAATTTGTCTTCGTGGAATGGATAAACATGGCTACAAGGGATGTTGAGTTTAGCATTAACAACATTGCATTCGTCCAAATTGATAGTGTGGCCATGGACTCTCCCTTGGGCCCAATTTTAGCGAACATTATTTGTTGGTTATGAGGAATTGGAGAAGCTGACCAAGTTGCAGGTATCTCAATCTCCCATCTTATATTTCAGACATGTGGACAACATATTTTGCTTGTTTGAATCACGTGAAGTCTGTGACCACGTCTTGAATGAATTGAATCATCTTCATCCTGCCCTCAGGTTCACTAAGGAATTGTAACACTGGTTGCCTACCTTTTTGGGATGTCATGGTGGAGAGATCTGCATCATCATTTCCTACATCCATCTACAGGAAGTCCAATTTCACCATATACTCATTGGGACTCCTTTAGTTAAATGAGATACAAGATTAGTTTGATCAATGTAATGTACTGGTGAGTCGAGCTAAGAGGATATGTTCCAACTCCAAGCTTCAGAACAAGATGGACAAGATTGATGGCATCTTCAATGAGAATGGAGGAGGGTGAGGAGGGGAAGACAGAGTTGGGGTTGGGAGGGGTGGAGCAAAGATGTAAAGAGTTGGGGGGGGGGTTGCGGGTTTTTTCAGGTGGGGGGGAGATTTGACGCCTTAGGGTTGGGAGAGAGAGGGTGAAGAGGGGTTGGGGGGGGGAGCAAAAATGGGACAGAGTTGGGAGGGGAATGTTGGGCTTGGGGGAAGGGGGTTGAGGAGTTGTGTGGGTGGGGTGTGGCGAGGGGGTTTGAAGGCTTGGAGTGGGGACTGATTTTAGGGTTTGGAGGGGTAGGTTCATGACTCGGGGTTTGTGATTTCTGGGGGAGGGGAAAGGCCTGAGGTCTAAAGTCACATTTTACGTTGCCGGATATTCCGCAGATCCCTGATAGAATGCTTATATTCAATATCCCAGACTATCAACTCAACATGATAGTACAAAGCAATTTGCTCCATCCTGCACATAATAAATATTTGCAATATACCTACGTGGAATGACGTTGAACTCCCTCCCCGCCCCCAAATTAGTTATTGGGATTGTTGTAATCAATGCCAGATCTGCATACATACATGCATGAATCGTGATGGTGATAAATGTGTGGTCAAGGGACTAAACGGATTGGATAAGAAGTCCCGCAGACCTAGTTGCCCTTGTTGATGCCAACGAGAGAAGGAAGATGTGAAGGGGGCATGGGCCGAAGTACTTGAGCTAAGCACACGACTAATGTGTGAGAAAACCTGAGTGGGGGTAGGGGATTAAATGTCGATTGAAATCCACAAAACTACATTTAGAGAGACTTACAAACAAGGTCTGCCAAGCCATTTGAAAAGCTTAAGATTGGTGGAGATGCTAACACATATTGGATAAGTAAGCCAAAGAAGTATTCTAATTGTAGTGAAGAGTACAATGTTGTGTCTATTTGCACGTAGGGCTGGCAGGATGGCCTAGAGGTATGCACACTCACCTCCAAGATGTCTAGCATGGGCTCCAATCCCAACCCAGCCCTAAACTGTCATCCCGGTATTTAACAGGCAGGGCGATTCATCAATGTGTGTGCCGTCCCTCTGATGGACGTTAAACTGGGCATCCCGTCTGCCGACATTAGTTGATGGATATTAGAGATCCCACGGTGTTATTCATTAAGAGTTGGTGAGCTATCGCCAGCACCATGAACAGATTCCAAATTCCTGCCCTAACCCCCAGAGGGCATTGTATCAGCGACACAGCCTCACCCTCCGCCAATGATGCACAGCCTTGTGCTGCAATTATTATGAAGCTCCAAATACATTATCATAGGATCAGAATTGCTTGTGCCAAATAGCCTGCACAGGAGCAGTGTCTAGATCAGGCCACCAATTGCATTTAACATGTAGAACAGCTTTAAAGGGTCTCCATACACTGTCCATCACTGCCTGCACAAGGTGCTCGAAGATGACATACTGTGGCGAGGTCCTTTTGATTGAGTCCCTTTTCTTGACGGCCTTTTTGGATGAGTTTCCCGACCTCCATTGGAACGCGTGTGTGATGGAGCTCCTCCGTCTCACGGTCGAGCTTTGCGGTGTTCCGACTCAGCACATGCTGTTTGTTCTGCCCAGCAGACCCTGAGTAGGGGTGAGGACACGGATTTGGCTTTGCAAACCATTGTACAAGTATGCAAGGAGAGCAACACCATGCATGTGCAAGGCAATCTCGATACAATCCATGTTTCATAATGATAGACCAAAACAAAACTGTGACAAAGAAATGGGACACAGGGCAAAGCAACTGATACTTACACTTTTTTGTTGTCTCTACATCTTGTCCTTTTCTTTGTGCAGCAGCAACTGCCTGAAAAAAAAAGTCATCTACTGCTTGGTATCTGGAAGTTTTTGGCAAATGAAGCAGCAGCTGGGCTCAATAGTTTACTGGCATTTTAGACATGTGTAATATATCATCCCTACTTTTAAATGCATGATATAAGTGCAGCAGAATTCAAACACACCTCAGTATGATACAAAAGATGGATATGGCTCAAGTACAAGCAAAAGTTTGCATATTTAGGGTAATTCAACATTGCCAATTTTTATCCCACCACTTCCCCCCAATATACACTACCGGTCAGTCAAAAGTTTTAGAACACCCCCATTTTTCCAGTTTTTACTGAAATTTAAGCAGTTCAA
>CM068953.1:61909331-61922437 GCA_035128595.1 Eptatretus atami
ATAACAAGGAACTTCGATGGAGGACAACAAGGACCTTCAACGTTGGATAATAAGGAACTTCAATGGAGGATAACAAGGAGCTTTGATGGAGGATAACAAAGAACTTCAACATAGGATAATAAGGAACTTCGATGGAGGACAACAAGGAACTTCGATGGAGAATAACAAAGACCTTCAACGTTGGATAATAAGGAACTTCGATGGAGGATAACAAGGACCTTCAAGGAAGGATAACAAGGAACTTCGATGGAGGATAACAAAGAACTTCAATGAAGGATAACAAGGAACTTCGATGGAGGACAACAAGGACCTTCAACGTTGGATAATAAGGAACTTCGATGGAGGATAACAAGGACCTTCAAGGAAGGATTACAAGGAACTTCGATGGAGGATAACAAAGAACTTCAACGTAGGATAATAAGGAACTTCGATGGAGGATAACAAAGAACTTCGACGGAGGATAATAAGAAACTTTGATGGAGGATAACAAGGAACTTCGACGGAGGATAACAAGGAACTTCAACGTAGGATAATAAGGACCTTCAACGTAGGATAACAAGGAACTTCGACGGAGGATAACAAAGAACTTCGATGGAGGATAACAAGGAACTTCAACGATGCAGTATTGGAAGATGTACATTTTGGATTTGGTTTGAAGTCGATACGTCCATTTTAGCGGACGTTATTGCGAAAATAAGAATTTCGGTTTTTCGGTGACCTTGACCTTTGACCTAGATTCACCAAAAATGACAAGTGTCTAAGTTGGACCATTGCCGACGTCTGTACCCAGTTTGGTCATGATTGCTGAAACGGTGTGGCTGCTACAGGGTAAACAAACAGACAGACAGACAGACAGACACACACAACCGACCAACATAATTGCCGCAATCCGAAGGATTCCGGCAATTCGCAAGACAAACAGATGCAAAGGGGTAAAAACATTAACTCCTTCACCTTCGGTGGCGGAGGTAACGAGACGCCACCAGGATTTGGAGGAGGGAGACAGGTTTGAGAGTTCAGACTTGCGATGAGAAAGATGTTGTTTTTGGCTTTCCTGAGGGTAGACACACACTTGTTCCGAGCTTTGTGGAAAAAAGTGAGGTTGCCTTCAGTTGGATTAGCCTTCCATGAAGTGAAAGCAAGTTGTTTCAGAACAGCCGCCTCACCACAAGCTTCAGTGTGCCATGGGCGGAGGAAGGGTAGGACAATTGAAGACGAGATGAGATAAATCTGTGCATGAGAGAGCAAGTTTCTTTGAAAGAATTCCCAGGGCGAGTTTATGTCGGAGGAAGTAGAAATGGGAGACCGGTCTAGAAGTTTGATGGCTGCTTGAAGTCCCTGCCAGTTGGCATGAGTGAAATGCCAGACTTGACGGTGCTGATGTGGTTCTCTAATAACAGCTAGAGAGAGGTCTGCTTTGACAAGCACGTGGTCAGATGAACCAATTGGAGCAGAGGAAGAATAACAGATATTTCCAGGGAAATTGGTCAAAATCAGATCCAGAAGAGATGGATTACCGTTGGTTGAGATCCGGGTCAGGAAGTTGACCGATTGAGTCAGTCCCAATGAGTCACAGAAGTCTTTTGCTGAAGTCCCATGGCAGGTGAGAGAGGTACCCTCATCCAGCCAACTGGCATGATGACAATTGAAGTCACCACATATTAGGAAGAGAGAGAGTTGGGATGAGAGGATAGAAGTTGGTCCATGTTTTCAAAGAGCTAAATGTAAATGGAGTCATCACTGTTCGGTGGACGGAACAGCACACTTATAAACATGAGGTGGGAGTGGAGGAGAATCTGTAGCCAGAGGTATTCATGAGGGTGTGGGGGAGTGAGGGCAGTGCATGGAGAGTGAGGAATAAAGTCTTTGATGAAGAGAGCAACTCCTCCCCCAGGACGAGTTTCAGGTCTGTTATACCGGAGGAGGGAGTAACCAGGGAGAGATGCGAGGGAGTCAGAGACGTCTTCAAGGGGGAAGTTTCTGTTAAGCAGATTATGTCTGGTTTGTCAGTGGCAACCTTCACGTAAAGATAAACCTGTGCTGCCTGCTTACCTCCCGTATCTGTCACCACCTCAGATCCTTCTCCTGTGTGACAGGCTCCCAAATTACCCCTTGCATCGTGAACACAAACCTCAACATTCTTGACACAAACAGGTACAGACAAAATAGCAGCATCCAATATATCATTGAAAGCAGGGATTTTAGTTTTGACCAAGGAAACCTGTAATCCCAGCAGCTTTGACTCCTCATTCATTGTCTGGAGGGCCTCCATAAGGATATCCAGCATCTCTGCAAGGATGACTGCATCATCTGAGAAATCAAGGTCAGCGATCTTGACACTCCCAAACGATGCACTGCAGCTTGATGTCTCTGACATCCTGCCCAGAATCCAGTCCATGCAAGCACTGGAAGGTGTGGGGGCAAGTACACACCCCTGACAAACTCCAGTAACAACAGGAAATAAGTCAGATGGAACCACCACACCTCACAGCACTCTCAATCCCAGAGTATCATTCAGAAATCAGATTGATCAGTTTTGGTGGCACCCTAAGAAGACCGAGAATCCTCCAGAGAATAAAAAGAACTGGCGATCACCCTTCCCTTTCCAGAGAGGGACAACAAGGCCCCTCTTCCAGTCGGTTGGGATGATGCTTGTGCTTCAAACAGTGCACAGAATTGCAGCAATGACACGAGTACAGCATTTCCACCAGCCTTGTGAAGTTCAGCATGGATGCTACAGATCCCAGGAGCTTTATCCCTCTTTCAACTGGTTCACCACAGCCTGTGTTTCCACAAACAAAGGTGGTTCACAGTTTATTGGAGGGTCAGCAATATGTATAGTAACACCACTGACATCAAACTCACCAGCTGGTGGGTCAGACTGGTACAGCCGCTCAAAGTAACCAGCCCAGGAGACCTTCCCTTTGGCGCTCACCATCCTCCACTTTAACTGCAGTCCACCGAGGGATGGGCTTGAAGGAACGCAATGCACAAATTCCTCTGCAAGCTGGATGAGAATCACTTGACCACAGGTGATGCTCTACCCCTTCACAGAGTCCTCGCCCAGAGACCTCATTGTCCACCCTCAGCGCTGTACAGTTTTATGCCTCAACTCCCTGAACAGCTCAGCTCTGCCATTAAGAATGGCCCTGCGACTCTGGTCAGTGGTATCCAGTATCTCTTGGGAGACAAAGTTCTTCTTCTCCTAACAGCAGGTTCCAAGACAACCACTGGAAACATCAGGGATGGTAGTCAGGAAGGCACTCCACAACTCTTCAGGATCCCCCAAAACACCCCGACCCCCCACCGAATCCCTCCTCAGCCTGTTCACAAACTCCTCAATGACTTGAGCTTGCCAACATCCAGCCTCGGCTGGGATGATACCCTTCTCCCGGATTTGAGCTACAACTTCAGAGTTGCCACAACAGGCCTGAGGTCAGCCGTAGTGAGGAACTGAGCACTCCAGTCGACCCTACAGTTCTGGAGCATCATCCAGCAACCATCAACGAGCACATGGCCAATCTCCTTTGCCACACCACCAGCATTGGAATACCAAGTCCAGCGATGTGCCTGTGGGCACTGAAACCATGAACGAGCCACCCTAAGTCCACGACTTCATGCAAAGTCAAGGAACTTGGTGCTATTCTGGTTCATAGTACCAGATTCATGTGCAAAGTCAAGGAACTTGGTGCTATTCTGGTTCACAGTACCAGATTCATGGGGACCAAAACATATCTCATAACTGGGGCAATTTTTTGCAACTTTTGCAACTTTTTTTCATGGCATTCCCATGTCATGAAACGCAAAGATATCGCTTTCTTTTTGCCTGAGGATGCAGTGGGAGGGAGTTATAAGGGCAACTTTTTTGCAACTTTATCTCGTTAGCGCAACTTTACAACTTTTCCATTATAAGCGCAACTTCCGGTGTTAATCACACTTGAGTGGCTAAATCTGATAAATACTCGGCCATGTGGCGTGGTGCCTGCGTGAAGTGGTGATAAAAAGAACATTTTGATCGAGTATCACCTGTGCATTGAACGAGCTGACTTCCTGTCATGTGTTGCTGTGGTGTTCCTGTTTGCGATCAAGTTGTTATATCTTACCTCCTTTTCCTTAAATATCGAGTTTAATCTCTATTATAAAGACGTCAGCTTTACTTACCAATTATGCCCAAGGAAGCTGCTTCTTCTATTGCAAAAGTACGAGCCTATGCAGCAGAATTTCCAACTGAGTTCATCGTAACTTCTGGAAACAGCTTGTTCTGCAAGCTGTGTTCTACAGTCGTGTGCCACGAACGATGGTCCAGTGTTCAAAAACATCGTGACAGTACAAAACACACGAGAGCCAAGGATGCTGAAAATGAACCTCGACAGACATTGCTGCAAGCTGAGAAAGTGAGCAAGGGACGATAATTTGTTGATCGGGTAGTTACAAGCTTTCTCTCAGCAGATACCTCTCTACAAACTCAATAATCTGGAGATGAAGTCACTATTCCAATTCATGGGCTACAATGCACCTTCGGAGTCCTGTTGCCGATCGCGAGTGCCATCAATGGCAGAGAAAGAAACATTGCGGATCCAGAACTTGCTCAAGGCGAAGAACATATTTATGGTCATCCATGAAACAGAGGTGGCAGGCGCAAAGTACATTAACACTTTCGTGGGCAATGTCGAATCACCAGAAAAGACTTTCCTGCTGCACTGCATTCAGCTTCCAGCCCCAGTCAACTCACAGACAGTAATACATGCAGTGGATGATGCCATCAGAACACTACAGTGTGCTTGGTCGAATCTTGTTCGACTCTTGAGCGACGCTGCGCGCTACATGACTGCTGCTGGACGCCTCCTCAAGCAAATCTCCCCGCAACTCTTCCATGTCACATGTACTGCGCATCTACTTCATGGCCGTGCCAAAAAGGTTCGCACGCACTTCTCTGGCGTCATTAATCTGATCGCCAGGGTCAAGAGTGCTGTCGTCAAGAACAAAGACCGTAAGGAGGAGTTTGCCGCAGTTGGATACCCACCTCAACCCATTGTAACCCGCTGTGCAAGCTGGTTAAATGCAGCTTTCTACTATGCTGACAATTTGCCAGAAGTCAAGAGAATCATTGGGGAATTTCAAGTGATGGTTTGCTTGTTGCGAAGGAAGCTATAGCATCAGAACACCTGCAAAGGACTTGCTCAGTATCGATCATGACTACAAGTGCCCGATTGAGCTAGTCACTAAATGCGAAAGTTCTGCGTATACGATCTCTGATGCTTTCAACGATCTGAAATTGCTCAGCTTCGGCACTGATCCATGTGGGATGGCGTGTTATTTGGAGAGACGTTTGGAGCAGAACAAGGACAGAAAGCAGATCATGGATCTGGCAAGCGATGACATTCCACCAATTTGTTCGGAAAGTTTCAAAAGTGTCAAGTTACTTCGGTGAGCGTTGAACGCTCTTTTTCGATGTTAAAAAATCTACTAGCCAAGGACTGTAACTTCTCACCCAAAAACATTGAGAAATATATTTCTGTGTATTACAATCACAGCAACGAACCATGAGATTTGAGTGATTTGATTTCATGCTGACTTTAAAAACATTGTGAAGTGTCATATCATTGCTGAATTGATGAAAATGTTGCATCATTGCCTACTTGCTAGCTTTGAGAATTTAATAAAGAAATCACTATTGGTCGTTGCAGTAGCCTCTGAGCATGGATTTTCAGTTACTTTTTAGTGCAACTTTTGGTAAAAAATAAATGCAACTTTTCACGTTTTTTAGCGCTACAAAAAATTGTCCTACTCATAACCATCCCTATCAGTGCCAGTCGATGCATTAAAATCCTTCAAGACAAAGGCACTGATCAACCACATACCTGAGCGTGGCAGAGAATGCCTCCTTCACAATGAGATCACTCACCTCAGTCGGAGCATATACAGAGGCAAAGGAAAGACACCCAAGGAGTGATGAATCCTCAGTCTCATCATTTGCTCGTTGACCAGTCTTACTTCAATTATCATGGAAGTCAGCTTATTGGATACAGCTACAGCAACTCCTTGGGTATGGTAACTCTCAGAGCCACCAGACCCGTTGAGGGTGTCACCACCAGCCTTAATCTCAGCACTATCCGGTCTCCGAACCTCAGAGAGTGCTGCAAAACTGATGTTCAAACGCTAGAGCTCTGATGATAACAGAGACAGGTAAGCCTGGTGTTGGCTTAGTGGTGAGGGTGGTGGCTTGGGATCCTAGGGTCCTGAGTTCAAGCCCCGTTGGCTGCTGAATTAATATACACCAGGAGGTTGACTCAGCCTGTCATCCTTCCGAGGTCGGCAAAATGAGTACCAGTGTACTGGTAAGGGGGACACTGCATCAGCGCATAGCCGTTGTCCCAACCAATGATGCAACCAGCAGCCACAGGCTGCACTCGATAGAGAGAGAACAGAGACAGGTGATCATCTTCTCTTAGGGATAGGACATTCCAGGCACCCACCTGAAGGGATCGCCTTAGGTTAACCCAAGGAGACCACCGTCTGGTGGACGACCCCCTCAGCACCACCCCACCTTGCATTGCTGCTTTCACATCTCTTATTTCTACCACATCTAAGATGACCTGCACAGTTTCTTTATTCATCTTCATTCCTCTTCCTTGTTCCAACTCGGGGCACCGTGACAACCCATTGCCGTGTATGGAGTGGTATGACTAGTGCCACTCAAGGGCACCACGACAACCCATCTGCAAATTCATAAGCTGCCATGTGTCACCTATCGCTGTGTTGCAGCATCTTGTTTGGCAGTAGACGTGACATTCGAGTGGAATATTGTCCGTCACTGCAGTGAACTTGTGACCTTGCAAGTAATCTCGCAGCTTGTCCATCTCTGCCAATTTTAGGGCAAGATCCTTCAACTTGTGCACTGCACAACGGGTTTCCAAGGTTCTACCCCCTATATTGACCTTTCACTTTGTCTTTCGGGTCCCCTGGCATTAATGTGTAGAGTGGTGCTCTCATGGACGAGAAAACCTTCATGTACATCTAGTAGTAAGCCACAAACCCCCAAAATATTTAGACCTCCTTGTCCTTTGGGATTGGCCAGTCCCTTACAGCAGCTTCCTTTTGGGTCTATGGCCACACCATGGCACAAACATGACACCTGTTGAAATAGGTGGCACTTTAACACCTTCAGTCATAGCCCAAATTGTGGCAGACGGTGAAAGACATGTACGAGACTTTCCACTTGCTCCTGCGGGTTTTCAAAAACACATTATCATCATCCAGACGTAGTAATACTGAGACAAAATTCAAATCCCTGATACAAGATGTCATCAATCGTCAAAATGTAGCAGGGGTATTCTGAAGACCAAAAGGCACACAATTCAACTCAGCCTCATTAGTGTCGTGAATGCCATTTTGCCATTGTCACATTCTTCAACCTCATTCTGGTGGTACTTTGCCTTCAGATCTTATATTCACAACCATTTTGCCACATCGTGCACCCAACACCTCATATTCAGGAAAATGGGGACACATCTGACATAAGTCAAGTCAAGTCATTGTAGGACAGGAGGGTGTATGCCCCATGTAGTCATATCTTCGGTAGAACAGCAGCTGGTCTAGACTTCTCTGAAAGCCGTCATCATCATTGCTTGGATGGTGTCCTCAGAAAGTCCATTCCAAACATTGACCAGCTGGTAGGTGAAGGAGGCTGCTCTTATCCTACAGCACGTCGAAGGCTTTACCAACTTCCAGGAGTGCCCACGAGGGTGACTATCTGTACATAGGGCCAACGGTTCTTCAAATGAAACATTGAGTTCACCACACAGAATTCTGTAAAGCGTGATCAAATCACCTCTTAGCCATATATATTCCAATGGAAACAGATCCATATTTGCAAGGCGTTGCTCATAAGAAAAGCGTGCTTGCCCCTGTACCATGCATGTTGCACAGCATTGCACTTTCTCCAGCAGGTTGCAATCTCGCTTCAGAAAGGGCCTCCATGGTGGTAGACAATACTCCAGATGCAGTCTAACGAAGTTTGCATAGGCCATCTGGGAAATTGGAGGAGTAATAGAAACAAAGGAGCATCAAAAGCAATGCATCACAGAGCGTGCTCCGTTTGCTGCCACATTTGTCTGCATTGAGGCCGACAGTGTGTGCATTGTACGAATTCCAAGGTCAGTGATACTATCAATCGTCACAAGGTCAACTTCACCCAAACGGTATTGCACTGTGGAGGGGACCCGTCCGAGGCGCATGAGCCCACATTTGGTCGGATTCACTTTCATTAGCCACATTTGCATCCACTCTTCAACCTTGTGTAGGTCGGCCTGCAATGCCGGATTGGTGTTGTGTTCCGTTCTGTCACACTAAAGCTCAAGATAATCCGCAAACAGCAGCGATTGACAGCTGAAACAATCAACGAAGTCATCAATGTATATCAGAAACAACACTGGGCTGAGCACAGAGCCTTGAGGGGCTCCACTGTGAACCTCGGCCCAGAGTGAGAGTGAACCTTTTATCGACACACGTTGATGGCAACCAGTCAGGAAGTTAGTAAGCCAAGTCAAAAGTGGAGGCCACAGGCCCCAGGCTTCGAGTTTCCCAATAAGATGTCTGTGTGGGATGGTGTCGAAAGCCTTGCTGAAATCAATATAAATGACAACAGATTTACCCTTTTCAATTGCAATGGTCCAGCTATCATGTGCCGATAGCAGGTTGGTAAGGTACGAGCGATGTTGGTGGAAGCCGTGTTGCTGCTGAGCAAGAAGGTGCTGCCCTTCCAGGTGCACCATGACTTCTTGCTTTAACAAGCGCTCAAAAACTTTGCACACCACTGAGGTAAGGCTGACTGGTCGATAATTTTCTGGATTCTGTTTATTATCCTTTTTGAAGATGGGCGATATGTGCGCCTCCTTCCAAACCCTCGGGAGACTCCCAGTGGAAAGAGAGAAGTTGAACAGCCAACACAGCTGCCAGTTCCTTTAGAACTTTGGGGTGCAGACCGTCAGGCCCAGGGGATTTATTGGGATCAAGAGCATGCAACTGTTTTGGGGATCCACATTCTATGAGGACTGTATGCAGTGTGTGATCAATGTTTGCCCTCCTCTGGCAGATAGGAAGACCAGGAATTGGACCTGGATGTCAATAAATAATGTAAATACTGTGGAATAATGATTTCCAAGGTATTGGGCTTTCTCAGTGTTTGTCAGGAGTAAGTTTCCTCTGTCAATGAGTACACGTACACCCTCTCGTGAGCTATATGTTCCACAGAAGTAGGCATAGAGTTTCTTTGGGGCCTTTATTGTCTGTTCCAAGAGGTAGGTCTCATGCTGTTTCCGTGCCTCCCGAAGGCTTAACTTAAAAGCCCGTTGTGCAGCCTTGAAAACTGAATAGTCTTCCGGGTTTCTGGTGAGTCGATAATGCCGCCATTTCTTTTTCTTTGTTGTAAGCTGCTTTAGCAGGTCCCTTGACATCCAAGGTAAACTGGGACATTTTGGTTTGTCATGGCATAATGGGGCAAATGTTGCAATCAGGTGATGATGCGCTCTTTTACCTTTGCCCACAACACCTCTATTGTGTCTCGTCCGTTGAGGTCCCATACACTCCCTGCTGCATCTCGGCACATGGCAATGTAGTCTGCCCTCCAGACGTTCCTGTGGCAACTGGATTGGGGTCTGGGAGCTGCACCATCCATGACCCATGTTCATGATAACAAAATATTGTCACTATTCCCCAATGGTGGCAGATATGGGTGCAAATCGACATCACAGTCGTCTTTGATGAAAACTAAGTCCAGGAGAGATGGCATGTTCCCAGCAGCATATCTAGTTGGCTCCCCACCATGCTGGTGAAGTAGCTCCTCAATTGCCATACTTCATAATTGACTGGAGAAAGCATTCTGGGAGGAGTCCGTCATGAGCCGATCCCAACTGATGTGGTGGACGTTGAAGTTACCCATCAGCAGCAAGTGATGGGCATTGGCAATGTGGCTCAATAGCTCCCTCACAAGGTTGTTGTCCTGCTCCACCATGTTGCCTGGTGGTCTGTACACAAGGCCAATCAGTAGTTTGGATGTGCCACGGACATTGAGGTTACACCAAAGGGTCTCGGTGTCCCCAACGGGTGTGGGGAGCCTAACATGCTGTAGATGTGCATGCTGAGCTATATAGAGGATAACACCACCACCCCGAGCCCAAATTGTACAGTCCCTCCGAAGCATGTAGTAGCTAGGAATGGCTACCTCTGCATCCTTAATGTCATCAGTTAGCCATGTTTCCATAACACCTAACACATCTGGCGTATATTGAGCAACCAACATTCACAACTCATCCATTTTGTTAAACAGACTATGTGCATTGGTATACATTATGGTGATCTTCCAGGGCACAATTGCCAACCAGATTGAGTCATCACCACTGCTCCCCTCCATGGTCTCAACTTCTTGGTGATGATCTCCAGTCCACGGATGATGAGGCCTGCCTCGTTTTTCGAATGTTCCTTAAGCTGCCTAACGAGCTCCTTTCGCTTTCGTCACTCTTCAACCGTCAGATCTGGTTGAAGACATCTCGCACTGTCCGGTGATTAAATTAGCGAAAGTCAACAGTCAGTATGAGGCATCTTTGTCAACAACCATTGGTGAAACATAATGGCTTTCACTCAGCTCAATAATTTGAGCTTCTGCCATTTTCACAACCTGGCTACAGACATCCTGGAATTATGCTGGAGAAATATGCCGATACAGTAGTTGAAAAAGGTGATCACCCACCAAAGGGATCTTGTGTTTTACAACTATGGTCCTTCCAATGTCCAAAGCATCCTTTGAAAATACATCTCTATTATCCTGCAGCAGCTGATCCACTATGTAGTTAAGGGCTACTTCACAGTCCTTGATAGATGGATCTTCCCCCACTATCTCAGGTCCCTTCTTGTCTTGCCTGAATCAACTGTGCCTCTCCTTGGAGGCCATTGTTCACCAAGTGGCCATTGTTCTCTCCTCAATGTGGTTCACCAAGTATGCTATTGCTCATACTGCCCATGCTGCAACACTACCTGCTCATTAGATGCATTACAAACCACTACCTTCGCTTAATGCCTCATGGTGGTCACCACGGCTCTTGGCTAACAGAGGTGAACGAAGATCATTTGACAGCAGTGCTGTTAAGTTTTTTCTCCCCATGCTCCTCATCACTCGCCCCATCACTCATTGCTGTGTATGGAGTGGTATGACTAGTGGCTTTCGGCACAGATATTGTACTTCTCCAGTCTGACCTTTCTCGTGAATTCTCTTAATTTGTTTCCACAAGTCCCATCACATCACATCACAATTGCCAGCTTAGGTTCATCGAACCCTGCAAAGAAATACTTTGTGTCCACCTGGAATACATTTGTCCCAAATATCATTGGCACCATCTGTCTGTATGGTGTTGTCAGCACAACAAAGCTTGGAATCTCATTAAATATGTATTATATCACTCCGTGCACCTCCAGAACCACAAGGATTAAACCACGATGTTACCAACTATACCTTTAGCTCCTTCCATCAGCAACTCCATCTTTTCCAAAAGCTTAGCCATCAATTTTGCATATCTGGCCACACCATTCTCTGAAATTATTACCCAGGAGCCAGTATCCAATAAGGCATTACACAATACCTCTCAACCAGTTACCACACCTGAAAACCGACATTCAATTGACCTCCACGATTTATTCCATCACCAGTCCTGCAGCCCACAGATTCCACCCCTCCCTCATCTACAGACCTTCTTAGTTTTAATGGAGCCCCGTTATCTTGATTGCTCTGTAGTTACTTCCTCCTCCCACCTGTTTTGTCTTCCTGGTAGGAATGGACAGTACTTCATAAAATGTTCTTCTCTTGCACAGCTGACCATTCCCTCACTCTGCAAGCTGTCACTGCCCGAACCATTCATCTCACCTCTCCCCCCACTCCTCCAGACTTTGGTTTAGAGGCTGGTGCTCTACCTTCCATCTGCTCAAATGTGTTTATATACAATGTCAAAACTCGTAAAAGCTGTACTCCATATCTGGAAGTTGCAGTGTCTCATTCGTACCTCCCTGCTCCCTCACCCATGAACTGGGGTCAATCGCTGGGTGGGCATCCATTTTGTTGCATATAACTGGGCGTCAGCTTTTCAATTCTCTGTCTGCCATTCCTCATGTTCATTCACCACTTTTCGCAATACCCTTTGGAATAATTAGATTAACATGGTTTTGGGCTCCATGGGTGCCAGGTACTGATACACATACTTATCATACACTGCACCCATAAACTGTTCAAGCTTAAAAGGTCGCACAGAATCAGAAAATAATGTTTGGCTAAATTAATATATAGATGGATTCACTCAAGACCTCATCATTGTTGTTTTCTTGAATAAATATCTTGAAAGGACGATTCTTATATTATTTGGTGCCTTTTTACATTCGATTGCTCCACACCCCCCCCCCAAAAATGCTCAATTGCCCCTGCCCCTCCCATGACACATCTCGACCTCTGGTTCATGCAGTACGTGCACGGTCTGACAGCACTTTCACATCATGATTTTGACTATCGTCATAATCTGGGAATTCTTGATCAGAAAATTATTCATCAATTTCACTTTCTGACCAGTCTGAAGCGAGTTGGGCGGCCATTATCCATTGCGTGCTGACAATCTTTCCCTCGATTACGTCATGGAAGTTGATCTGGAATTTTTAGGGGTGTTACCCAACGGGTTTGCTTTTTGAACTGCAACACCTCAAAAAATTATGAGAATTAAAAAAACACGTTCAGTTCTTTATTACTTTAAAAAAAATAAAATCAAAATAATCATATCAAAAAAAATATATTCTTTTTTTTTATTCTGTGGACTTTTAACATCCTAGTTTCCAAACTCATTTCCAGTATTTTCATTTACCTAACAGAGCAAAGCAACCAGAGTACTAATTTCACTGGATCCTTTCCCATACTCCTCCACAATCTCTAATAAAGCTTGTTTCACTGTCCATTCTGGACATTTTATAACCAAAAAAGGTAGGTAGACCTTTTAACCGATAGTGGTAGGTCATCACAAAAGCATTCAATGCAGGGAACCCTTGGACCCTGAAGATTGGCACTCCTCCTTTCGAGC
>CM068953.1:61951602-61976836 GCA_035128595.1 Eptatretus atami
CAGTTTCTGGTCGATGTCTACTGCAAGATCGAGACAGAGTGACTGGGCTTTATCCGCCGGGAGCAAAATAGCTTGCTTGCTGATAACTACGCCAACCTCCGTGACAGCCTCATGAGCACTGATGATGAACGCTGACAACGACAAAGAAATGTGAAATATGTCCAAATCAAATGTGATATATATTAAGCACCACAATTTACCCCTTTCTTATTCCTCTTTTTTCCCCGGGCAATGCCGGATATTCCAGCTAGTATCAAATAAACAAACAAGCAAACCCCCAAAAATCCAAAATAAGTAGAGACTTACAAACATGCAGTACTTTTATTTTATTATGAGTGAAGAAAGCACCTCACAAAAATATTTGAAAACTAGCTGGAGCTCGTGAATCAACTTGTAGTTATTTAGCTCATTATTTGTATTTAATTAGCCTAATCAACTCAGGAGATCATGATGATCATTTTTGTGTATCACATTCCACACCAGAACACTCCAGTGGAACTCCACAAAAAAGCATGCCCCCCCCCCCAACCACAAAAAAAACACACACACACACACCTCATACATTTATAGTGGAGTCTTAAAGGGTCTTAGAGGTCTTTTGCATCCTTGGGGTCTTTTGGGTCTTAAAAGGTCGAAGGGGTCGCAGTGGACTAAAGGGTCAAAAGGGTCGATTTTTAGGAGAAACTTCGTATGTTAGAAAGGTTCTTCTTCGTCATTATTGACGGACGGACAGACGGACGAACGGACAGATGGAAATAGTCAAATAATAAAGTGGCTTCACCGCTTAAAAAATACTTGAAGACTGTGTGTTGTGGAGCATCTCCCAGCATTTCGATTTGGCTCCACACAAGCAATTTGATGAGTTATTATCGCAGTTTTTACACACGTACAAACATAAATTTAACTCAAATGACAGAAAAAAACATTTCTAGCTAACATTTTCCCCAAAACTAACAAAAAATCAATTTCCGCTGCCAAACATGCATGGTAATGCGACAGCGAAAAACCAATTAACTTCCCATGAGGCCTTGCGTAGTTTAACAAGGACAAATGTGTCCAAGAGCCGCGTCCTAAAGGTTTTGGGAGAAGGAGAAGGAGAAGGAGAAGGAGAAGAAGGAGAACAACGCGGAGCTCTCTTAGAGCCAGTGTTCACAACGCGACGCGGCTGAGAATATGGTGGAGTTCGCCTGCGACCAATCACCTTCCCAAGTGGCCTTGCATGGTGTGCAAAAATAGCTGTGTTCTTCAATCAATAGCGAGGGAATTTGGACTGAAAATGTATGAAAATCAAGATAGAAAAGGTAGAATATAGTCCAATGCAAAAGAACAGGTTCAAAAGGAAATCAATGAGGCCAACAAAAAGGGCAAACAAAATACAGTGCTGCAGACGCATAGTCCATACATTGTTGTATAGAATTTGAGACTGTTGGAACAGAAGTGATGCATTAAAGCAATTGTCAAAAAAATAAATCATCACAATATCAAACTCCAGTGTTACTAATCATCCAAACTCATCCAGTTTGCCTATATTTGGCCTAAGATCTGAACAACATCAAATGGAATTGCAAACCACAGACTTCAAAGCAAGCACTCCTCCACATCCATTCCCCAGGATTTATTAAAGTCTTGACTGTGAGCATTTAATCATTCACAGCAGTGTATGTTGCACCCACACAGCTGGGCATTTAATCATTCACAAGTGATTGGTGTTCTCACAGTTGGACATTTAATAATTCATGTGAAGTGTTTGACATAGACTCACAGATGGACAGTCCTGATGGGGGTAGTGAGTGGTCCAGTCAAGGTTTGATTCTCAGCCCGACTACAAACTGCTGGATTGGTGCTTCGCAGGCAGTGTATTGCATTACAAAGTGCTTACTTTCTTGAATCGACGTTAATCAGGGGACTCATCTGCAAGTATTAGTTTGTGGATGTTAAATATCCCATAGTGTCTTTCAATGAAGAGGAGGCGAGTTATCGCCGGCACCTTGGCGAGATTCCAAAAAAATCCTGCCCTAACTTACAGGGAGACATCTCATTAACGGCACAGCCACACTCCTTAGCAATGATGCCATCAGCAGCCACTTGCTGCAGACAAAGGAAGAGACTGCAGTGGGGCATTAATCATTCATGGCAGTGTTTCATGCATGATAATAGTTGGGCATTTCATGAAACATTTCTGATGAATAGAACTTTGTGCAATCCAACATTTCTGATCAATTTTCAAAAAAAAAAGCAATATAAAATGGGAATTCTCATAAAATGTTTTCGAAAACTAATTATACAGGATGGGTTAAGGAAATGATCCTTGATATGAAAGTGAATAGAGAAGGTTTAAACAGTAACCTCAGTCATTCAGTCTTTCATTGAAAAAAAAAATCAGGGTTACTTTGTCCATAACTCAATGGAGTACTGCTCACCACTATGGGCTGGTGCACTGGCATTATGTCAGTCTCTCCTGGATTCTGTGGAATCTAAAGCTCTCAACATCATTGTAATCTCTTGCGATGAAGTCGAATGACAAGGTGTATGCTCTAAAGGTCTTCTGCTTTCTCATTACAGGCAGGTCGGTGGCTTCTCTGTAATTAACCAACTTTCTTCTGGCTTAGCTCCCTCTGCTCTCGCTCAACCGTCCGAACCCCCACGGACCTCCAAGATGCACACATTCTTACAGTAACAAAATCTAGACTGAATGCACACCTCAATTCCTTTGTTCATCACTTCTCCTGTATGCAAAACTGCCTTCCAGAGGCTGTGCTACGCCATTCTTCACTTTCGGGTTTCTAGCAAGCAGTGCACCATCATCTCATGTAATCCCCAATCCTTGCCCACAACTTTTACTACACCTATTAACCTCTCCAAACTAAACTATCTTCCCTCGCAAGTTGCAGTTTTTAAAATTTATTTATTTGTATATAAAGTTGAGGCTCATGGAAGAGCTAGAACACAGAATGGAACAGGATGCAACAGAATAAAAGGAAATCAGAAAGAGAGGGAGGAAACAACAGCAGCAGGGTTGAGTGACAAAATAGAGGGAGACGGACAAATAAGGGATGAGGGTTGCCGTCCTTCCTCTTTTTTTTTTCTTTTCCTGCACATTAATTCCCCTGCTTAAGGTCCAGTCCACACTTGACGTTTTAGCCAGCAATGGCAACGTACCAAAATGTATGTAAAACGCTGGCTTACGTTGAACTTTTGATGTTTTTTAAAGATTCGAACGTATCATAACGTGTTGGTCGTATGCATAACATATTAGTAACGGACACAGAACGTTTCGTTGTCTTATAGATAACTTATACCAACGAATGCTTAGCCTGTTGTCGGCGTTCACAACCTATGCCCAACGATAGTCTAACTTATGCATATCGCGCTGCACGCATCGCCGACGATGACGTGACTTAGCCTATTAAAAGGCTGCCGCACAACGATCACATCAATAACCGCCGGAGAAATGGAAGTGTCAACATCGCAGTCACACCTTGGCGATCTTGCCAGCGTATGCCGACCTCTGAAAAATGCGTCTAAAACGCTGGCGCACGTCGAATACGGTATGGGTAAGTTTGGTATGCGTGAATAGAACGCTAAAGTACGCTATCATACGTCGTAGTAAGTGGAGTAGTCTTGTAATTATAAACGTGTTAAACATTTTACGACGTACTTGCCGTATGAAACACGTTCCGCATGCGATGGAATAAGTTGTACGCACGATATGCCAACGTTGTCACACGTCAAAAAAGTTACTTTTAAGGTACTCATAAGTCGAAAACACTCAAGGTAATGGTTAGCGTCAGTGTTCCAGACTCCATGGTTTTTTTTTTTGGTTTTTTTTCTTCGGTATGACGGTGATGTTGACACTTCGATTTCTAGTGCGGTTATGATTTAAATCGTTGAGCGGCAGCCTTTTAATTATATTATATTATAACTGCACTACAAATCGAAAGTGTCAACATCACCGTCATACCGAAGAAAAAAAACCAAAAAAAAAACCATGGAGTCTGGAACACTGACGCTAACCATTACTTGACGTGTTTCGACTTATGAGTACTTACAAGTAACTTTTGTCGACGTGTGCCAACGTTCGCATATCGTGCGTACAACACGTTACTCATAGGTTAGAAATAAGTTTCGGGTACGCTAAACATTACCTCGACGTGTTTCGGCTTATGAGTAACTTACAAGTAACGTGTGTCAACGATCGCGTAACGTGCCTACAACTTATGGCCAGCGTTATGCGGAACGTGTGAGTCATACGCTGGCATAAGTCTTAAAATTCAAGCATGGAAAATTTGAGGACAACCAAAAGTACAACGTTTAAAGCCAGCGTACTACGACATATGGCAGTGTTTTTCAGCGTGCTCTCAATGTTATCAAAACTTACCCATAACGTATTCGACGTGTACCAGCGTTTTACACAAATTTTCCAAAAATCCTCATAAGCTGGCTAAAACGTCAAGGTGTGGCTGGGCTTTAGTAGTTTCGCCTCAAAGGGGGCGTGAGACGAGTGCAACACACGCGCATGTGTGTGTCCACGTCTATATATATTTGCTTTAAAAATGTTTTTTTCTGCAACCGCTTGTCCAATTGATGCGAAACTATAAAAGTAGGAGGGACTCTCCACGGAAAATATTTTATTAATAACTCTGACATCATATGTCATATATAAATCCTTCTCCAAAAAATTTGAAGTTTCATACATCTGATGTATGGCCCAATGCTAGTGTATAATTAAATTGATGTCATACAGAACCCATGCCAAGAAACTATGTGACATAATAGGGTGCATGGATCATACCGGTATATGCACCATAATAGTAGCATGTTCAGTTAACGACAGTATTTTTTGTTCTAAATGGATGCGTAAGGTGAGACTCTTGCACTCTACCATGCATCTCAATCGTTGTATAAAAAAAGAAAGAAAGAAATTAAATAAACCCCCCCCCCCCACCGTTACATATCTTGGTATAACCTTGAATGGGAGAAAATCATCCAACAATTTACCAAAATACAAGCTTATCATCCGTGATCCCATCCTTCGGTTCACAATCGCTTGAGGCGTGTGGGTGTGAGGTGCGAGAAGGGGTTTGCATGAGGTCTTTGTGAATTTGCATTAGTTAACTTTCACTTTTACTTTAGATTATCACTTAGTATCAGACCAAGGCATATTGTCACAAACTTATGCGGATATTGTAATGTCCCACCTCGGAACAGTTTGAGAGCACATCTCTCTGGAAGGTGCAGAAGGCTTCTTGAAAAGCTGGTGTGGCCAATGGAACTGACATGAAGTGGGTGGCCGGTAGACGCTTGCGTGCGTCGCTCGATATCAGCTCCAGTCTGGTGCATGCAGATGCTATCCATTCTTGTTCCCTTCCAGAAACAACTGGTATGAAAAATCAAAAATTGTAATGTGGTAAACACAGTGGAAAAAAATAATTCCACATTTATATCTTACTACAATATGTTAAAAGAACGTATAATTGACATCCCCATCTTTCCTCTAAATAAACAAACTAGACTTTGAATAGGATTAAGATAAACGAGCTACATTTAAGATATCAAGACGAACTCAATGATTATTCTGCAGTATTTGCCCTTTCCAGTATCATTAACCTCATTCTCACACATTTACATTTGGATGATCATCTGCTTTGAGAATGGGATGAAAAAAAGGCAAGTAAAGATGACGAAAAGAGATCCAAAACTATTATGATTATTTCAACAACAAAAGAAGAAGAAACTATAGAGTCCATAGAACACCATACACCACGTAGTTCAAGTCTATAATTCAATTGAGATAAAATTATTTTAAAGGTCGTATAAAAAAATTCCGGATGTTTAGCACCATTGATGTAATGTTTATACACCACCTTCAACATAAGCAAGGTATGGTGTAAAATGGTGTAATATTTTGTCAGAACTGTAGAACTGGAGGTTTTTGGAAGCGACAAGAAGGCAATTTGTGTTCTTCAATGTTCAAGGATATAATTCAATTGAAATAAACCAAGGAGCCGATTGATACCCCCACCTTTTGGGTGGTATGAATAGATCTGTGTAATATGAAAGATAAATCTTGAATGGTTTTTGAAATATCGCATACACAAGTGAAGTTCTCGAGATGGTTGCCATGGCAACATAATTCAGCCAATCAGAGCAGTGATCTAATCAGGTTGAGATCATGTCATGAGGAATAGATATTTGCAATATGAAAGCTAAATATTCAATGGTTTTTGAAATATCACGGTCAGAAAAGTACGTAGACAGATGATTGGTCAGTCAGTTGGAGCTCATTTTAATGCCCCCGTGTCTGATCTTGTCTGAGGAGTGGGGAACAATAAAGATTTTAAAGATTGTATTAAAAAAGAAATTAATTCTGAAAGTTTACTGCCGTTGATGCAGTGTCAAATATACCACCTTATTTAACACATTGCATTAGTTCTTCGTGACATCCTTAAAAACAGTAAGTTTCCTGTTTGGAATGACTTTCAATTTTGTTTGACTGCCAACAAGAGTAAGATTATATACATAATATCATATAAAAATATAGTATAGATATATATAATATTAAAATTGTGACGGTTGTGAAATTCACAGAACACCAGTCAGGTTCCCCAGAGGTCAGTTATGATAAGTGTGTTCTAGTTAGAATTCCCCACCGATGTATAAAGGGAATTATTCGTGTGCCGGCGTGCTATCTTTGAGTTAGCCGTTATTCTTTCTCTATCTTTTATTTTAAAACAAACACACATCGTCACACCACAACAACGATTCAACCACGTCGCTTTGATCGGCGATTCACCCACGTCCGCGTTCATCGCGATTCACCCACGTGCCGCGGTTATCGCCGATTTCACCCACGTCCGCGTTTCAGCGATTTCACAGGTCCCGTTGATCGCGATTTCACCACGCATCGCGTTGATCGGCGATTCACCACGTCCGCGTTGATCGCGATTCTCACGCGCAAAACAGATCAAAACAGCGCGTTACCCTCTGAAGAGCTGCCAATCAGAAGTGAGAGGGGCGGATCCAGCCTGTGAAGGTTCAAAGGTGAAAAGGGGGAGGGCGGATCGGGTGGCGAAGCCCACAGCGGCCCTCCCCTTGGGGCTATAAAAAGCCGCGTCGCTCGCCGACAAGGCAGTTGAGTGGTTGGAGAGACGCTGAGTCGGCAGTTGAGTGGTTGGAGAGACGCCGATCGCGCAGTGTGAGCAGTTGGGCCGGGTCGCAGTGAAGGAGTGACGAGTGGGACATTCGGCTGGTAGCCGAGCAGTTGGTGGTGAAGCTGGCGAGCGGAGTGGAGTTCGTTGGTCGGAGGAGTTGAGTGGTTCATCGGAGCAGTGAATTCGTCGCTGGAGGTTCGCCAGCGCAACCAGGAAGCCGGGGTCAGACCCGTCACTCCTCCAGCGCGTCGTCGCTAGGCCAGGCGCAGTGAGGCGACGACCGAGGGGAACGAGCAAGCGCCTCGCCAAGCCGCTCAGCGACCGCGTTACACACCTGGACCGAGGAGAGAACCAGAGCCCACGGCCCGAATACCATCGAGTCGCACCAGGGGCCAGGTCCGGCCTGGTTCTCGGCCTATCCGGTCACCGGCCTGAGTGCATAAAAGGCTCACGAGCCCGATTCTCTTTCTTGGTTTTTGCATGAAGTCTGTGGTGCCTGTCCTTAGAGTAATTGTTGTTAAGTGCCTGTATTACTTTGCTTCCGATAAATAGTCGCTGTAGGCTTTTTGCTCGTGTCTGTCCTATTCCCCATTGACTGCTTACGTGCTGGGTGGAAATAAATACCCGTTGTTTGAATGCAACCGCTCGTTGCGTCACTTCTCCATTGATGCCATGAGATGCGTTCGGGGAATTAGCTGCGCGATTATAAAGCCAATAAAATAATCTGGTCCGACGGGATCTGGCGAATTAAAACCGCTCGGCATTCGCATACGGAACGAGCCGCTTAAGCGGCTCGTTTTCATGCAGGCCCCGTCGAGGTATAAACTCCAGGCATTTCTGCCGCGCGAATAGTTAGGTTATCGATAATTCGGCGATTGACCTGTAGCGCGTGGACAGAATAGTTGGCTAGTTTATTTTGGTTATAAAACACCCATAGCTGGGTTTCGGCGTTTGTCCGGAAGCTACGACTAGATTGTCGCGTTCGATGGACGCGCGGTCTGGATCGGGCTGAAAAGGTCGTGCGCACGCCGAACGGGCGGAAATCTACAACAATATATATGTATATAATTCCTCTCTGTGCATGTGCGATGGGGTCAAATTCAGAGGCGAAGTATTGCTAAACTGCAGGTTTGTTTTCAGATTCGTGTTTAAAAGATAACATTCAATTGAAATCAAGTTGTTCATAAACTGATGTTTGTAGATGGATGGACGGAAAGACTGGAGTGAACTAATTGCTTCACCCCATTTTTCAACTTCATGTGCGTGGGATAAAAAAAATTTAAAAAACAGCAACTCAGTAATGTCTGTTGTTGCTCAAACAAACAATAAACAAACAAATGCAATGACAGGAACTGGTTTGGATAGCCTCACCATCAATCTATGCAAGAAAAATTGTAAGACTCACCAGTCTCCCCTTCAATACCAGGACCAGGGATGGAGATTTGGGTCTTGGTTTCATGCTCAATCCGTCTGCGAGTCTCTCCCTTCTTTCCGACAATGTGCCTACATGGAGATAGCAACAGTGCCATAGATTAAGCACAAATTAGAGCAACAAACAGGGATCGTGTCTGATGTCTATTTCTGTGGTTGCTGTTCTGCTTTAACGAGATGCTCAGGTCCGGTACTCAAACTCGATTTGTACACATTATTTGGTGGATTCACCCTGCCAGAAATTTCTAATCACACTAGGACAAACATATCATCATCAACAATGTACTCTTGCCCTAGCAGTTTCTTGGCATGGGCTCTGCTATGTAATTTGTCATTGCCTTCATAGCAGTCAGTCAGGGCAGGAATTTATGATTTTTTTCAGGGTACTGTATTAAACACATGGAGTAAAAATTGCGATTAAAAAAACACCATGAAGGCTGTTGAAAACGTTCTAGGAATGAGATGCAATAGCCCAACAAATGCAAACTTTTATTTATTTTTCAATATCTGCAAAGCACTTGCTCCATTTGTCTTTCAAAATGTATAGCCAGTAAAACAGAAGTTTTTGGATCGCTTGTTCATCATGTCTCAATTGCTTCAATCAGTTCCTCACTGCTGATGAATTGGCGACCACAGAGGTGGGACTTCACATGTCAAAACCAATAATAGTCAGTGGAACCATGTCTCAATTGCTTCAATCAGTTCCTCACTGCTGATGAAGTGGCAACCACACAGGTGGGACTTCAAACGTCAAAACCGATAATAGTCAGTGGACACTCGGCTCACGGGCTGTGTGGGGAGTATTCCAACTGTTTGAAGCCAATGTCACAAATAGCGGTTTGCGCAATGTGCACAGACGCATTGTCAGGAAGGAGCACACCTTTGGTGAAATCCCTCAGCATTTGTGCTTGATGGCCTACCACAATATTCACATGAGACGAGTAATATTCCTCTGACACTGCATTCTTGCAAGGTATATAGTCATTCAGAAGGATTCTCTTAGAATCCCAGAAAGTTGAGGCCATGAACTTGCCAACTTATGGTTGGGTGCTAAATATGTTGGGGGTCAATGATTCCTTGTGCTTCCATTGCATATATTCCAATTTAGTTTCAGGATCTCAGTGATGAAGCCACGTTTCATCACCAGTTACCAAATGAATAACAAGGTCAGCTGGATCTGCATCAAACAGTTGAAGAAGCTTGGGATGATGCCAGCTTTTGCTTTTGCTTTTGATTGCGAGTGCTGAAGTTTCGGTGAACCCTTCTTTTTGAGAGTTTGGACATGCACGTGTTTGCGATTGATGAAGAATTCTAAATTATTTGGATATTTTGGAGACCTTAGCATGGCAATTGCCTTAACCTGATGGAATGGGGGGGGGGGGGGCAGTCGGTCGCATTTTCCAAGCGTTCTAACCTATGGTCATGTCAAAGGACACACACACTTAAAGTAAGCCATGGCTACTGTACAAATCAAAGGCACAACTTTAACATACATGGCCATCATGAGTTCTGTGGATTTATTTTGAACTGAAAGATTCATTTTTAATAAAGCTTGACTGACAACTCTTTGTCCAATTTTATTAAGATCCATAATTGTACAACATAGCAAACTTCTGGATTCTGAAACGACAAGCAACGTCACATTATGATGAAACGAATGGCATTTAACAAGGAAATATGCAAGTTTATGATGAGAAAAAGCTCTCAGGTGTGATTTACTCATTCCAATAACTTTTGAATGACTGCCCCTCAGAGTGTGGTATTTCCTTTTATCATTTCAATTTTCCTGGTTATTGAATCTAACGACCAATTATCTAACGGACAATGCAGTCAAAGCCAGAAAAAGGAAAATGATAAAAAAATTTATAAGCTACTTTACAAGCAATATTACCATCTGGGCCTGGCATCACTCGACAGATTACCTGCATGTGGCATTATTTTTTAGCAACCAGAGGCACTTACTTGCACAGAACACTGGGAATGTGCATCGAGATATGGAAGCCTTTTTCGGTTTTCTCCATTGATAGATCATACTCACTCGGCTCATCTGCAGGAAAATCTGAAACATCTCAAATAAATAAGTTATATTTTGAATTTATGAGTCACAACTAATAGCAATTATCATTTGAAATGTAGCAGCTACACAATTGAAAACCTTCAGGAAGTAATTCATTTCTTTGGCTGCAAGGTGTGTGAAGTGAATGGGTTAGGGTTAAGATATTTAAACACTGCATTTGAGAGAGGAGGGTTGTTTGTGTACTGTATATGTGTATTCGTGTAGCCGTCGGGTGATCACAGTTGCCTGGAACAAATCCCAGCGGGCTGCTTCAACAGCGGCCTTAACAGCCAACTGGTTTGGTCGTCCTGGATAACGGGTCTTTCCCTTCTGATACCGTTCCGATGGGACCGTCAAATCAGCCGATGCATTACGCTACTTGGTGGCGCCTGCCTTGTATTTAATTAGTGGCCGAGCAAGCTGAGGAGGCACACGGTATGGTGTGGGTACACATCATTGTCATTAGCAATTAATCCTCAAATGACTTTCCCTAATCGCAACAACCAGGAACAACAGTTCAAATTCATCCCGAGACCAGGTATGTTTAATTACAAAACAATGGTGCACAGGTGACAGGAAATACAAGAAGCAATAAATGAAACCCCTCAACCCTGACCGAATACGTACGAACAAATTAACGGAGATCCTTAAATAACTAGAGTTCATAGAACACCTTAACCAGCACAGTCTTGAGAAAGAAAAAAAAGGACACGGCAAGGGTCTTTTAAACTCTTGCTTTTTGTGTTTCCGAGAACAACCTCTATTTCCTCCGAACCACCATTTTGTCTGAGAGAGCAAGCGGCAAATTTGATTGGTCAAGATGATGCGAAATGCTGTAATATTTTGACAAGTACTGCAAAACGAAAGGTTTTTGAAAGTGCCAAGAAGGCGATTTGTATTGTACAGTGTTCAAGTATATAATTTTGAAATAAAAAAAACCTTTTTCGGGGGTTTATCACCGTTGATTCACTTTTCCATATTACATTAGTCCTTCATGACGTCTCTAAAAGCAGCATGTTTCCTTTTTGGAATGATTTTCAATTTTGCCTTGACTGCCAGACAGGCAGACAGACTTCAAAATATAACACTCAATTGAAATTCAGAAGCTCCTTGATTATAGACAGACGTCTGTAGACAGACAGACAAGGTGAACCAAATGCTTAACCTCGCTTTTTGCTTTGTGCACGTGGGGTCACGAAGCCTTATCGGGCCCACTCATTCATGGCACGATAGAGAGAAAGAGGGAATCACAAGAAAAGATATACCGTGTGATGTCCGGCAGGACACCGCAGAATGATTGCAAGTCCCAGTTCCTGGCTACTCTGGTGGGGAATGGGCTGCTCCGTCCTTTGTGCTGCCGGCTCGGGGAAAGAAGAGAGGGCTTGCTCCGGCTGGATGGGCATGGCTCTGGCACAGCAGTACGGGCGAGTTTCACATCTTCTCTCCAAGCAGAATATAGGCTTTCCTTTGCTCCCCCAGCGCACCCACTTTTTTAGCCATCGCCCCATAACAGCCATAACCCTCATCTCTGTAAGCCACTTTATTTTAGTAGTGGGAGAGTCTTCCAGAGAGCCCTGCCCCAGGTGGCAATACTTATGACAGACAGTGATGTCACGTCATCGGGTACATGCTGACGGCGGAGAGAGTGGGGGGGGAGAAGGGAGCCATTGGCCTGGAAAGCCCATTTGATGGGTGGAGGACTCATACTTGTCACCTCGGGATGGGCACGGCGCATTGTTGCACAGCAGCGGGACATTTCCCCCCCAAGACTTGTAGACTCTTAAAACAGATATAAAAGACAGATTTACAAAGGGTCACATGGATGGTGGTTTTTAGACACACACATTAGGAAGGGTGCGAGTCGTTTATCTATTACACATATGACGTTCTAATATCACAATTAATTAAATTACGCTTACTCTGAGATATTTACGAATGAGCTAACTAAATATACTCAGCAATGTTACCCCCAGGAGTCATTTCCACAATGATATTGTCGAGTTTCCACCCTCCCGACCTCCCCCTCCACCGGTGACTGTTAATTACGAGTCAGGTGAGGAACTACAAAACGCCAAATCAATTTGGAGGCAATCACATGCCTGGCATAGCCGAATGATCCTATTCCGAGCATGGGCTAACTCCGAACCGGAAATGATTTTAACGTAACTTGCACCCCCGAGGGATTCACCAATGTTGTAAAAACAAGCGACGCATAGGAGGCGGATTGTGAAGCAGGTATGCACAAGCATACAAAAGGACACGTGGATGAGACACTTTTATGGATGGATCCAGTGGACGAAGACAGATGAATGGAAATAATTCTCAAATGAATAAACCCTCGCATAATAAAACGACACCTCTATGGGCTCAGACACACTCGCACAGAAACTCACACACTAACCAGGAGTAGCACCTGCAGACCTATACTGAGCAGAGTTCACGGCCCAGAGAAGTGTCCCCGACACAAGAGCAGAGCTCCAGCACCAACGAATGTACAAGGCAAAAGAGAGAGAATGTCACTTTTCAGGTGCTTAAAATAATCTTCCTCTCAAGTCATCTTGTCCTCAGGAGATGCACCACCGCCACTCGGACGATGCCTTCCGGCTGCCGGCACAATCAGGCAACAGCCTGTCTCTAGTCAATGGCAGCACTCCTTACCAGCAGGTCTGGCCAATAGCACGCCACTTTATATTAGCAGTGGGAGAGTCCTCCTGGGAACCCTGCTCCAGGTGGCGATATTTATGGCACAGGCAGTGATGTCATGTCCTCGGGTCCATGCTGACGGCAAAGAGAGGTGGAGAAGGGAGCAAACTTTGTGCTGCATACTGAGTGATCTCATATTAGTTATCCTCTCGGAAACTATCCACCTTTCCTTGCTTGGCCCTTGCAGGTTCAAACAGATCACACGACACACTTATTCTAGCTAATTATTACTGCACACAACACTTCCTATGGTATACAAAAAAGGTCAATCTTAGCCTAAACATGAAGTCCTAGTTACAAGTAAAATAGAACAATCCTACACGAGCACATGGTCGATGACAAGGCCTTACACTTCACTAATTAGCCTGTTGACCCCACACATATAGCAATACCTATATGGACAGTGCCCTGCCAGAATAAAATGAAAAAGGCTGTAAACAAACGATATTTTAACAATCTGGGAGACTAACACAATCAAAAAGTTCATACACTAGTATTTGGTAGTCTGACCTTTGGCATAATAAAGTGCTTGAACCCATGATGGAATCAAATCAATGATATTCTACAAGACAACTCAATCAAATTTTGACAAATGTGAGATAGATTTTATTGAAGGTCTTGCATATCAAGTACGGCTTTTCCACTGCTCCCGATCCATGTTCACAGACACATTTGATGGCGTTCGTGTCGGGACCCTCTGGTGATCAGGGAAGAAATCAGCAGCCCATTCCATCTCTACCAGGCAGTGGTTCTGGATGGATGGCATGTGACACCATCTTCCTGCAGTCAGTGTGCTCCATCCTGTAAAATGCCTTTCTGGATAGAGGTAAGAGAGAGTTTCTTCGACTAATTTTTCATTGCAGACAGTACTGTTGCGGACCCGGGGTTGGGGGCAAGAAGACCACGAGGGGGGAATCTACCTCGGTTTCCCACCAGACTCTCCGGAATTGCAGGCCATCGCACATGAATGAATAACTTCGTGATGCGGCGGGTCGCTAATCGACCGTGAACGCCAATAACTTGACCAAGTGACAGGGTCCTCCGTCTGATACCGTTTACCTAAAGGTCACGTGGTTTCATTACCGGGGGACACACCCTCGGGACGTCTTGTTCAAACCGGATCACCTTACCAGATCAGATGCAGTAGACCGTAACTGCCAAGAACGTACCGGCTAGAAAAACAGATCGTTGGGGGATAACATCCCGGCTAAGCTAGAATACGAACCATGCTGGACCAATGAAGGAAAGACGAAAACGAGCTGGGAACATTTCTACATCAGCATATATTTACAATCAAGCGAGGAAAGGTACGTGGCATGGTAAATTGGGTTTATTCGTTTGTACAGCAGAGGATAGCAAGGAATTTGTGGGGTGCAGCAAAAGGTAAACAATTTACAAAAGCAGACACAGCGCAGATTTATCCCATGAGAACTTCTACAATCCTAACTTATGCTATGACAGGCACCATCAATATACACAACACACACACACACACACACACACACACACACACACACACACACAATAATTAGATATAGTTCAGAAAGAAAGAGAGCAGATAAGGACAACCGGCCTCACAATACCTGGTGCGGTCGGCGACCAACGCAACCCAGTGCGCTTCGGGAGAGGTAGGAGGGAGAAAAAAATGGTGTCTTGTGTGGGAGTGGGAGGTGTGGTGTAGTGCAATATGGGGGGGGGGGTGGTGTCGTGCCAGAGGAAAATTGGGATTGCGAGTCAGTAATGGATGCTCTTTTGTGCGTCCAAAGGGGACGAGATAAAGGGGTGGAATGAGAGAGAGGAGAGAAGATGCGTGAGGCGATAGATCCCTTACCTAATCGTGCATTGGTCTGTGAGTGTCGCGTGTACCTCTGTGGGATGCTCTGCTTGAGCGTTCCCACCTTGAGAGTTTGTGCGTTATCTCCGGCTTAGTCACTTTGCTGGGGCTCGTGGCAACGTGCGCTCCACACTGGTCCTCAAGAATGAGCAAGTCTCAATCGCACACCAACCGTCAGTGAAGAGCCAGCGAAGGGGAGAGGAAACGAGGAGCAGTCAACGCAGAGCCGAGAGGAGCAGAGAAGAAGAGGACGAAGCAGAGTGTGAGTGGCTCCATGCTCCTCCTTTTATAAACCTCAGGCGAAGGGTGGGGTGATGACCCGAATCCCGCTTCTCTATTGGGCCACAGTGGCCCGAGCCATGCCCTGCCAGGCTCCCACGGCCGGAAACGGTCTCATTTGTCCATCCGGCTCACCACAGCCGAAGCTCCTGACTCAACATTGGGTATGAGCTGACACCTGGCCCTGAACGTGCTCCGAGTACAGTCTGAATGCCGAATAGCAATGCACACCCACCACCCCTGGGACCCTCATGAGCCAAAATGCACACCTGGGCCCCATACCAAACTCCTGGATCACCCTTCTGCGACCCCTCTTCGCCGCCCGTCTTGCCGTGTTCTGGCGACTGGACGAGGTCGTATCAATCCGTGTGTACATCCCGGCGAAGATACGGTCGACCTATTAACGTCCGTTGCTCGGCCCCGAATCGCGCAGTCCAAGTACAGTGCGAGTCATCCAGCACTCCTCTGTATAGTGTCAAATTGTAGCAATGCAGAGGTCCGAGGGGTGTGCGGGAAGCGTTTGTGGTCAAAGTGGTGAAGTTTGGTCAGCGAGGGGTGAAGCAAGGAGAGATGGCATTGGAAATTGGCATGCAGATTTCAATGAAATAATGGCGTGCCATGCGCGTGCTGTATAGTGTGTAGTGTGCTTGTTGGAGGGAGTTTGGTGGTGGTTCCAAGCCACGGGAGGCATCGTGGTGTGTTTGCTATTCAATCGCATATTGCATGGCGTGTATCCTTGCTTGCTTGTACCATGGCTAAAAGGAAAGGGTTGGATTAGAAATCAGAATAGGAGACAGAGATATAGTTAATAGACCTAACTATTAGACCCACACAACGCACTTCATCCCGTTAACCCACTAGACATCGAGGGGAAGATCTGACTGCACAAAGACGAACGAAATAACTGCCTAGGGATCACTGTATGTTGGGTGCCATTGCCTTAGAGGCATGCAGTTTTGTAGAACCGCAACAGTACATTAAACAACAGGAGATGTACATGTACCGATCATAACCTTTTCATTGTGTGCAAATGTATTTAAATAAGAATCTGAACAACGTTGAATGAAATCCTTCAAATGATACAAAGTCATCATCCTAATTTTTCCTTTTTTCCACGACATGCTTGAACCAAACCGGGACACATCAGTCACTGGAATTGTGAAGTTTTCACAGACGTGTTAATGATGCTGTTCTGCATATGTTGCTATTGATAACACGTGACCTCCGTCTGAGTAGCAGCGGCAATGTCCCGGGGAATCTGCCTCTTGAGTTGAATCGTACACGTTTGACTCCCAGAAGGCACTCGTAAGGCAGAGCAAAAAATGTTTGGGAACAAACATCAATTATACACACACCTGCACAGTCCCCTGGGTTGTTTTGCCTGGAAACACGAGTGTGCAGATTGTTCCGACTACTACCCGACACGACCAGAACTACACAGCCTGCAAACCTAACGCCAAAGACTTCGAGAAACTACGCTTGTTTGATGAATGTATAATCTGCTCATTTATTAGAGAAGCACAGATTGGAAGTTCTCAAACAGCAAACGATACTCCCACTGTGGTCTATTGTTGGCATAACACCGGAGTCCATGGACCCTGAGCCTTACCATGGTAGCCTGACCATTGGCAGTATATGGACATTTTGACGTATACGACCCGGTGAGACAGGAGAAATGATAAACGAGTCCATCCCATCTGTAAACTCATCCTGTGCTACATAAAGCAGAACAAAAGAAACTCATCGATTGTTCCATTTCATTTTGTTGACAATATGATGTAAGGTACAACTGAGGGTAGCAATACATCAACATAATACTTAGTCTTCATTGCGAATTATAACCTGACAGCACAATTCAATACCAAGCGCAAAACAGGAAAGAATGAAAAATGGAGATGTGTTAGCGATCCAATGTGAACAGATCAACAAATAAATCATTTCTGTGTTATTACCCTCACCGAAGGAGAGGGTATTGCGTTTGGGTCCGTTTGTTACTTGGAAAAAAAATTTTTTGCCAAGTATGTTGGTCCGTAGCATTTGTCTGTTTGTTTGTTTGTCTGTTTGTCATACGATTTTTGGCCACAGTTTTCAAGCAATCGTTTTGAATTTGTGTGTGCGTGTGCGTGTGCGTGTGTGTGTGTGTAGATGACCGGCGAAGGACGGCAATGCTAAATTTTGGTGAAGATCCGAATGCAGATCCGGATCTGAGAATTGTTTAGGTGATTCTTCACCATTGAGAGATAGGGCCAAAATCGATATATAGCACCATATCTCAAAAGGTTATGGATGTGTTCACACAAAATTTGGTGGACAGGTTGGGAGTGCTAATAGGAAGCACTGATTCAATTTTGGTGAAGATCTGAATCCAGATCTGGATACAAGAATTATTTAATTTTTAACTGATTCTTCACCATTGAGAGATGGGGCTAAATTAATATATAGCACAATATCTCAAAAAAGTTGAGGACGGATTTGGATGAAACTTGGGGGACAGCTTGGGTGTGTCACAAAGACTAATTGATTCGATTTTGGTGAAGATCTGAATTCGAGAATTTTTCAGGTGATTCTTCATCAATGAGAGATGGGTCCAAAAACTATGAAGAGCATGTTATCTCTAAAAGTTGTGGACGACTTGTGACAAAACGAGGTGGAAGAGTTGGTTATGTGACAAGAACAAGCTGATTCGAATTTGGTTGAGGTCCAGAATCAGATCCAACCTATCAATGGCATACAAAATGTAAACTAATCAGCCTGGCGAAGGTATGTTCTCTACGGTGTGCCGTTCCGTTTCGCCAAGTTATTACTCCATGAATGATTTTTTTATTTCTTTGTTTGACTGCACAGAACTTGTGTTTTTCTACACAACTGCTTGTTGGATTGAGATGAAATTGTCACCATTGGTGAAACTACTCATGTGGAATGTATTAATGATAATGATGACATCATAGGTCACATGGTGTGGCAGCCATATTGGAAACACGGAAAAACTTTGGACCTCTGAATCTGAAATCGCACCAAGGCAAAAATTGAAACTTGCCACATGGCAAGTACTCCTCACGAGGAATAAGTATGATTTTTAAAAAATGATGCCATAGGTGCCTTCTTTATGACGTCATAATTGCATACATAGAACACTACATCTGATTAGTATGAAAGATTTTGAGGGTCATCTAGGGATAAAATGGTCCACAGAAAAAAATTTGGTGACGTTATCGGTCATGTGATTCGGCAGCCATATTGTTTAAAAAAAAAAAAACACCTTCAAAAATCTTCTTCTTTGAAGTGGTTGAGCAAATGGAGGTGAAACTTTACACATTTGACCACCTGTCCATGAAGAACAAAAGGTTCTCACATATGATATCATCGGTCACATGGTTGGGTTGCCATATTGGATTTACCCGAAAACCTATAAAAAAAAATCTTCTCCAGAACGGCTGGACAGATCGAGGGGAAACTTCACACAAATGTTCCCCTAGCATTGGGTGTAGAAATTTGTTTCAGGAAAATTGATAGGTCACATGGTGTTTGGCAGCCATACTGGATTGAAGAAAAATATTAAATAACGATTTATCTGGAACTGCTTAATCAATCGACGTGAAACTTGTAGTGATTGGGTATACATGTTTTACATTTCAACTTGATCGGACGCATGGTATAGCAACCAGAAATTTTTTTTTTTGATCTGGGTTCTTTTTCATAAGGTTAAATTGGCTGTGCCTGGATGGCTTTGAGGATGGGTGGAGGAGTAGCAGCTAAAATGTGAATCCTATCCAGGTTCCTCCTGATGACTTAATCTTTGCTTTTTCTGTTCCGGTTCCTCCTGATTACTCCAATGAAGGAGTTGACCGATTTGGTCTTCCATTTGATTTGAACTGAATTTATTTTAATCCCATTCTAAATTAAATTGAATAATACTGAAAAACGTCATGGGTCAGGGTCAGGGTCAGGTGTTCCGATCAAAGCGGGGCTGCATCAAAGTGGGACGTCTTGGTACCCGGTCATCACTACCAACAGTTATTAAGTGGCGTTTCTAATTATGTCTCTTATTAATTGCGTTACACACCAGTACACAAACACCACATAAAATACGCCACACAAAACAAGTCCTGATGAGGTTCTGAAATCTCTGATTGCTCTTTTTCTTGTTTAGTTTGTTTTCTGGAAGTGAGTTTGTTGAAAAGTAACAGGAACCATAAAGTGCAGAATCAATATAAACCAAGGTACAAATATCTCAGGAATGATTAACCAATTAACCCAATGACAGCGGTTTGTAAATGAGCTAATTGGTCGTTTCCCAAAATGTCATGTGCATTAAACCTAAAGGTTACTTTACAAGTACACACCCAAGGGATTCTCTTCGCACACAATGTTAGAGATCATTCAGACGTATCCACGGACGTACCGAGACCCGAGCCGCGTCCACGGACGTACCGAACCGGCCGCGTCCACGGACGTACCGAGACCCGAGCCGCGTCCACGGACGTACTGAGACCCGACCCACCGTCCACGGACGTACCGAGAACCGAGCCGCGTCCACGGACGTACGAGACCCGACCCAGCGTCCACGGACGTACCAGACCGAGCCGCGTCCACGGACGTACCGAGACCGAGCCGGTCCACGGACGTACCGAGACCCGACCGCGTCACGACGTACCGAGGATCGAGCCGCGTCCACGGACGTACGAGAACCGACCCACGGTCCACGGACGTACCGAGCCGAGCCGCGTCCACGGACGTACCGAGACCGAGCCGCGTCCACGGACGTACGAGAACCGACCGTGCCACGGACGTACCGAGACTCGAGCCGCGGTCCACGGACGTACCGGAACCGACCCACGTCACGAACGTACCGAGACCCGACCGCGTCCACGGACGTACCGAGACCGGCCGCGTCCACGGACGTACCGAGACCCGAGCCGCGTCCACGGACGTACCGAGACTCGAGCCGCGTCCACGACGTACCGAGAACCGAGCCGCGTCCACGGACGTACCGAGACCCGAGCCGCGTCCACGGACGTACCGAGACCGAGCGCGTCCACGGACGTACCGAGACCCGAACCGCGTCCACGGACGTACGAGACCCGACCCACGTCCACGGACGTACCGAGACCCGAGCCGCGTCCACGGACGTACCGAGACCCGACCGCGTCCACGGACGTACGAGAACCCGAGCCGGGTCCACGGACGTACCGAGACCCGAGCCGCGTCACGGACGTACCGAGACCGAGCCGCGTCCACGGACGTACCGAGACCCGAGCCGCGTCACGGACGTACCGAGACCCGAGCCGCGTCCACGGACGGTACGAGACCCGACCCGCGTCCACGGACGTACCGAGACCCGACCCACGTCCACGGACGTACCGAGACCCGACCCGCGTCCACGGACGTACCGAGACCCGACCCGCGTCCACGGACGTACCGAGACCCAACCCACGTCACGGACGTACCGAGACCCGACCGCGTCCACGGACGTACCGAGACCCGACCCACGTCACGACGTACCGAGACCGACCACGTCACGGACGTACCGACCCGACCACGTCCACGGACGTACCGAGACCCGACCCGCGTCCACGGACGTACTGAGACCTGACCCACGTCCACGGACGTACGGAGAACCCGAGGCCGGTCCACGGACGTACCGAGACCCGAGCCGCGTCACGGACGTACCGAGATCGAGCCGCGTCCACTACGTAACGAGACCCGAGCCGCGTCCACGACGTACCGAGACCCGAGCCGCGTCCACCGACGTACCGAGACCGAGCAGCGTCCACGGACGTACCGAGACCCGAGCCGCGCCCACGGACGTACCAGACTTGCCGTGTTTGATAGTAAAAAATCTTACCGGTGTAGTAAACCTCTGTGTCTCTGTTGACGAACCGCTGTCCTCCTTCATGGGTTCTTCCGGTAACACGAGTACCAGAACGACAAGTGGTGGTCGCACGATATCCATGGAATGAATGTGAGGTGAAGGGATATTGTTCAGTGAATGAGAGAGATAATAATGGGATGTGGGAGACGATATATTTAATGGCACCGGACAGGCTTTTCCTTTCTTCTTCTGCTTCTTCTGCTTCTTCTTCTTGTTTTAACGTCGTTTTCAGAACTACGAAGCTCTCTATTATATATGTATGTATGTACGTTGTACGTATGTACGTATGTACAACACGCACTCTAAACACTTCGGCTGGAGCAGACAAGTACAAATAACTGTTTATTGTTTGACCCGTTTCCTTATAAATTTTAACACCGATTTGTGGAGTCGAGGATACTTCAGGCTCAATCGGCACAGTTTGTCCGGTATATCGGACCAGCCCAACTGAGGTATCATTTACAAAACCTCAAGCACAATAATGTTCCCAAACGATCCCTTTAAAAGATAAGCTTCATAAACGTTGATTATCACATCCTGACTTGAAGCTGAGCACAACTGCGCTTTGTTGCGTCATGGCTCTTATTGATTGATCAACTAAATGAAATGGACGAACAGAACGTGGACAACAAATTAAAACATAATGGGAAACGGGCAGAACTTCTTCTTCCTCTTCCTCTTCTTCTTCGTCCTCGACTCTTCTTATTCTTCCTCTTATACTTTTTCTTCTTCTTCATCCTCTTCTACTACTTCTTCTTCTTCTTCTTCTTCTTAGTCCTCTTCTTCCTCTTCTTCTTCTTCTTCCAGCCTATGACGAAGATGGTCGATCTTCTTGTCTGCATGCAGATGGACATTACTCTGAATTCATGTTGTTAATATATTGATTCAGCTGATTCTGGAATTGTTCGAGGGATCTAGGATGTCACTACTTACTACGACACCAGCAGGGAGGTTTTTTTTTTTCCAGTTGGGTATGGAACGTTGAACAATGGCAGATTTGTCCATGTTACCCCTTGGTTGATGGTGTTGAATTAAGGATCATATTATGACAGGTCTGGGTTTGTGGTTTACTTCTGCAAAGTTGGGCACTTGGGGAGATTGCGACCAATTCTCTCAAGATCTTGTAAACCATTGTCAGTCTGCTGGCAGTGTGCCTCTGAGAAAGAGGTTTCCATTTCAAGTGTTGAATCATGCTGGAAACACTGCTTGTCTTGAGGTAGTTGTTGGCCATTGCAGACATACCTGGCACCTCGAAGTTGGATATTATCTCCAGATGTCAGATTTTGAGTGTGGGGGGTCCCAAACACTTGAGTGGTATTCCACATGAGGTCTGACTTGGGATTTGTCGGCAGCTTCCATAAAGGACGCGAGGAGCTCGCTGGTGTTGCCGGCAAACAAATCCCAGTTGCTGGTTTGCATTCCTCAAGATTACGTCAATGAATCGTCCATTTAAAGTCATCACTAATGAGCACTCCAAGGTATTTATGGGAGCTGCACTGCTGGAGAGGGATATTGAGTGTGGAGTACTGTACAGTATCCAGTGACTTGAATTATGGGTTGGTTTGAATCTCAAGACGTTGCACTTGTCGGAGTGAAATGACATCAGCCAATTGTCTGTTCCCACTTCTGTAACGCTTCAATATCATCTTGGATCTTCCTTGCATCACTTGGGTTGTTAATTTTTCTGAACAGGACACAGTTGTCTGCGAACTTCATCTTCTTGCATATGGCAGCTGGGCTACCCGGTTGCTATCATTTTGTTGGGGCCATGACTCTGCCGCTGATGTTGTGCCCCTCTATCAGTACACTGGTACTCATTTCACTGACCTCGGAAGGACGACAGGCTGAGTCAACCCCACCTGCTGTTAATTCAGCAGACAACGGGGCTCTAACTCAGGACCCTAAGATCCCAAGCCAGCCACCCTAACCACTAAGCCAACACCAGGCAGTCGTCTACGAAGAATGTTATTGATGAAGGGATCTTCTCTGGGAGATCATTCACATACAAGAGAAAAAGTGTGGGTCCAAGGAGAGTCCCCTGTGGGACGTCTGATGCAACTTGAGCTGTAAATGACTTTGAACCTTCCAATACAACTATTTGGCTACCTTTTGTCAGAAAGGCTCAAATCCAGGCAAGTTGTTGACCACGCACTCCACATTGATCGAGTTTGAGGAGAAGTCGTGAGTGCGACACCTTATCAAAAGCTTGAGAAAAGTCCAACACTATCATGTCTATCTGTTTCTTTCTCTTGTATGCATCAATGACATCATACGTTGACAGTAAAAGTTGGGTTTTTCATGAGTGACGTCTTCAAAAACCATAATGTCATCAAGAGGGTTCCAATATCTTACAGACTATGCTGGTTTCGAGAGATAGGGCAGTAAGTTCTCTCCTTTAGTGTTGTCACCCTTCTTAAAGATAGAGACAATATTTGCATCTTTCCAATCTTGGGGTAAATTACCTGATCCGTACTGAGATCGGTTATAGATGTGAACAAGAACTGCACTCGATTCTGATGCAGTTTATTTTAGCAATAATACTTGAACATCATCTGGACCAGAGGCTTTACTTGGAGAAAGTTTATTCAAGAGCTTCTCGACGCCATGAATATATAAACTACAATATCTGGGTTTTGGAATCGTGGAAGAATTGGCATATTGATATTCTCTTCTTTTGTGAAAACTGACTCAAATATCAATTTAGTCTCATTTTTCTTTACATCGTTGGGGAAGGCCTTGTGTTTTGTCCCGGTTTCTCTCATTCTGGCTCTTCCGGGATCAGTTGCAGAGACACTGTTTTTGTTTCATTTTACGTTTAATTTTCCTTGTGATGTAGGGGAGATTATATCTGGTGCTGCTCAGTTTTGTTTGCGTACATATGTATACAGAACTTGTCTCTTACTTCTAGGAGTCTAGTTTTGAACACTTGCCAATTTTGGTCTATGGTACTCAGGTTGAGGTTCTTCTTGAAATATTCTGTAGAAAAACGATGCAGTTCTCTCTCATCTGCTCAAAATATGCCTTCATAAATTTGTAGATCTTGTGGGGGTAGGTTTCCTGTGTTTGACTGTCGTCACGAAGTCTACCTGGATTATTGAGTCATGTTCACCAATTGCAAGGATGGGTTTGACTTTCTCAATCAAAGTTGAATTACTTGTGAAGAATAAGTCAAGTATATTCTCCCTCCTTGTTGGAAAGTGAACAACTTGTTCTTCGTGGGTTCATCTGACAGGTTCAGTAGTATGTGCAGTGGGCTTCATTGCCTTTGTACACTCCAGCTGAATAGGGCTTGATGGTTCATGTTGCCCAGTTGATATCTGGTAGATTGAAGTCTCTGGCCAAAAATTTGTAGGCATCATGAGGAAGCTTGCTCATAGAAGCTTAGTAGAGGATAAATGGGGTTTCTGGGGCACCCATTCAAATGAATGGGGGGAAAGGGAAAAACTTTCTGACTTAAGCCCCAAAGTCCAAAATAGGAGACTGATTTTCTCCCACCTATCCCCTTCCCTCCCATACAAGCAAATGTAAAATTGAGACTTACTGATTAAAGCACTTCTTCCCTTTCATATTTTCATTCCACTCAAAGAGCGAACCAATGAATATTTGTCCATGTTCGACTTTAGGGAATAACTTAATTTTCCTATCACATTCGTCACCATCGAGTATATTCACTTTATCTCTTCAAGCACGAAAGAAAAGGCGATTCCTCCTTCGGTTTTGTAAAATGGGGAAGTGCTTTTAAGAGCACAGTCATGCTGTGAAAATGAGGAAGTATTCTGTGCCCCTGTCTCTCATGGTTATATCTTAAATCATCAGAACACTAACAGAACAAAGTTTCGCTAAAAACAGCTTTTAAACGTAGGTTTTATCAAAATCATTCAAAGCAAGATGTTTCATTTTCGTGTTAA
>CM068953.1:62052188-62063289 GCA_035128595.1 Eptatretus atami
AAAGGCGCAAAAACAGGGCAGATCACAGCTCATCAAGACCACACAGCCGCCATGACACTCCACTCGACTCACCAACAGCCAGCAGGGGTCGAGAGAGAGAGAGAGAGAGAGAGAAAGAAGGGAGAAGAGAGAGAGAGAGAGAGAGAGAGAGAAGGGGAGAGAGAGAGAGAGAGCGAAGGAGAGAGCGAGAGAGAGAGAGAAGGGGAAGAGAGAGAGAGAGAGAGAGAGAGCGAAGGAGAAGAGCGAAGGAGAGAGCGAGAGAGAGGAGAGAGAGAGAGAGAGAGAGAGAGAGAGAGAGAGAGAGAGAGAGAGAAGGGAGAGAGAGAGAGAGAGAGCGAAGGAAGAGAGCGAGAGGAGAGAGAAAGTGGAAAGAGAAGAGAGAGAGAGAGAGAGAGAGAGAGAGAGAGAGAGAGAGAGAGAGTAATTTGTGCCTCAATGATTGAAATATTCTCACTTGAAATAAATACCGAAATGATTTGTTGTCATAAATCATTGAGTTATGCACATCTTTACCCCACGCACATGAAGCAAAAAGTGGAGTTAATCAATTGGTTCAATTTGTTTGTCTGTCTATCTGTCCGCAAACGTCAGTTTATGATCGAGAAACATCTTAATTTCAATTGAATGTTTTACTTTGAACATGAATCGGAAAACAAACTTGTTTAACAGTAATTTGGTTCTGAATTTGTCCCGATTGTGCATGCACAGAGAGGAGTAGGATAATTTTGCATGTCTGTTTCTGCCTGTCTGGGAGTCAAACATAAGTCTGCCTGTCTAATAGTCAACCAAAATTGAAGATCAGTCCAAACAGAAAATTTACTATTTTCTGTGATGTCATAAAGGACACAAACAACAGGCATGGAGAATGAATGTAATGTATTAAATCAGGTGGTGTAAAAGACACTGCATCAATGGTGGTGATCTTCAAAAAATGGTTTTTATACAACCTCCAAAATCTATTTCAGTTGAAATATATACTTGCACTGTAGAACACAAACCACTTTATTGGCTTTATCAAAAACCTTGGACAAAATATTTGGGCATTTTACATCATCTCAACCAATCAAATCTGCTGCTTGCAGATCCCACCCATGTCCTTTCTCAAAACTGTATGGGGTAAGGTGTTCTATGAACTCTTTAGTTACTTAACGTTGTTAAATTGTTAACTTAACCCGAACTTCACTTGCAGTTTCAATGCCCGCCGACTTCGCTGGGCAATGTCAGTGGTGTTTGCTCTGGAGGAGATCAACCAACACCCAAGACTTTTACCAAACTTGACCCTGGGATACGTCATATTTAACTCTTGTTTTGGGATGTCACGGGTCGAGGATGCAATGTTGCGTTTCCTTGGGCCACCCAAAGCAAATGAGGTGAATGGTGCAGGTGATGGAAAATGTCCCTTATCTGCTGTTCTTGGATCATCTGGGTCCACACTCTCAGCTGCCATGAACCAACTGTTGGCCTTGCAATCGGTTCCACAGGTATTTATGCTTTTGTTCCGTTTTCTTGTTTGCACGTATAGGTCTGTCTGTTTGTGTTAGTCTGCTGGATATTTGCTATTCATTTGCATATTTATCTATTATATCTCTCGATCCTTATTTCCCATCGTGTTCTGGCAGTTATCTGATATATACTTGCAGGACATTGGATTAAGTTTTGATACTTGGTCCGAAGTACTTAGAACTGCTTGGCCTCACCATCAGCCATGGTCTGCTGAGTAGATCACGCTAATGATGACCTTCAAAATCAGTCTGTTTCAGTCATGCCATGTACCAGGATCAGTATAAAGAGGAACACAAATGAAATGCAAGACGAGAGAAAAGGGCATATGGGAAAAAATGAAATGAATTGTGGGACAATACAGCATACATGGCAGGGATGACTCCAGTTCTGGGTACATGGTCCTGTACCGGATAAAGTCAGAATGTTTTTTTTTTTCATGTTACAGCTGTGGCCAGCAAGCACACCAAGGGGGAAAGCATTGAAAGGACAATGTTGTTTTTAGTTGATTCGACATTTTACATTCGATGTTGTTTGTTGGGATGGAAAGTGTTGAAGAGTTGTGTTGTGTTCTGCATCAACAATAAAGTTACAAATCCAGCTGCAGGTTGTTTTTATGATGTCACATTCGAGCACATAATTTGGGTAAGGTATGCAAGTTGAAAATGAAATGTTAGTTTTCGACAAACAATGTGGTACTTGTTTGTCTGAACCTATTGTCAGGTCAGATCTGTGACCTGCTACAGGTACCATGTAAACCTGTACTAACCTGTTCCACGGTCGGTTGTCGGCGACTAACCGTCTCCCCCACCAGGCTTCTCGTGAGGAGGGTGTTTGGATATGGACACCCAGCAGGATTAAAAACAAAACCTGTCAAAGGGCGGAGGAGCTCCTTGTGAGCCAACGGCCATCCATATAGTGCCCAACTGTGTCTGCGGACGTCCTCCTGCAGTTGGGTTACTTTTTTATTAGGAGGTTGGTGGCAGGATTTGCACTCCAGACACCGTAAAACCCTTCATTCCGCAAAACACACAAACGCAAAAAAATCTGAAAACCCACTCCGTGGGAGTACTCCTGTGCAGCTTCCCTTCGCAGGGCAGCTCACCGGATGACGGGATTGGGGCAAAGCCTTCGGAGACCCCAATCTTTGATGAAAGGAGGGAAACCACGGGGTAACCTCCCTGGGTCAGATTGCGGGAGAGTGTGTCGGAGTGGTGCTGGGGTGTCGTCCACCAGACGGCGGTCTCCTTGGGTTAACCTGAGGCAGTCCCTTCGGGTGGGTGCCTGGAATGTCCTATCCCTAAGAGAGGATGATCACCTGTCTCTGTTATCATCTGAGCTCAAGCGTTTGGACATCGGTATTGCAGCACTCTCTGAGGTTCGGAGACCGGATTGCGGCGAGATAATGGTGGGTGGTTACACCTACTATTGGTCTGTCGCTCTGATGGTTACCATACTCAAGGAGTTGCTGTAGCTGTGTCCAATAAGCTGACCCCAATGATAATTGAGGTAACACCGGTCAACGAGCGTATTATGAGACTAAGGTTTCGTCACTCTTTAGGTGTCATTTCCCTGGTCTCTGTCTATGCTCCGACTGAGGCGAGTGACCTCACCGTGAAGGACACATTCTACGACACGCTCGAGTCTGTGGTTGATCAGTGCCCCAGACGAGATACACTACTAGTCTTGGGGGATTTCAATGCATCGACTGGAACTGATAGGGATGGTTATGAGACGTGTGTTTGTCCCCATGGGTCAGGAACTATGAATCAGAATAGCACTAAGTTCCTTGACTTTGCAAGAAGTCATGGACTTAGGGTGGCTGGTTCATGGTTTCAGCGCCCACAAGCTCATCGCTGGACTTGGTATTCCAAGCTGGCGGTGTGGCAAAGGAGATTGACCATGTCCTCGTTGACGGTCGCTGGAGGGTGATCCAGAACTGCAGGGTCTACCGGAGGGCTCAGTTCCTCAATACTGACCACCGCTTGTTGTAGCAACTCTAAAGCTGCACCTTAAATCCTGGAGAATGGTACCATCCCAGCCTAAGCTGGATGTTGGCAAGCTCAAGGATGAGAGAGTAGCTGAGGAGTTTGTGAACAGGCTGAGTGGACATTTGGGGTGTCTGGGTGCTTTGGGGGTCCTGAAGAGTTATGGATTACCTTCAAGACCACATCCTTGATGTTGCCGGTGGATGTCTTGGAACTCACCGCAGGCAAAGAAGAATTTTGTCTCTCAAGGGACACTGGATACCATTGACCAGAGTCGCAGGGCCAGGCTGAATGGCAGAGCTGAGCTGTTCAGGGAGCTGAGGCGAAAACTGTACGTGCACTAAGGGTGGACAAGGAGGCCTATGTGCGAGGAATCTGTGAGGGGGTAGAGCATCACCTGTGGACAGGTGATTCTCGTCCGCTTACGGGGAATTCGCGCATTGCGTTCATCCAAGCCCATCCCTCGGAGCACTGCAGTTAGAGCAGAGAGTGGTAGGCTCTTGACAGAGGAGTCTGAAGTGAAGGCCCGCTGGGCCGGTTACTTTGAGCGGTTGTACCAGGCTGATCCACCAGCTGTCGAGTTGGACGTCAATGTTGTTACAATCTCTGTTGCTGACCCTCAAATAAATTGTGGTCCACCTTCGCTTGTGGAAACACGGGCTTCGGTGAACCGTTGAAACGGGGTAAAGCTCCAGGGATCTGTGGCATCCATGCTGAACTTCTCAAGGCTGGTGGAAATGCTGCACTCGTGTCGTTGCATGCAGTTTTGTGCTCTGCCTGGAACACAGGCATCATCCCAACTGATTGGAAGAGGGCCTTGTTGTCCCTCTCTGGAAAGGGAAGGGTGATCGCCAAGACTGCAACAACTACCGAGGGGTGACGCTGCTCTCAGTGCCGGGCAAGGTCTTTGCTCGGATAATTCTTGATAGGGTTCGCCACCATCTGCTTGAGCACCAGCGTCCAGAGCAGTCAGGCTTTACACCAAAGAGGTCAACGATTGACCATACCTTGCTCTTCGTGTCCTCACCGAACGCAGACGAGAGTTTCGGCAGGGGCTGCTTGCAGCCTATGTTGATCTCTGTAAAGCGTTCAATTCAGTGAATCGGGATGCCCTCTGGAGGATTCTTGCTTCGTGGGGTGCCACCAAAACTGATCGATCTGATGTCTGAACTCTACTCTGGTATTGAGAGTGCTGTGAACTGTGGGTGGTACCATCTCTGACTTATTTCCAGTTGTTACTGGAGTTCGTCAGGGGTGTGTACTGGCCCCCACACTTTTCAGCACTTGTATGGACTGGATTTTAGGGAGGATGTCGGAAAGATCAAGCTACGGTGCATCGTTTCGGAATGTCAAAGACTCGGACCTTGATTTCACAGATGATGCAGTCATCTTTGCGGAGACTTTAGATATCCTTTTGGGGCCCTCGAGGTGCTGAACGAGGAGTCGGAGCCGCTGGGATTACGGGTTTCTTGGGTCAAAACTAAGATCCAGGCTTTCAATGACATCTTGGATGCTGCTGTACTGTCTGTGTCTGTTTGTGGTGAGGATGTTGAGGTCGTGGAGAGATTCACTTACCTTGGCAGTGATATTCATGTCTCTGCTGGCTGTGAGTCAGAGGTCAATAGACGTCTGGGTCGGGCCTGGGGAGTCCTGGATTCACTGGATCATGGGGTGTGGCGCTGCAGGTACCTGTGCGGGAGGACGAAAGTCCGAGTCTTCAGGTCCTTGGTGCTTCCAGTCTTGCTCTATGGATGCGAGACTTGGACTCTGACCAAGGATCTGAGACGGAGACTTAATTCCTTTGGTACCAGGTCTTCTGCGGAGAATCCTTGGCTATCGCTGGTCAATTTGTGTCCAATGAGCGGTTGCTGAGAGAGACTCGGATGAGATTTTTACCTGCATGGTCCGTGAGCATCAGTTGCGGCTGTATGGACATGTGGCTCGTTTTCCTGAAGCTGATCCTGCTCACCAGATTCTCTCAGCGAGGGAGTCCCGTGAGTGGAGGAGGTCAATGGGCCGACCACGTGCCTCGTGGTTAGACAGGTTGACCAGCATCTCAAGGAGATGGGGATGGGCCTGGCATCTGCCTGGGGGAAGGCCAGACGGAGCCCCTGGAGTACCGGCGGAAAGTGGACGCAGTGACGCGCCTGTTTCTGGCACATGCTCCCATACCTGACCTGAATGTGGTACAAGCTCCATTTCCTGGGTACCGTGAAACCCCGACATTCACGGATTTGACATTTGCGGATCCCACGTATTCGCAGTTAAAAAAGTGGAACTGCTTCTACATTTGTGACCATGTGCTTCGCGTATTCATGGTTTTTGCATGTGCAAAAACCATCTCTCAAAAGCTGTGCATAACACAGTTCTAAAGCCATCTCCCACCAGCCATGCATAAACCATCCCCCACCAGCCATAGCATGCATAACAGTTCTAAAACCATCTTTCAGACGCGCATAAACCATCTCCCAAAAGCAGCACGCATAAAACGGTTCTAAAACCATCTCCCACCAACTGTGCATAATGCAGCTGTACGTGTGCATTAAACCATTACCCACCACCATTGGTCACACTACCCACCCCTCCTCCATATACCCACAACCCCTGCATGACTATTTATGTGCAGCATGTCCTGGGTCTCATTCTTTATTCTTGTCCTGCTGCCTTGACCTGCTGGGATTCTTCACGCTCGTGGACTTTTTGTGTACATTGTTTGATCATGGGTCCTAAATGTATGAGTAGTGCAGGAGATGTCTGCGCTCAAGAGGCAGAAAAAAGACGAGCTTGATTGACTATCAAGAGATGAGAGTGCGGCATCTGTGGGCAGGTATTATGGTGTGAACGAATGACTTTGCACTATATAAAGAAAAACAAGGCGATTCACGAAAGTGTCGCGGCTAGTGTAGTACCTAGCACCAAAATGGTTATCCAGGTTAGGGATGTTCACATTGAAGCAATGGAGAAGGTATGGGTAGATGACAATGCCCAGAAAAACGGGCCTTTAAGCAGACCTCTGATTCGTGAAAAAGTAAAGCACATGAACGATCATCTGGCTGGCGCGGGAGGCGCTGCAAACACGAGTGATGTGAGTACGAGTGGCCCCAGTCCCTTACATGCTAGCAGGAGATGGTTTGACCGCTTCAAGAAGCGGTATAGTCTCCACAATGTAAAGCTCACAGACGAGAGTGCCTCAGTGGACCACGAGGCAGCTGAAACGTTCCCTGATAAACTCGTGCAGCTTATCGAGGAGAAGGAGTATCTACCAGAGCAGGTCTTCAATGCAGATGAGACTGGCCTGTTCTGGAAGAAAATGCCCACGAGAACATTCATCGCAAAGTGAGAGAGGACAGCATCTGGGTTCAAGGCTGCCAAAGACCGGATATATCTTCTCCTCTGCAACAATGCCAAAGGGCACTGCATGATTAAGCCGATGATGATGATGATGTTCCCTAAACCCACGTGCTCCCAAAGGCAAAAACAAGCAAACTCTACCTGCATTTTGGAGGGCAAAAAAGAAAGGCGTGGGTCACAGCTGCCATCTTTATGGATTGGTTCCACAACTGTTTTGCCCCTCAAATAGAGAGGTACCTGGCAGTAAGGAACCTCTCCTTCAAGGTCCTCATGCTGGTGGACAACACTCCAAGCCACCCTGAGGTGCTGAAGCCTGAAGGTGGCACATCTCAGTACCGAGGTCATCCTCCTGCCACCTAACACCACCTCCCTGATCCAACAACTCGACAATGGGGTAATTTCATCGTTTAAAAAACTTTCTACACCTGCCCCACCTTCCGTTGCATCATAGATGCTATGGAGTCCGACCCCCAATTTACCATCAAGAAATGTTGGAAGGACTTCAACATAGAGTACTGCATCAGCGCCATCAAAGACTCTCTGGACGAAGTCAAAGCCTCCACCATCAACTATTGCTGGCAAAATATATGGCCTCAGGCATTCAACAACTACAGAGGCTTTCCCGACACCACAGAAGATAGGTGGAAAATTGCCGGGTTGGCACGGGAGATTGGAGAGGAAGGCTTCGATGATATGGAGCCAGACAAATTGGAGGAGCTAATCACTTCACATGGCGAGGATCTGACTGAGGAGGAGTTGGAAGCCATTATCAAGGTTTCTGAGGAAGATGAGGAGGAGGGCAATGAAGAGGTAGAAGAGGTGGCGAGGCCCCACCTGACAGTCAAGTTCCTGGGTGAGGTGCTGCAGGATATGAGGGCAGTAGCTGACAGGTTGCAAAATGCCGACCCACTGATGGAGCGGTACCTCAGGTTTAAAAGGAAAGAAGAAGTTGGATAATGTTTTGCAGCCATCCAGAGAGCTATACAGCAACCTGTAGCACTCAGCAATACAGCTCTCAATCACCCATTGCTTTCACTATAGCCCCTCCACCTCAACACCTTCAGCACCCTCGGCTGTATCTACTTCGGTGCACAACTCATCAGGATCCTCACCTGCGTCCCCTTCAGCATCCTCACCTACATCCCCTTTAATGCATGACTCATCAGCACCCTCAACTGCATCCTCTTCAGAATAGTTCACCAAGTTCACTGGATTCTAACTCATCACCATCATTATCATCATCACATCAAAAGTTACATGCTGTGTTCATAAAATTTTAAAACTTTCCCTTATGAATCAGGAACAGCCGAGAACCTATCCCCCTTTTCCCATTGAAACAATTCCGCGACATTTGCAGATTCGACGTTCGTGGTATTTTTCAAGAACGTATTCCCCACGAATGTCAGGGTCTTAATATATTTAATTAAACTGCCTGTTTATTCCAATCACTCAGAATCCGGTTGTCACTGACTCTGCGACTTAGGGTGTGGTTGCTGCCTTATTGTGGCGTGGTCATTTGAGTGGTCACGACACACAAAATATGTATTGAAGTCATCATGTAGTCAGAATCTTGGGAATTATAAACCTTTGAGACCCCCAAAGGCTGGTGATGATTTTTAAAAATCAAACTCTAATTTTGTCATCCAGGTGAGTTATTTATCATCGTGTGAGTGCCTCAGTGACAAGCAGCGTTTCCCGACATTCTTCAGGACAATCCCCAGTGATGCCTACCAGGTGAGAGGAGAGATACTGATTGTACCTTTGTTTTGAATTGTTCAATGACTTACCATCGCCGAAGAATGTGAAAGTTTTAATGTCTTTAATCGCATCTCTGACCTAAAAAAAAAATTAAACCCCAGTTTGCTATAAATGTTCGCTTTCCATCAACTATTCTTTTTTTCCAACTTCAGTGCCAACTCACCCCTCTCACCCCTCACTCTCAAAGCAACCATCCCACTCTTCTCCCTCCAAGCCTCCCCTCACCTTTCTCAAAAACTTCCCTCACTTTTCTCCCTCAACTCTCCCCATTCACCCTTCTCTCACCATTCACCCCCTCACTCACCCTTCACAAAGTTGCCCCCCCCCTCTCATCCACAAAGCTGCCTCCTTCCCCTACCCTCTCACCTCCATCTCATCACTCCACCTCCTCAAATCATCAACTGCCTTCTGCCCTCTCTCTTGCCCCCCCCTCTCCCCCAGCACCACAGAGCCTTTTCTCCTCCAAATCCGGCCCCTCCCCTAGCTATTTTGCAATCCCCCACACTCTTTCAACAACTCTCCTTACCTCCCCCCCCCCTCCCCCTGTCCTACCCTCCCCCTCCCCTCCCATCCCCTGCACTCAAAGCCTCCTCCCTCCCTTTCCTTAACAGTGTGGACCTCAAATATCTGGGGCCTTCGCTCAAACCTTACAGATATTTCCATACAGGTTGCCACTGACAAATCAGACATAATTTGCCTAACAGAAACTTTCCTCCCTCAAGACGTCTCTGACCAAGTATCTCTCCCTGGTTACTCCCTCGTCTGGTAGGACAGACCTGAAACTTGTCCTGGTGGAGGAGTTGCTCTCTTCATCAAAGACTCTATTCCTCACTCTCCATGCACTTCCCTCACTCCCCCACACCCCCAGGAATACCTCTGGCTACGGCTTCCCTCCACTCCCACCGCATGTTTATATGTGCACTATACTGTCCACCACACAGTGATGACTCTATTTACACCTCATTATCCGAAAACATGGACCAACTTCTATCTTCTCATCCAAACTCTCTCTCTTCCTCATATGTGGTGACTTCAATTATCTTTGAAGAGACTGAAGGAACTTTGCTGTTGTCCGCCTGTTCTTGCGTACTTTGATGTTAACAAACCAGTCAAGATTCACTGTGATGCTAGCCGAAGTAGACTTGGTGCAGTTCTCTTGCAGGACAATTGACTTGTCACATACAGCTCCAGGAACCTTACGGAGATGGAGAAGGAGACACGGTATGCACAAATAGAGAAGGAGATGCTATCGATAGTTCATGCCTGCAAGAAGTTTCATTGTTTTATATTTGGGAAACCAGTTCCTCATCTACAATGACCATAAGCCTCTGGAAATGATCGCCAAGAAGCCATTGCTGTCCGCACCAATGAGACTGCAGAGCATGCTACTATGATTGCAATGGTATGACCTCAACATTCAGTACAGAAAAGGGGAGGATATGCAACTTCCAGATACACTTTCCAAAGCATACCTGCCAGATACTCATTCAGAACTGGACAACTTGGAGCATCTTTCAATGCTGGACTTTCTATCTGTCTTTGACGAGAGGTTCAAATTTTTTTTTTCAAAAAGCTACTCAGTCAGAACTCCGTCATTTACAGTCCATGATTCTTGACGAATGGCCAGAGGCCAGGCGAGATGTTTCGTTCTGTCTTCGACCACACTGGGATTCCCGGAGTGAACTTTTGGTTATGGATGGCATCATATACAAAGGCATGCAAATTGTCGAACCACCTACTCTGAGACTCCGCATGCTGAGCCTGATTCACGAATCGCATCTTGGGATAGTCAAGTGTAAGCAACGAGCTAGGGAGGTTATATTGTTGTAGTGCCGGGTTCGGGGGCGAGGAACGACCGCTAGATGGAGCAGTTGGGACGTCCCCCCCCCCCCCCCCCCCAAACACCCGGAATTGAAGGTCGTCACTCCGGACAACTCCGAAGTCGATGGGTCGCTTAATGGACCATGGACGCCAATATTTCGACCGTGCGGTTAGGGTCTTTTTGTCTGATTCCAATTTACCTAAGTAGCCGCGCGGTCTAGCTCCAGGGGAAACCACACCCTCGGCCGGCTTTGTCCGAACCGAGTCGCTGTTACCGACTCGGATCCAGTGTAACCAAGTGGGAATTGGCAAAGCTGCGCCGGCCCAAATGACAACTTAGGGCACAATCGGCCTCCCTAATTCTCAAGCCCGAACCATACTGGGTCAATGAAAGAAAGCACAGACAACGAACTGGAACATTTAACAGTTATTTATTTACAAGATAATAGGGAGGGAAACACAGAGCAGACTTAATCACGAATATAGATGCAGGCAAATGTACAATGGCAATCACTTAAACGATTTGTACTTATCAGACTGGCCACAGACAGACACACACACCCAAAAAGAAATGGACCTCGTGGGTCTTTTTCGGCCCTTCAGCTCGGGATGGAAGGCAAGCTGAGGGTCAGAGTCTGGCCAGGTACCTGGCCGCCTCGTGCGGTTTTACCGACTCGCACTTG
>CM068953.1:62065746-62079642 GCA_035128595.1 Eptatretus atami
TATATATATATATATATATATATATATATATATCCGTTTTAGGAGTATCAATAAATGGTGGAGAATGACGAAAAAAAATTGGTGGATCTGGATCTGGATTCAAATCCTCACCAAAAGTAAAATGATTTCTCCTTGTCACATGCCCAATCTGTTGTTGTATCGTAAAGTACTCCAAGAATGAGGAGTGCAATATTCTCCAACGGTTTTGTTCAACCGAACATCCGAACACCCGAACATAACAAGCTTTGCACTGCACACCTCCTGACCTCTCACCCAGAACTCCTTCTTCCTCATCGCACACTCTTCCGTCTCGTCTATGCACAACACCACACCTGTGCACCGAATGTCATCCGAATCCATCCACAACTTTTTGAGATATCCTGTTCACAGACAAACAAAACAAACAAGCAACCAGGGATGAAAACATCACCTCCGTCCACCTTCGGTGTCATGGGTGTAACAAAGAAGGAATCAAAGTGAAAATCAGCTATAAGACCACACAACTCTCTTTTAAATATATGAAACGCTTTGGTCCGAGCTCTTGTTTATCTGTACATCTTCTGCTTTGGTCACCGGACATCAAATAAAATTATTTAAAGCAAGCATCACAAGTCTTAGATAAGCGGGTCTCAGGCGTTGCTAACGGCGTTGCTATGATTGTGTTACCGCGGCTGTTTATGACGATATTCAATGATATTCAACCCCACACAGAAGCGACAGCAAGGGCATGTTATTATCACTGTGAAGGTTATGCACTGTGGCCTAATTAGATTCGAGTTTTTCTTTGCTTGAGGTTAAAACTCGTTCATCTGTAATTAGAATACCCAGGTTCTGTTTTTAATTTGGGCTTGCCCCACGACAGGTACCTTGGGTTTAGAGAGAATCAATAAAGAAAAGAGCCTGTTGTTAGCTCAACTGAGTAACCGGCTTAACATCTTCAGGATCGTTTAGCAACAAAGAAAAAAATGGCCAAAAGAGGGTGTTAGTGTGAAGAATACATAATAACAGAAGTAACCACACCATCCCTTGAATAGACACTGTCACAAACATCACACTCAGCACAGATGTGCACAATCCCCCATGCATGCTCAAGCGACCAACAAGTCCTGCCAATATCCATGTCCCCTCTGTCTCCAATGCATCACATTATACCTATCTGGCTGTCTAATTGAAATTTGAACCTATCCCCTGTTTCTGCTGCTGCAGCTACCTTTCCAGTGAGACCATTCCATGATTTAACTAACCTCTGAGTGAAAGACCCTAGCCTTACCACCTTCTTTACACTCGTCTTCTTCTTCACTCTCAGTCAATGTATCCTGGTCTTGTCACTCACTGCCTGTTCTGCTGACAAACTTTTCTGCATTTATTTTGCCTATCTGAACCCTCCAGTATCTTAAATGCCTGCCTTGGAAGCCTGTCACTACTGCTCGCAGTTCTAGTTATTATTATTGTTTTAAGTATTATGAGTATTAATGAATATATGCTTTGTTACAATGTTATCATTATTTTTGTTATTTATTTTGTAACTAGCAAATACCAACCATCGCTTCGCTGAAGGGATTACTAAAGGGGGGAGGTAGAAAAAGAGGGGGTAGAGGGAGAGAGTGTGGGGGGAGAGGGACAGAGGAGGGAGGGAGAGCAAGGAGGTGGGGGAAGGAGGACAGTGTGAGGTGAGAAAAAGGGAAGGCAGACGTGCGGTGGAGCGTAATGACCGCCCGGACGCGTCTGGAACCAAACTGGCTGGAGACAAAAACCGCTCGGACATGTCCAGAGACAAACTCCCATCTGGACACGTCCAGACAAACACTGCCTGGACACGCTGGAGCCAAGCTGGCCGGAGACAACCACTGCCCAGACATATCGGAGACATACCCAGCCCGGACACGTCCGGATATGTCCACAGGCAAACAGAGAGAGAGAGAAAAGAGGGAGGGGAGAGTGAGAGAGGTGTGAGAGGAGGGTGCTGCACGGTATTGGGAGGGGGTAGAGCAAGGATGGGACAGAGAGAGAGAGAGAGAGAGAGAGAGGAGAGATGCTTTATGAACCACAAACACAAATCACACACACACACACACACACACGCTTGGCTGATTTGACTTGGTAATTTAGAAGACAAGTTAATACGGCAAACGGCTCAGAAATCAGGGGTAATTTCAGGGTGATACAACATGATCATACAATCAGGGGGTGATACAATTAATCGCTCAGGGTGATACAACATGAACCACTCCCTCGGGGTGACGGAGCATGAACCACTCGTTCAGGGTGATGGATCATGAATGACTCGCTCAGAGCGATGGAGCACGAACCACTCGCTCAGGGTGGTGGAGCACAAACCACTCACTCTGAATGACATGGCGGGCAAAAGCGTCCGCAGTGAGTGAACGATTCGCTCAGAAGGACGTAGCACGGTACCGCTATCGACTGTAAGGCATTCGGCAAGTGGCTTAAGCACACCTGCAAGCACTCCAATTAAATAGTTGATGAGGAACGGTTGTCCAGGCTGTCACTGCACATCATATAGGATCCCTTTAACTTTAAAGCCAGTCTTCACCGTGCATGCAGCAGTTAATGAAATAAAATGAATTTGTTCAAATAATGACTTTATCCACAAAAGAGTTGTAGCTTAATGCAGAACAACCCTGGAGACATTGAAAAGTTCAATCGCCTATGAACTAAACATTGCAGATAATCCGTATTCTTGCCTGCTTGTCTGCGCATGCATCTCGTGGTACATCGGTTCGGGGTCCGAGCAAACGTTATAACATTTTTTTTAAACTTCAGTTTATTTTTTTTTCACCAGATTTGCTTTGATTCCCTGTGGAGCACCTCACGAAACCTCCGAAGATAGAGACACAGATCTGGCCAATGCTATGGATAGGCAGTCCCTTTGGGGGACAGGGAGCGAGGTCTGGCAGTGAATGCATTAAATCATATACTGTAGCTCAATGAAGTGAGTTAATTTTGTCACATCCCCAAATTTTTTGTTCACTCAATATAATTCTCCTCCAAACAATAACAAAAGATAAGTTTAATGCTTTAGAAATTTCACATTTTCTTGTGTGTCTCTAGAGAAGGAGGAAACATAGTCTTGCTTGTGTAATGTAATTAGGTATATCAGCTTAGTGATAAGACTATGCCTGGTGTTGGCTTAGTGGTTAGGGTGGTGGCTTGGGATCCTAGGGTCCTGAATTCAAGCCCCGTTGGCCGCTGAATTAATATACACCAGGAGGTTGACTCAGCCTGTCATCCTTCCGAGGTCGGCAAAATGAGTACCAGTGTACTGGTAATGGGGACACTGCATCAGCGGAATAGCCGCGTCCCAACCAATGATGCAACCAGCAGCCACAGGCTGCACTCGATAGGGAGAGAGTTATAAGACTCGTTATTTCTTTAAAATTATCAGATTTCACAACAGATTTCGACACTTATAAAGGGGTCTCAGCAGCCTAAAGAGTAAAAATGTACATTCCAATCGTACTGTTACAGCCCAGGGTTGAGGTTCGCTATGAGGGGAAGCACGAGTTCCTCCCGAACACCCAGTCCTGAGGCCACCAGCCACGGATAACTCCATTGCCAGTGGGTTGTGAAGCAACTACAAACGCTGATTGGTACTGCCAATCATGGCAGGTTGTCACTAGTGACTTTGCGTGGTTACCTTACCTTTGGATGACCACACTAATTGGGTTTTGTACCCACAGTACACACCCCGATTACTGCTGAGTGATAGAGTTTGTGGAAGCTGGCGAACAAGAGCAAATCACGGGGGTAGAACTTCCCAGTGAATACTACGTGTGGACTATGCTTTATCGATGGAGGAAAAGATGCTACAAACTGGGTACATTTATAATACTGGCAATTTTATTGTTAGCAAGGGAGAGGAAAGGGATGTAGCACAATAAGCAAGCATAGTGAATAACCCAAGGATGGGTGAAATGCAGCAAAAGGAATGTAGTTATTTACAAAAGAAAGACACAGGGCAGAGCTATACTGTTCTAATCCGTACACAATCTTATTTATATGAGCATGACGGGCACCATCAGAAGGATGGAAAATTAGAAGGATGAAAATCAGAAGGATGGAAAATCCCGAGGAAAATTAGAATAGTCCAGAAAGATAAGAAAAGTATGAGGTATTTGTGACCTCTTAATTAACAGGTGAGGTCAATGGACCTGCCCAAACCCAGTCGCTGAGGAGGGAGAAGGAGGTGTAAAACTGAGGGTGTCTAAAGTGCATGGTTGGAGGAAGTGCAAAATGAGGGTGTGGTGATGTGCAAATGATAGGCAAGTGATGTGCAGAGAGGATACTGTAACAGATGTGGATCAATGCGCCTGGGTAATCGCTGATGCTCTTTTTACGAACACCCATCCACAGTAGACGAGACCGAAAGGGAAGAAAAGAACGTGTGAGAAGATTGCTTAAGAGTGACGTGTACGGAAGTCTGTGAGTGTTAAGTGATTATTTCTTAGTAACTATGCTTGGCCTGGCGCCTGGTCCTCTTGCTCGTCCAGCACTCCGCTCTGACCCATACCGCTCCGTTCAGACCCGTTCGCTCTGTTCTGACCCATTCACTCCATTCCGACCCATTCACTCCGTTCCGACCTGTTCGCTCCATTTCACCTCTCCGCCAAGCTCCATCTCTTGAACCATGAACCGACCAAGATCACACAGATCACACAAGAATGCACCAACCCACAGAATGCAAAGAACACCATGAACCAAGAATACACAGCCCATTCTGTGTGGAACGCACAGTGATTTATAATCATCTGGCGGGAGAGGAGTTTAGAATCGGACCAGGCAGAGCGATAGGTGTTTCCCAGTGCCCTCATTGGTGTGCGGACAATTACCAGGTCACTGGCTTGTGGTGCTTGAGGCCTTAAGGTGGCATAGGCAAGATCTTCCATCTGTACGAATCCTCGGAGCACTTATTTAATTTACAGTAGGAATTTGTAAATAGTATTTAATGAATGCCTTTCCTGCTCTTCCCATTCCTGTTTTAAAATACACATGGTTGAACTCATTGGGTCTTTCAATTGATTCGGACTGTTGCAATCGCTGAAGCAGAACAGTCATATTGGCTTTCAAATCCTTTTAGAGGATAACTGGGTTTTTGAGCGAGTAATGTTCAAATGAATTCACTCCACTGCTGGGCGAGGTATCCGATCACACCTCCGTTTTGGGTTGCAGCCATGGAAAGAAGCCTGACACGCTGCCTGATCAGCCACGGGCTTTCCAAAAGGGTTGGTTATAGGAGCACATAGACCCTTCATCCGGCTAGGGGCATCTGGAGCGATTGTCTGGCGTGATCCCCACAACATTAGTTTGTCAGGATTGAGATCATGAAACTGGACCAAATTTGGCAGCCGCAACAGTATTATAATGCTATACAACCAGATTATTAGGAGTAATGTGTGACAGTTGGTATAATCTTCCTTGTCATGACAACAGTATGATATTGTTCCAAGATGATAATGAAGCCATTTGTATTTAAGAAACTACCAAGAGCTGAATTTATCTCACAGCAATCATTTTCAGTCGGTGGCCCTGGCAGATATTGTGCAATATTTTGGCTGGCTCTATATTGGAGCGACGGCAGTGGATGATGACTATGGACGAGGGGGTATCTCAAGGTTTGTATTGGAAGCTGAGCAAAGAGGTGCTTGTATTGCTTTCCGGAACATGCTTCCAGCAATACAACAACTACAAGCATTTCAGGCCCTTGGTAAGTGAATCATTTGTTGTTGTTTTTTGTGTGTACATTGCACAAATTTTGGTTTCCTCTGAGTATGTATCTGTAAAAGTGTAGGTGCAAATAATGCAGGAACGTGTCATTCTATTCAGCCTCTTCTTCTCATTTGGCTGCGTCCCATCTTCCTTGATCTTGGCAAACATTCCTCCTATCCACAAGAAGGGTGAAAAAACTGATCCTCTCAATTACAAACCAGTATTGCTTCCAATTATGAGCAAAGTAATGGAATCCATCATTTCTATTGATGTCAACTCATTCCTGTTTTCAAACCGCTTCATCTCTGACTGTCATTTTGGATTCCATCCTGATCATTCAACACTTAAAATACATAATTGCTCCTCTCTCAGCAATGATTGGAGCCCCTAAATCTCAAACAAGAGGTCAAGACCATCTTTTTGGACATGTCAGACATTTGACGCAGTCTGGCATCCTGTATTTTTTTTGCCAAGCTCTCTGCCTGTGGCATACAAGGCCACCTTAATTCCTAGATTCTGGACATGCTCCACTCACGCAGTGAATGTGTATCTATCAATGGAACCTTCTCCTCTCCTCTCCCAGTGGAGACTGGCATGCTTCAAGGCAGTGTTAGGCCCAGTCTTGTTCCTCATCCACATAATCGACCTCCCTGATGCTCTGAATAACCCTCTCTTCCTTTTTGCAGGAGACTCCACACTGTCATACAGTATCCCATATTATTGATTAGCAGATGGAAACTGTTACTCGATGCTTATCTAGAAATTATTTTATGCTGCTTTGAAAAATGGAACAGGTCATTCGAGCCTGTAAAATGTCACAGTATATTTCCACGGTCATGCACAAAAGGATCGTCAAACAAAACGACATATCTATTTCCACGATCAGCCACCGAAGAAGGTTTAGTCTTCTGAACATTTGGCCTCACTATTCAGTGATAATCTCTCCTGGGCCACCAATATGGCAAAGCTAGCTCTCATCCATAGCTATATAGAGCATTGCTCTCCACTATTGGCTGGGGCCCCAGCACAATATGTCTCTCTTGGCTTTTTCTTTTTGTAGACATTGTCGAGGCTCATATGAGAGCTAACACACAATGCACAACAAAGGGGGCAGGACACAAAAGGGGTGGAGAGGGAAGGACAAAACAGTGGGGAACAGAGACATTAGGAGATCTGTGGAAGGGAGAGGATGGGGCGGGGAAAATGGGGTATATGATTATGGACACCACAGGGACTTTCAGGACCTTACACGACAGGAAACTTTCGGGAAGGAAGGCAGGGAATTTGAAGGAGGTAGGTTTGGGGTGGATTGATGGGGGTAGAAAAGATCGAGGTTTTGGATGGGGGAAGATAAGAGGTGTGTAAACAGCTGTTTTGAAGACCTGGAGGGAAGCATGAGATTGACGAGAGTGTGGGAGTTTATTCAAAAGGTGGGGGAAAAAATAGGAATGAAAGAGTGAAGGTGAGCAGTGATTCGTGATTTTGGTAGTTTTACCAGAAAGAGGTTGTTGGCGGACCTGAGTGCCCTGCGGAAGTTTGGGGGGACATATCTCAGACAGAGCAGAGTGGGGGGGGGGCGAGACCAGAGAGGAGACGGTAGAAGACAGAAAGACCACTGACCAGCCTGCGGTGAGAGAGTGAGAGGCCCAAAGACTAAGCCTCACCACGGGAGATTGCTTCACTTCACCTTCACCTCACTCAGCCTCACCTCACCGTGGGTTTTGTGGAATCTGTGGTGTAGTTTTTATCGGTGCCAACTTGTCAGTACTTTTCCATCATGAGCTTTGTTCCATTTACATGTCCAACCAATGGCAGTTGTGTTGGTGTAGTTTTTTTAATCTGGTCTCTTACCAATCATTTTGCCCAACATTACTATCAGGCTCTAGTACCTCCTCTTCAAGGGATGAGCAGTGAGGAATGCTTTAACGGGAGTTTGATAATGCTTTCCTGCATGGCAGCTCGCCATTTACACCATCGTGGAAATGACATGGACTGGAGTTTCACTTTAGTTAAACTAAAGTACGCTGGAGTTAAACCGCATTCACAGCCCTATCTTCAGTGGTGCATTTCCTCTTTTGACTCATGGAGTTTTGTACCATGTGCTGCGTCGCGGCCCTATCTACAGTAGGGTTTTTGTGCCTTTCAACTGCGGGACTACTATCATCGAACCTCTTTTATAATCACCCGTACTCGAGCTTAACAGCTTATGGGACACCACTCAGACTGGATGAAGTCATCAACCTTTAGTTGTGAGTGTAAGTCGATAACTTTATTTTCTATATTGGTGACTCCGACGTGATCTCTTGTTATCATGTCTGTCGAAGCTATGTCCGAAGACGATGTCCATCAAGGTGCATCTGCTGAGGTACCCCTGTCACTGGTAGTGGCTGTTAGTTTAAAACTCCCTCCCTTCTGGCCCACCAATCACACATTGTAGTTTGCACAAGCTGAATTGCAGTTCCTGACCAGGCATGTCACAACCCAGGATACACGCTTCACCTATGTTGTTGGATCTTTCCAGCCAGAAATAGTGCAATAAGTGAGGGACCTCCTAATTGCTCCTGCAGCCTCGGAATGTTATACCAATCTCAAGGCTGAGCTCATCGGGTGTACCTCAGCTTCAGAGCAAAAGAGACGACACCAACTACTCATTTCTGAAGAGCTTGGTGACAGGAAATTCTCTCAGCTTTTGCGAAGGATGAGACAGCTGCTTGGGGACAGTCGATTGGAGAATACCATCTTAAAACAGCTGTTTCTCCAGATACTTCCCACCAATGTCCAACTGATCTTGGCCTCAACTAAAGAGGCTGTTGACATTGAACAACTGGCAGATCTTGCCGACAAGATCATGGAAGTCTCTTCTCCTTCGTCATCCACTACGCACATAGAAGCTGTTTCAAAACCTCAACAGCAACTTGCACCTGAACTAGACCAAGTCTGTGCCTTGTCCACTCAGGTTGAGAACTTGATCAAACAGGTACAAGCTCTCACAACATAACTACAAGTGGAAAGAGAGAGAGGAGTAGAAGCCGAGGGCATGGTCCATTGAGAAGTCAATCAAGAGGACACAATCCCAGCTCAAGCGCCCACCAACATGCCGAACAGATGTGCTGATACCATTGGAAGCATGGAGAAAAGGCTCACAAATGCATCAGCCCATGCTCATCCCAGTCTCACCCTTTGGAGCAGGGAAATTCCAATGCCAACGACCAGCGACGACAAGTCAGCCTGGCAGTGACACATCTAATCACCTATTCTACATAAACCACAATGCAACAGGTACTAGATTTTTCATGGATACTGGTGCTGAAGTGAGTATTTAGGCCTAGTCTGCCTGAAGAAGGCCTAGTCTACATAAGTCCAGCTGCAGGCAGTGAATCCACAGGGAGAGATCTTTAATGCTGGATCTTGGACTGCGATGAGTATTTCAATGCATATTTGTGGTTGCTGAGTTTCCTCCACTCATCACCAGGGATGATTTTCTTCAACATTTTGGCCTGCTACTGGATATCAAACATAACAAGCTACTGTGTGAGGAATCATCAATCATACACCCTCCATCAGCCCCATGTTTGTGAAAGCTACATCTACTTCACTTCATGACACCCTCATTCGTGAATACCCAAAGATTGCTCATCCAGTATACAGTACAGGGATTGTGAGATTAAGCACTAGCCATGCACTTACCACATAGTAACTTATGGACCTCCAGTTACAGCATGACCATATTTTTGCAAAGCAGCAGAAATGGAGAGGTTGGTGAAGTTGACAATTATCGTCGCTCAGGGCAGCTGTTCTGGAGAAAATATCATCGCGACAGCTCTAGCTCTCTCTTGTCCATTCAGAGGCAAATTCATATGTATCACTCTAAGCTCTTTCAGGCTGATCACCAACTGTTCATCTCAGGAATAACTGCCACTCAAACCCCTCCCGGGTCATGTCAGCCCTCATGAATGGCTCCAGGCAAAATCGTGTCTGCCCTGATTGGATGAGGGGGCATCAGTTTAAAAACGTTAAAGTCATTGGCAGCGGGTTTGAATTTGCGAACTTTCATTGGCTTGTTACCAGACCATGCCCTGCCCCCTTGACAGGCCATGTCCCAGCATTCAAAGCATCTAATCAAGATGTGATCTGAAGCTTGGTGATATCACAGGGGCTTTCATCCAATGCGATGCATTCGTGGATTACTTCAACAAGAAGAAACAGAAATAAATAATCATACAAATAACAAATGGAAACAAGAAAAAGAGCAATCAGAGATTGCAGATCCTCGCCAGGACTTCTTTTGAGTGGTGTATTTTTGTCGGTTTTAGGGAAATCCAATATGGCTGTCAACCATGTGACCTATGATATATGTGTGAACCTTTTATTCTTCATGGACAGGCGGTCATACGTGTAAAGTTTCGCCTCGATCTGTTCAACCACTTCAGAAAAGATTTTTGAAGGTTTTTTTTAACAATATGGCTGCCGAATCCCGTGACCGGTGAAGTAATTAAAAAAATTTTGTGGACCATTTTATCCATAGATTGCTCTCAAAAATTTTCATACTGATTGGATGTGGCATTCTACATATGCAATTTTGATGTCATAACGAGGGCACCTATGACGTCCTAAAAATCAAACTTATTTACGATGAGGAGTACTTGCTATGTGCCAAGTTTCAATTTTTTCCTTGGTGCTATTTCAGAGATACAGAAGTCCAAGGTTTTTCCATTTTTCCAATATGGCTGCCACTCCACGTGACCTCTGATGTCTTAATTATCATTGAAACATTCTACATGAGTAGTTGCACCAATGGTGAAAATTTCGTCTAAATCTGACTAGCAGTTGCGGAGAAAAATACGAAAGTTCTGTGCGGACAAACAGACAAACAAACAGACCCAAATGCAATACCCTCTCCTTTGGCGGGGGTAATTACAAATAAATGAGAGGAATGAAAAGGCGCTAACTCGATACTTGGTGGGAATTGACGTGACAGTTATTTGAAACAAAATGCAACAAACTACATTGCATAGTCATCCCATCCCATGGGGCATTTTGTTTATAATATGTCATCTGGGTTCTATCTCCAACGGAGTCCGATTTTACGAAAGCTATGTTTCAGATTATGTGCCAGTAATGGCCGCATCTCAGAGCACGCCATCCTTCGGATTGTGATGCAAAGCCGGCTGTCCCATCTGCATTTAGGGTGTGAATGTTAAAGATCCTATGTTGCATTTCAAAGAGTAGGCCATTGTGAGCTGGTACCCTGGATAGATTCTCTTCTTGAAATTAGTTGTCGAATGAGCATTCCCTCCAATAGTTGGGCCAGGGGTGTGTGCATGGCATTGGGCAAAATTGCTGTACAGCAATGGGTAACATCTTTTTCACTTTGCGTTTTTTTATCTTTTATTTGTGCAGCTACATTGATTGCAGAGACAAAGGCAAAGGTCATTTTACTTTACCTAAGTGAGCCAGACATGGTAAAACTGGCAGAGGAGCTATGGAAACAGAATGTTACGAAAAAGTTCTGGATCGCTAACACTGCTTGGGTGACATCGCCATTGATAAGCTCAACACATCACAGACATATATTTGGAAACGTGGTCGGCCTAGCATTACCGAGAGCCACAATTTCAGGCCTAAGAGACTTTCTGTTGAAAATCAAACCAAGCAATACCAAGTGGTCGGATAGAAGATCACTGGTTAAGATGGGAAATTCAAATGAAAAGATTCTGAGTCTTCAAGATTGCAGATACTTTTGTCTTAATCACAGTATAGAGCAAAGGTCGAATCAAACATATTTGAATCATTTTATAAAGTCATACCATTTACATGGAAGATATTTGACTCAACCTGGGTGCAAAATTAATACGACACACCCAAACCACATCAAGCCTATTGCTCAGCAGTGTCTTTGTACCTGCACAAATTATTCCATAAAGTCAAATTTTTATTTTATTCCCGAGCACAATACTTCAATGCAAGTAACAGACAACGACCCTCTCATGGAATTACCTGAAAAAATTGCTGGGCCATTGATTAAGAACTTTACTGAACATCCGACTGATAAATTTCACATTCCACAAAGAAGAGATCAAAAGGATGTCATTCTTCAGCTCTGGGAAGTTACCTTCAACTGTTCGTGGGTCATTGATGATGCAAGTACACCTTGCACGGGAGAGGAAGACCTTCAGGATGTTTACTCTCCATTCACAGATGTGTCGCAGCTCCGTGTGACTTACAGTACCTACCTGGCAATTTATGTTGTTGTGCATGCGCTGCATGACCTCCAGGCTTGCATACCAATGCATGGTCCATTTTCTAATGCTTCCTGTGGTACAATCAAATCATTACAACCTTGGCAGGTATGTGTATGCTATGTTAATGCATTGTCTACTGAATTTTTATTTTAAATAATTATTTTCTTCACATTAATTTACACAATGTCCTTTATCAAACCTTTTCAAGGTGCTTTACTATCTAAGAAAGGTTAACTTCCAGAGCATCTTAGGTGAGGCCATGAGCTTTGATCAGAATGGAGACCCACCTGCAGTTTTTCAGCTCATTAACTGGCAGCGGAATGAGGAAAACGATGTTAATGGAGTTGTGCACTTCAAAAAGGTTGGTGGTTACAACTCTGGTGCCTCTCCGGGTCATGTGCTCCAAGTTGATGCTGACCACCTTGTGTGGGCTGGAGGCAAGCGCAAGGCAGGTTTTAACAATACTGCTTAACTTTATGGCTAATATATCTGCCTCCAATACGAAGTTAGTTGACTGAATCATTAAAATTATAGCTCACTGCAAAGTGTATGTTTCAGGTAGAAGAGTCCATTTGTTCCAAGACGTGCACATCTGGGACACGGCTGGTAGCCATCAAAGGAAGGCCTTTCTGCTGTTTTGATTGCATCCCTTGCACTGGTGGAGAATTTGCCAATGTTACCAGTATGTTATTCTTGTTGCTTGTTCTTGGAAATAATCACAGATTATTTCATAATGCAGATTATAAACCTGCTGCACTGCATCAGACAGCTGCTCCACGAGCTTCAACTCGATGAGATTCTATGTGTGTATGTGGATATATATACATATATATATTATATATATATATAATATATATAATATATATATATATATTATGTGTTCGCGGGCGCCAGCAGTGACCACTATTTTCGTTGTGTCTGTATGCTGGGTAGTCGATCAAGTCGAAAAAAAAAAAAAATTAATTTTTTTTTTGAGATTTGTTCTCATTATTATCAGTATTAAATGGCGATTTCAGTTAATCAATGGCGATTTCGATGAAACTTGGTTGGTAGGTTCATACCATGACCTAGTTGTGTGCAAATGAGAACCGTTGCTATGCACCACCGTTGCTAGCAACGGGACTTTGAAATTTTAGAAAATCATAAAAATATTACTTTTTCGAAAATCAAAAATCGGGCCACAAGCGACTGTGGGCAGTACATTCAGCCATATTGTCAAAAATTTCCAGCCGGATCCTTGAAAACGTGCGGAGAAGATAGACTTTGAATGAACCCTGGTCGAAAACAATAAAAAAAACGAAGTTCGTTATATCTCAGAGACTATGAGTCAGATATACATGAAACTGGTATGTAGGTTCATGGTATGTCCTAGTTATGTGTGAGAAAGAACCGTTGCTATGGACCCCTCCGTTGCCTAGCAACGGCCGAAAAACCTCTAAATGTGGGGTATTTTAACGAAAAAACAATCTGCAGCATTAACCCTTGAAGCTAGAATCATGACTTTTCTTGTGCTTATTCCTCAGGTCATTCCCCATCGAACGGGCCCATCGCATCAGGTTATATTGGGTAGTCGACTACCATGTCCGCCTACCAGCTTGTCTGTCTGTTTGTGACTCTCCCAGAGCATAGCTCTGTGATGTTTGATGCGATCTTGATGAAACTTGGACACAAGCTAGATATCATGGTCTATATTGTGGCTTTTTGTATGAGTGGTCATCCCACGCCCTTTGTGGTGGAGCCACGCCCAACTTGATATTTTTTCTCGATTTTTTTCTCGCAATTTCATTCCTAGAAGCTGTGCGTAATGTCCATAAGTACAAACATTATAAAAATCCGATTTGATTTGGTCAATTTTGACGGAAGAGATGAGTTTTTTATGGTAGGGCTTCCTCAATAATGCCCGCGAACCATCGTCTCCTATCGCCGA
>CM068953.1:62079667-62091617 GCA_035128595.1 Eptatretus atami
TCTATGTGTGTATGTGGATATATATACATATATATATAATATAATATATATATATATATATATATATATATATATTGGTTTGTCGGGGCGCCAGCAGTGACCATATTTTCGTTGTGTCTGTATGCTGGGTAGTCGATCAAGTCGAAAAAAAAAAAAAATTAATTTTTTTTTTTGAGATTTGTTCTACCTTATTATCAGTATTTAAAATGCGATTTCAGTTAATACAATGGCGATTTCGATGAAACTTGGTTGGTAGGTTCATACCATGACCTAGTTGTGTGCAAATGAGAACCGTTGCTATGGACACCACCGTTGCCTAGCAACGGACTTTGAAATTTTAGAAAATCATAAAAAATTTACTTTTTCGAAAATCAAAAATCGGGCCACAAGCGACTGTGGGCAGTACATTCAGCCATATTGTCAAAAATTTCCAGCCGGATCCTATGAAAACTGTCGGAGAAGATAGACTTTGAATGAACCCTGGTCGAAAACAATAAAAAAAACGAAGTTCGTTATATCTCAGAGACTATGAGTCAGATATACATGAAACTGGTATGGTAGGTTCATGGTATGTCTAGTTATGTGTGAGAAAGAACGTTGCTATGGACCCCTCCGTGCCTAGCAACGGCCGAAAAACCTCTAAATGTGGGGTATTTTAACGAAAAAACAATCTGCAGCATTAACCCTTGAAGCTAGAATCATGACTTTTCTTGTGCTTATTCCTCAGGTCATTCCCCATCGAACGGGCCCATCGCATCAGGTTATATTGGGTAGTCGACTACCCATGTCCGCCTACCAGCTTGTCTGTCTGTTTGTGACTCTCTCTCCAGAGCATAGCTCTGTGATGTTTGATGCGATCTTGATGAAACTTGGACACAAGCTAGATATCATGGTCTAATTGTGGCTTTTGTATGAGTGTCATCCCACGCCCTTTGTGGGTGGAGCCACGCCCACTTGAACTTTTTCTCGATTTTTTTTCTCGCAATTTCATTTCCTAGAAGCTGTGCGTAATGTCCATAAGTACAACATATAAAAAATCCGATTTGATTTGGTCAATTTTGACGGAAGAGATAGGTTTTTATGGTAGGGCTTCCTCAATAATGCCCGCGAACCATCGTCTCCTCCCGGCTTGTATACATTTATTTCGAACAACAAAATTTAAATATGCACTTCAAAAAATAGACATTATCAAAGCTTTTGACTTGCACTCCTCAGGATAAAACCGCAATCAGATGAAGAAAAGAACCACCAACTCTCATTTATAAAGTTACAATGTAATGTCCTCAACGTTGATAGGTTGCGAGAAAGAAAGGATGGGATTAGCTGATTGGTGGAACCATAGGGCATCCTGAATGAGTAGGCGGAAATGAACCATCATGAATATGATTAGGCGGGGATGAATCACCAAAGTACCTGCGGAAACATAATGCTAAGTTGCGGAGGGCTAGTTGGGGGGGGGGGGTTGTGGTTTTCATGATGACTCAAAGTTGACTGTGGTGGAGTTGTCACACAGTCAAGCCATCATAGTCAGGATAGATATAAAGTGCGGACTAATTCTTTCTGTTTACAAGAATGGGATTGGTTGACCTGATGAATGTAGCATCCATTGCACAAAGGTGAGCTGAACTGCATCCTCTATTCAGGATTTTAAACCAGCTGATACGATATTGCTCTGCACACTGAGAATTATTCAATAAATGGTAACCAGTTGCAGAGGCACAGGGAATAGTTGTCATACGGTGTACATTCATACAAGCCCGAGTTCGTTGTCTCTGTTTGGATGACTGACCCCGTCTGATCCCCAAAGGGACGTGTTGTTCAATATGATCTTCAATCTCAAAGATGTGCGCCACATACCTGCATCACACTGGCACTGAAATTCGTAAATAATCTTACTTATATGAGAGGCGGGCAGAACATCTTTTTGGACTGACGGAAGCAACCGGTGGGTATGAAAATCACTCGTGGTTGAACCGTATAGTAAGAATGGGACACTGTCTGTTTGATCTGGTTTCAAACCGTTGAGACACTTTGCCTTTCCAGGTAGACGTAGATATACGGGACATTTATACCAGGTCCGATGTAGGATTCTTTGATGGGTTCTGGAATTTGTGTGTGTGTATATATATATTATATATATATATATATATATATATATATATATATAATTATATATATATATTGATGATCTGTTCAGGATACCCATTATCAAGAAGAATAGTCTTAGTCCGTTTGCCAACCCGTATATGTTCTGTACTCAACCTTGTTGTAATGAGAAGTGTATTGTTTTTGATGGTTTCGTACTCACATGGGTCTATAGAGAAATTTGGCTTGGTTGCCGAAGCGGCAACCTTGGGAACTCGCTAATTTGCATAATCCAGATGGCCACACGAACGGGGGTGGAATATAACTTTTCAACCAATTAACTTACAATCACGTGTGATACCTCTTTTCTGTATAATTTTGACCTGAGAATCGATTTCTGAGGTCAAATTTGTGATTTTGGGTCAATTCAGGGTCAAAGGTGAAGTTCAAGGTCTTTTCGGCCAAAAATGAAATAAAATAAATATATAATGAATTTTCAGAGCGATGGTGGTCAAGCGTTTATTCAGTAACGTCGATCACTCCCATCATCATCAGAGCCGAATGCAAGATCAAGATGTTCAGTTTCTCATCATCTTCCACATCTGCTTCTCCTTCTCTTCCATTTAATCTTGTCTTCATTCTCCTGTCTTGAACGGGTTGAAGCAGGCGTCACGACAAACACAAGCGCAATACACAGTGCATGATATCTTTCCATGGTGACAGCTGCAACGTTCAGTGCCGCACGCCTTCACCGCCGCTTACAGCCGCACCGCACTACATCCATGAGATCTTGGGGTCCTGGGGGCTGATCGGGAGGTGCTGTACTGGTGTGCCATCTTTTATTTCCCACCCATACTTTGTGATGTCAAGTTCAGGTGGAGCCTGCTGGTCAGCAGATTTTGCAAGTATGGGCTGCATCCTGGCTTAGCGCGGCCATACTCCAGCATACCTGCGGGATGAGGTTGCTGGAATTCATGTGAGAGGACATGGGTAGCTGCGTCGACCATGGGTGTGAATACCTGGAGATCGAAGTTGTCAAACCACGCGAAGATAGCGCCGACGTTCTACACAACCCCATGAAACTGGTGGAGAACCTGTGCATTGTCACCTAGTAGACGAGCGGCCAATTTCGGAATCTCAGGGCCTCATCGTTACGAGGTCGTGAAGCCATGTTCATGAAGGGGTATGAGAAGTTCGGAACTGCCATGCCGGTGCAACAGTTTGACGGCCAGTCCAAATGTGTCCTGATTTCTGGTTCCTGTAACGTGACTCTGAATTGACTGGCTCAGGCTCAGAGATTTCTTGGTCACTTTACCACGGAGACCAGGTCTGAAACAACTTCAACAAACTTGAGCTGGTCGCCTTGATTGTGTTGGCCTGTGTAAACTCTGATAGGTCATAATTGCACTGCTGTACTTGACCGACCGTGCCTCATGCTTGATCTGCCTCACCACGGAAGCAATGCTCCTCTCATCCGTATCATCTACTTAACTATCTTGAGACTTTTAGCAACGGACTCACGGAAACCAACAATGGCAGCACAGCCATCTACCCGAACAACGATAACATCCTTACTCATGCGTCAGTCAACTTGCTTAACATGTCACGTCGAGCGAGCTTGCCACCTCGATCCGAGTACAGGGAATGCAGTTCAACACTATTCCATATTCTGGGACCTGTCTCGGTTCATGTACTCAATGACTTCCTTCAGAGCATTTTCATCTGCACTACCAGTTGGCAAATCGGCATATGTGGGGACTTTCATGAAACTGTTACAGCAGCGGACGTGGTACTTGCACTCAGCAGAAGGTAGATCAGAAACAAAAGCAAGGTTCAACTTGACCCTTCTCGCGACATCATCATTACGCTTGCCTCAGCAACATCAGGAGCATATCTTTTCATAGTTGGGAGTGGGTTACGTTCTTGTGTCAAAATGTTCTTTGGTCATATACTCACGAACGCGGGTCCCATCTTTCTGGGTGTCTATCATAATAGGTAAACATTCCTCGCTGCAGAACATACAATCACGTTTGTATTCAAACACACCTTTGTCAGCTACCTTTGTATGAGGCTTGTAGTTGTCTTACAACCCTCATCTTCAGCCTTTCTTTTCTGTGACTTTCTCACTCTCTCAATTTTCTCTTTGATAGTATAAGTACAGTAGCAACCTTGTGGCAGGTGATGCTTGCCGCATCTCCACCAACATCAATAATGTTCTGTAGCTTAGCCTGCAGGTCCCCATCTCCACGGGATTTGGCGCACGAGATGAGCTTCTTGATCCCGATCTCAGTGAATTTCGTTTCTTCTCCGTGACACACTGGGAGAAGACACCTTGAGTCAGCCATCATACGTTTCTCTGAAAAGAAGAAGAGGTGAGATTAGAATCAATGGGATTTGTTCATCAACTATCGAGTAGGAGTGATCTCAGTGCAGTTGATGCAGAGGTCAAAACGTTTTAAACCCCTCAATAGTCCAAAAATGACATTGAACTTGACCTTTGACCCTGAATTTGACCCCCAAACCACACAACTGACCTCAGAAATCGATTCCTCACCTCGAAATTATACGGAAAAAATGTATCACACGTGATTGTAGGTTGATTGGTTGAAAGTATTTCCACCTCCGTCCGCGGTGGCCATCTGATTTATACAAATTATCGGAGTTCCCAAGTTTGCCACTCGGCAACCAAGCTAAATTTTTTCTATAGACCCATGCGAGTACAAAACCATCAAAAAACAATACACTTCTCGCACAACAAGGTACTCAACGGGACTGGACTATCTTGATGGTCTCAATTTCAGCATGGAGTTTATCTGTGGAGCAGATCTTTTCTTGCTCTATTGACCAAAATACCAATCACAATCCATCTTGTATCTGGAGGAACTGTAAGAGTCCCACCTCATATTCTAAAATATTAAAAAATAACTATACTGTCCGTAAAGTAGCTTACAATAGACTGTTTATAAGCGTCGGCCGATTCTCTCACAAAGACGTCAAGAAGGAAGTACGCCAGAGCGTTCCATCTCTTAGGTAAACTCTAGGGATGGGTGGGGAGAGAGTTCATGTATGCCAATAAGACTTTGCATGCTGAGGTTGACTCAAAGACAGCAAAGATGGCATCCACATACTGATAAATAATAGATGGAAGGGGGTGAACTCCAGGATGTTGTTCTGCAAAGGCACGTTTTCACGGTAACCTACAAAGACGTTTGCCTAATAACCGGGGCCAGAGTGCATCCCATCATGACACCATCAATCTGAGTATATATTGAAATCATTGAAACTGAACTCAACAGAACGGGTTGCATATTCATTAATTCAACAAAGACAGACTCAGAGATCGGTGGAGGTGTCAAGTCACTATGATACAGAAGTTGCATGCAGATTTCGATCACTTCTGTCAGTGGGACATTCATGAATAGACTGGCTATATCATATGAGCACATTGTGGAATTCTCGTTTAGGTGTGTGACGGACCGCATGGCATTGGGGAAGGTGAAGGAATTCACAATTACATGTTGTGAGACATTGCCCCATCTGGCTGTAATAGTTCACATAACCATCTGTCGGGTTCATGTTGTGCAGCCCATGTCATTGAAAAGTTCATGTTGTGGCAGTCATTGAAAAGATCACTCATAGAGGAACACTATCTTTATGAGTCTTTGGAGGACCATACATCTCGGTCTTTGCGATTTGACAGGTCTAATTGTGTCATAAATCTCCTTGGAGAGGTCTCCTCGTTTGCAAAGTTTCAATAGTCTTTTCGTTATTTGTTTCTCCAAATGAGATGTGTGGTCATATTCAGTTGTATTTCCCAGGTGTTGGAACTGGAACATATCACCCAAATCACAATCATTTTCTCAATGAAGTCACTCTATTCAGAATAAACCACGTCGGGGCCTTTATCTGGTCTGCAAATCTGGATTTCAGGATTGGATTTGAGGTCATGTATAGCGACCAGGCAATCACGCTGCACATGGAAATCAGACAAATCGTTTTGGAATCCACAGTTGCGGTGAGCGAGATCGGCTAGTCTGGCTTAAGTGCTTCGTTTGCCTCATTGGATACTGGGAGGTGCTGGAACAGCTGAATATACAGAAGCTCGAACTTCGCAAACACCTCCTCTCGCTTGATGTTACGATTCGGTATCCCGAATGTGAAGCCATGAGCCAAGACAAATTCTTCAGTCGCAGAGGAGTTTATGATCTGACAAATTGAGCACATGTTTGGAGGGATTACTAATCAAGGAACCAAACCGTTTTTGTTTCAGATGGTCGATCGCACAGTGAATGCTTGCTTTACGTGTTTTGCTCAGCTCTTTCGCCAATAAGAGGCGATATACGACAAACGCAACTCAAGTCAAACAGAGACGGGAACCCAGGTGCGATGTTCCATACACGGTGAAGAGCATGACGGAGAACGACCAGGCTGCGGTTTGTCCTGTTAATTTCATCCTCCATAAACATACGTTTGACTGGTCCAACTACAACTGAGACGAGAATTCTGGATCCTTTTTGCTATATAAAATTGGAACCACCCTGTTATGATACATGTCGCAGGAATGCATTGGACAGGATGGCAGTTCGTAGCTTTCCTTTCAATCTATGACATTATTCACATTTGAGAATTGGGACGAATTGTACCTTTGTCTCAAATAAACAAACATTATATTCATACAACAAAAAATTAAATATACATTTCAACGCAATCTCCACCTTGTCAGGAGAACAGATGAGCTGTGATGGGTAAAGCGGGTACAGAAAGCGATGGTTTGGGACACAATATTTAAAGCAAATACAGGGTTTAGGCATTCAGTCTTTTCAAGTGCAGCATCAGCTTTGCAGCCATTTGAGTTAAGGGAGGGGATGGAGGGGGAACAAACAACGGAAACAGACTTAACCAGATGCCACAATAATTTGCAGGAGGGAGACAGGTTTGAGAGTTCAGACTTGAGATGAGAAAAGATGTTGTTTCCTGGCTTTCCTGAGGGTAACACACACTTGTTCTGAGCTTTGTGAAGGAACTGAGATTGCTTCAGTTGGATTTCCCTTCCATGAGGCGAAGACAAGTTGTTTCAGGACAACTGCCTCACCACGTGCTTCAGTGTACCATGGGTGGGAGGAAGGGTATGACACTGAAGATGAGATGGAATAAATCTGTGGATGAGAGAGAGCAAATTTCCTTGAAATAATTCCCAGGATGAATTGATGTCAGTGAGAGTAGAAATGGGAGACAGTCTTGAAGTTTGATGTTGCTGGAAGTCACTGCCAGTCAGCCTGAGTGAAATCCCAGACGGTGCTGAGGTGGTTCTCTAATAACAGCCAGATAGATGTCCACTTTGACAAGCACATGGTCAGATGAACCGATTGGAGCAGAGGAAGAACAGCAGATATTTGCAGGGAAATTGGTCAAAACCAAACCAGAAGAGATGGAGTACATTGATTAAGATCCAGGTCGGGAAGTTGACAGATTGTTTCAGTTCCAATGAGTCGCAGAAGTCCTTTGCGAAAGTGCCATGGCAGGTGAGAGTGGAATCCACACCCAACCAACTGGCATGATGACAATTGAAGTCACCACAAATGAGGAAGAGAGATTGGGAGTAGATGATAAATGGGGTTTCTGGGACGCCCATTCAAATGAATGGGGGAAAAGGGAAAAAAATTCTGATCCAAGCCCCAAAAGCTCAAAATGGGAGACACACTTCCTCCCCACCTATCCCCTTCTCTCCCATACAAGCAAATGTAAAATTGAACTATGAAAGATTGAGACTTACTGATTAAAGCACTTCTTCCTTTAATATTTTCATTCCACTCAAAGAGCGAACCAACGAATATTTGTCCATGTTCTACTTTAGGGAATAACATAATTTTCTTATAACATTCATTTCCATCGAGTATATTCACAAAGAATAACTTGAACTTGGTTCTTGGTTTAAGTGTCTTTGTTGTGCAGAAATGAAATGATAAACTTCTCTTAATGCTCTTATTTGACCACTCCTGAGTCACATATCATTTTGAGATTGTTAGTAAATTTTTTTCCATTGTTTCAATTGATAACCATCAAAGTTTTCAGTCCATTTAAGGATGTTTTTTTTTACATCCTCCAACTTATTTGTAATTAAATTTATCCGCTATTTGTTTTATCTACTTTTACCCCAGGTTATTTCTTCAATAAGACTTATTTGATATTTCTCACATTCTTTATGTTTCCCATTTAAATACCAAGGCTGATTACATCTCTACTCTTTGGTTTTGTTATTGCTTGGTTCTATCATTTATAAATCAATAACAAGACGGTGGTAGCCTGTTAAATTTCCCAACCCAATATCTTAACACTTATACTTATAACATAAGGAGAATATGATTCCATTCTCTAAAATATATATTTTATCATCAAAAGCTCCTAATGCTTTCTTATTTATCTCTTCTGTATATAATTGATGTTTATAACTTCTTATTGTATTCATTTTTCTGTACTCTTCCTTCTTTAAGGTTAAACAGTTGTAATAATGTTTAAAGTTTATTGTTTCCTGATTTATTTTTCTTTATTCCTTTAGCTTCTTATCCACTTTCAATGCCATTATTATCAATATACGTAAAAGCATAAGACTTTGATCTAAATCCTATAAATTCACTCATGACCTTCCCACCAATTCATCTTTAAACTTACCAATAACACTTTTTATTCTTTGATGAAAACACACATCACTGACTTATAATTACTTGTATCATATATATCAATATTATCAATCATATCCTCATACATTTATCACTTGTCTTAATTTCTATATAAAACTATCTGTATCCATATATAACAATGACACATTATCCTTTATACTTTTGATTTTAAATTATTATAGTATCGTCATACATTAACGACTTTGATTAGTCAAGAATGTGTTGTTCCAATATAAACAGGTTTATTCCATTTCAATACTCTCTTTTTTTAAATGAATAGGCACAAAAGTTCTCTGAAAACACCTCGCTTGCTCAAAACTTGGCTCTATTAATTAACTTTGAAGCCTGTTTCCAAGATGTCGCAAGTCTTATTATTTTGTTGATTTCCTTACATTTTCCAGTCTTTCCAAATACAGCATTATTCATTAATTATAAAAGTCCTTCTCAAAATCTGTTTTTTTTCTGTTCTCCTTTTTGTATTTAAATCAATATCCTTCTTTAACCAATGACTTTGTTTAAATTTCAAAATCTATGAATTTCCTCCCTCTCAACCCAGTAGTAAATATTGTCTCAAGTTCCTTTGATGCAAAACATAATTTCTTTTATCATTTAATGTAGGAAGTAGTTTTTCTGTAGATTTAACTTTTATATGAAATGACTGTTGGTAATCACTTAACCATTATTTTCTTGGACTTTCTTTATCAGGGGCATAAGGTAGGTCTTTATGTTTGTGATGAAGTTCTTCTGGATATTTTAAATCAACCTCAAATAATGTCCAATTTCAGCTTCATCTAATTCTTTTTGAGAAGGAGTCAACAATGTCTTATTAAAACTTTTTCATAATGTTTTTCTTTAACCCATAAGTTTTCCATAAGGTAAAGATTGAGACATAGCCCACCCATACAAATTGTTAGCATCATAATACATCAGGTAAGAGTTGTCCTCAATCTTATTATAACCAGGACGATATTTTTTATTTGCTTTAGCACATCTCTTGAGCATACTTGAGGATATTCACTCTCTTTTAGCCTTCTTTATCATTAAAAGCATATCTATATCACTGATTAATTCCAAATTTCTGTTTTGTCATTTTTAACATAGCATACAAGCAAAACCGGGGCGATGTAATAATGAGCGGGTGTATATCCATCAGAATTTTATTATGACAGACTGTTCTAAAAGTTTCAAAACACATTAGTCAAGAACAATACATCAGTTTTTAAGATACAAATCGTGATATTCTCCAAGATTCTTTATATTAAACTTCCCAAACTTTTTAGCATGTGTAGAATCTCTATCGAATATGAGTTTTTATTCAACTTGCAAAAGAAACTTCCTTGAAGGAAGTTGCGTTTCTTTAAACCTCTCAAATGAATCCAGACAAATCTCAAAAAAAAAAATTTCAATCCAGACAAATCTCACACTCTCACTATGTCTCTTCGAAAGGACGTTTAGAAAACCCCCCATCCACTTTCTCAACAATCCTCTGGAAGAAGTCTTTTCTTTCAAGCTTCTGGGTCTCACTATCTGCCATGACCTTTCCTGGAAAGTCACATTTCCAACCTCGCCTCAAAAGCCAGTCGCGACTGGAATCCTCCGTCGTGCAAAGTCCTTCCTCGCGCCCTCTTGAGCTCCTGACCACTTACAAAGCTTTTTGTCCGTAGCTGATGGAGTACTGCTCTCCCCTCTGGGCTGGTGCTCCTGCTCCCACCTTTCTCGGCTTCACGCTGTCGAAACCAGGCATTTAGGATCATGGCATCTCCCGCAAGTGAAGCTGAGTCTTTGGGCCTCTCACTCAATCACCGCTGTTGGCGGTGGTCTTTCTGTCTTCTACCGACTCCTCTCGCCTTGCCCCCCTGCTCTCTCTGCATTTGTCCCCACCACATTTGCACAGGCGCTCAAGGTCCGCCAACAACCCCCTTCTGGTAAAACTACCAAAATCACGAACATGCTCACCTTCACTCCTTCATTCTTTTTTTCCCACCTTTGAATAAACTCCTCACTCTATCTTTCATCTCTTCCCTCCAGGCTTTCAAAACAGCTGTTTACCACCACCTCTTATCATCCCCATCCAAATCCTTGATCTTTTCTACCCCCATAATCCACCCAAGCCTACTTCCTTCAATCCTGCTTCCTTCCTGAAAGTCTCGTGTAATGTCCATCTGTCTCTTCCCCATTTCCCCATCCATCCCCATCCTCTCCCTTCAACAGATCCCTAATGTTCTGTTCCCACTGTTTTGTCCTTCCCTCCCGCCCCTTTGTGTCCTGCCCCCTTGTGTTGCTTGTGTGTTAGCTCTCTCCATATGAGCCTCGACATGTGTATACAAAAAAAAAAAAAAAAAAAATCCATGTCATACGGATATATATTCCCTTTGTGATAAGAGATATCATGCTCTTTTGATTGAGAAATGTTTGATTTAAAGATTTGGAAAGTTTTTCAATATTTGATGCTGTGAGATAATGGACTTGCCATATACTTGAATGGTGTCAAGAAATCTGATATGGGTTATGGAGTGGATGTGATGAATTATGTTTTGTGATAATGAGATGTATTTTAGCACTGTGTTAGGATGAAGAAGAAAGTACTCTCCAGTATGTTCTTTTGAAAGTTCATTTATAAATAGAACCGTGGTCATATTGGTGAGGCGTTGTTGTGAAGAAAGACTCGGAAATATAGTTTGTGTGGGCTTTGCAATTAAGATTACAATTGGGAATTGAGCGTGGACTCTATATTTTCGCAGTAAGATGACAATGATCCCTAACTTTTGACCTCTCCTCAATTTCTCCTCAAATATAAGATTACTGTTCTTTTCTAAATTTCTATTTCTCTCCTTTGTTAATGAATTGGGTTTTATAGGTTTAAACCATTATTTCTCTTCGTCTTATTACAGATCTTTCTCCAATCGTCTACAAACTCCTTGAGGCATCTTCTCCTTTATAAAAGTTCTATCTCTCTCTTCTCCCGGCTTGTATACATTTTATTCGAACAACAAAATTTAAATATGCACTTCAAAAAATAGACATTATCAAAGCTTTTTGACTTGCACTCCTCAGGATAAAACCGCAATCAGATGAAGAAGAAGAACCACCAACTCTCATTTATAAAGTTACAATGTAATGTCCTCAACGTTGATAGGTTGCGAGAAAGAAAGGATGGGATTAGCTGATTGGTGGAACCATAGGGCATC
>CM068953.1:62095167-62106919 GCA_035128595.1 Eptatretus atami
AGGTGTGATGAGAGGAAAGAAAGAGCATGTTTGAGATGTTGAGGAGTGTACTGATTGAGAGAGTGAGATACTTGTTAGGTTGGAACAGAGCCCACAAAGGTTTGCACGCTACATAGTTTGGGACACCAGAAGAGGAGCTGTTATTCAAGCAGAGGACAGTGTAGAGGTGCTAAGAGAGGAGGAAGGATGAGAACAAGATGGGAGCATAAGGAGAGGGTATCACAAGGGAAGAGTTTGGAGGAGGTAGAATTAAGGAGGTGGGTTGAATTGGCACTAAAGTTGGAAAAAAGGGACAATTGATGGAACATGAACATGCATTGCAAACTGGCATTTTATTTTTTTCCCGTCAGAGAAGGATGGAACAAAGGAGAGTTAAGAGAATGGAGAAAGGAAATGCTGTAACAAGTGGACTTTTTAGACACTGGATGAAGGAAAAGTCGAATGGAAAACATGCTTTTGACGAAGAAGAGTAATGAGTTATGATAGAATATAGAGAACCACATGGGTGATAGAGGAAGTTGAAACATTTTAAAAGACAGGTTTTTTTGTTAAATATTGGGTCAGATTCGGTAAAGGAAAGGTTGAAGAAAAGATCGTAAATGTGTATGGTGAATACCTTCATGATCAAAGTGGGATTGGACATATAGATTGTCAAAGAGTAGAAGGAAGGAAGAGAAAGAGAAGGTAGAGGAAGTGTCGTGGTTACGGGAGGTATAAGGTGAGAAGGGAATGTATATATATATATATATATATATTTTCTTTTTTTACGACATTAAACAGAAGGTAGAGTTGGGAGGAATTGAGAGAGTGGTGGAGGGATTGTGGTGAAAATAAAAAAAACTGAAGGTGATAAGTAGCAAATACAATAATCACCATCGTGCATTCAAATGAGGAAATGATTAGGCCTCAAGGAACTCAAAATGAAAAGTCCGACGAATACTTACAGATTAGCACAAGTTTTAAAACAAAACTGAACTACAAACACACAGTAAACATGGAGATAACAAAATAACAGTAAAAACACAACAAAAAACGACCGGGAAACTTATCTTTGAGAAAGTTGGCAGAGACTCTGATGAATGCCACCGTAGCTCAAGAACTGGAACCGGAAGTGATGTTGAACATTGTGACAGATTTAAGTTTTTCTTTAGCATTTGTGCCCTTGGCAAAACATACATGTTTCCCAGTTGACAGCAGGTGCATTACTAATGCATATTGTGGAGGGTCTGATTGGACCTGCAGCCTGGTCACTTGAACTCGCCTTGCTTGATGAACTGTCGTATGACTTCTCAAGCCTTGAAATGTGGACTTTGCTTGTAAACGTTGCATAACAAGATCTATGGTAGAGATCTGGTTCTGAAGCAAAAGTGGAATTGGGTCTTTCAATTGCATTGCTGTCCTCTGCATCTCTGAGTGTAGTTCTCGCATGTGCTGTTGTTTGCAATGTGGATTTACCCTTTTCAGTACATTTGAACAGTTTATCTTTTGTGTTTTCTTGATAGAGAACACATAGCTCCAAGGTCATTGGCCTATCCCTTTTAAGGCTACGTACAGCTTCCATTATGATGTCATATCGATGTCTGTGGTTTCAGCAATCTGCAACAAAATCATACACGAAAGGGGGTGTTAGTAGTGTTCACACTAGTGTTGCATTTAAGTGCTCTTTAGATCAAATTTTTGCATTATATCTAACAATGTGATTAAATATTAACGATTATATTGCTTTGATGTTTTTTTTATCAAAAAGTTTATTTACTTCAGTTCATACAGTTCGACTTTTCTGAAAACACTCACTAGTTATGAAGAAACCTTTGATTTTCCATCTTCATGGTGGCCAAGTTTGTTTTCTGCTTTTCATTGGAAACAAAGGTTGAATTCAGCTTGTCATATTCCGGAAATGGATTCAGCACATTCTAATCCTTGAGAAAAGCCTGTTTGACAAATTGTTCTCTAAAATGCCTGTACTAGTAAGAAATTTGAATATTTTCTCTAGTCTATAGTTCTGGACTCTGCCATTTGTAAAATCCCCAAGCAAGAAGGTCTGTATTTGTTGCGAGACTTCAACGGTAGGGTGAGGTCAGACTACACTGCCTGGCAAACTTGTTTCAGATGTCACAAAGTTGGAAAGATGATTGAGATTACTGGAACTGTGCTGTTTCAGAGAACTGTGTGCAACGAACAATTACTTCTGGACCAAACCGCAGCACAAAGTATCATGGAGACATCCAAGGTCTCATCACTGGCACCAGTTGGATCTCATCCTCACGAGGTGAAATGCTCTAAATACCATCCTCTCCACTTGTCATTACTACAGTGCTGATTGCGACACCGCCCACTCTCTTGTAGCCATTAAGGTCAAAATCAAGCCAAAGAAACTGCATCACTCCAAAAAGAATGGGCAGGTGCGGATCAACGTCAATAAAATGTCAGACCCAGTCAAGACCCAGCAGTTCCTTGACTCATTGGACCAGACCTTTTCAGACAGCTTTGGGAATCGCTGCAGTGTTCAAGCAATATGGGATCAAGTGCGTGATACAATCTACACCTCAGTCCTTGATGCATATGGGAAAAGGGAGCAAAGAAATACTGATTGGTGCATGGCACACTGGAACAAAATGGAGCCAGTTACAGAAGCCAAGAGGAGAGCTCTTATCAACTAAAAAGTTTCGCCAAGCCAGAGTACATGTGACAGCCTCAAAGCAGCCAGGATCAAGGCACAACAGATTGCCTGTTGCTGCGCCAACGATTATTGGTTGAATCTGTGTGAAAGCATTCAGCCATCTGCCGACTCTGGAAATGCAAGAGGGATGTACGGAGGCATTAAAAGGGCAACCGGTCCAACATCAATCAAAACAGTTCCACTGAAGTTAAAGATAGGAGAGGTGATCACTGATAGATGGAGAGATGGGTGGAACACCTACCTTGAGCTCTATCCTATTGAGAACCTGGTCACAGATGCAGCCATAAAATCCATCACTGGTCCCCCTGTGATGAAGAATTTGGACAAGGAACCAACAATGAAAGAGCTAAGCAAGGTCATTGACTATCTCGCCAGCGGCAAAGCCCCAGGAAGTGATGGAATATCCCCTGAAACCAGTTCTGTTGTAGCCTCTCCATGACTTTCTCTGTCTTTGTTAGAAGGAAAGATGTGTGCCCCAAGATATGCGGAACACAAATATTATCACCCTGCATAAAAGTAAGGAAGACTGAAGTGACAGTAATAATTACAGGGGCATCTCGTTACTGAGTACAGTGGGAAAGGTCTTTGCTCGAGTTCTCTTGGGAAGACTGCAGACCTTGGAATTGTGTGTGTGTCCAGAATCCCAGTGTGGTTTCCGATCTGGACGGTCAACTATGGACATGATTTTCTCACTCAGGAAGCTGCAGGAGAAAAGGGGTGAGCAGCACCACCCCCTTGATATTGCTTTCATTGCCCTAACCAAGGCCTTTGACTTAGCCATTAGAAGTGAACTTTTCAAGTTGCTACAGAGATTGGCTGTCCACCTGCATTGCTTAGCCTGATATTGTCATTCCATAAGAACATGCATAGCACCATCAGTACAATGGAATGATGTCTGAAGCTTTCAGGATCAGCGGCAGTGTGAAGCAGGGCTGTGCACTGACACACACTCTCTGGAATATTCTTCTCTCTACTGTTGCTGTATGCCTTTAGAGATTCCACTGAAGGTGTTTACCTACACACTTGGACAGTTGGGAAATTGTACATTGCAAGGCTCCGTGTAACGATAAAAGTGAGGGAGGTTCTTATCTGAGAGTTGCTGTTCGCAGATGCTGCTGCACTGACTGCACATAAAGAGGATCAACTGCAATGACTGGTGTAAATGGCTATCTCATGACTGTAAGGAGTTTGGATTGACCATCAGTATTAAGAAAACCTATGTCATGGGTCAGGATGTGGAAACTAAATCCCACATCAGTATCGATGCGACCATGTCCTAAAGGCAGTTGAGAGCTTTACCTGGGGTCCACCATTACTAGTAACCTCTCTCTGGATGCATAAATTAACAGCAGGATTGCCAAGGCCACAGTCAGCGTGTCAAGGCTGAGCAAGAGAGTGTGGACAAATGGCAAGCTGCCAGAGAAGACAAGCTCCGCTTGTACCAGGCCTGTGTGCTCAGCACCCTTCTTTACCAAACTCAGTCTTGGACAATTTACCGTCCACCTCCACTGTCTATAGCGAATCCTTGGTATTCCATGGTGGGAGGAGTAACCAATACAGAGGTGCTCCTTTGCCCAGGTGTACCCAGCATGCTTACTCTCCTTAGCAAGCGGTATCTCCAAAGACTTGGTCACGTACATCATATGGAGGATGGTAGCATCCCAAAGGACATGCTCTATAGTGAGTTAGTCACCAGTACAAGATCAAGGGGCCATCCCCAGCCCTGCTTCAAAGACGCTTGCAAAAGAGATATGAAGACAGTTGAAATCTGTGTTGACACTTGGGAAGCCTTGACTGAGAACCGTGGCAGTTGCAGTCATGCTCTATCATCAGGTGTGAAATTGTCAGAAGAGAGGAGAACTGCCTCCAGAAAGCAGAAGCGAACTTAGCACAGGGCCAGAGTTGTAGCCGGCTCTACTCCCCACTTCGTTTGTCTCCAGCAATTGGGGGCGAGACTGCCACTCCCGGATTGGATTATTTAGTCATAACAGACACTGCTCATGTCCTTGAAATTGAGATAAGCAGGGCGCAGCCTATCATTTTTCGAGGCAGAAGGATGCCTATTCTCTTCTAGACATCAAGCACATGACGACTTCAGACAAACATAGCTGTTGAGCTTGGGAAAGTAGCTTCCCAGATCAAGCTGTACTTTAAAGGAAGTGGCCAACTTAAAAACGATTATAATGATATTCCTATGTATTGTGGAATATTTTAATGATTTGCATTCACTCAGATAAGCTCATGACCAAAACTTGGATTTATTGGACTGAAGTAAATCACTCCTTTTTACTGTGGTTATATTAATGAGTAACGTCGATTGTTTATATTTTTTGTATAGATTCACTGGAATGCTACAAATGTCCCAGAAATTTCTGGTCAAACAATTTGCGGAACAGCTGTGTGCCAATGCCAGAGGAATTTTTGTCCTTCACCGACCCACTGGCCATCGCCCTACTGGTTCTCACAGCTCTGGGAATGGTGCTCACGCTCGCTGTGACCCTGATGCTGTCCAGAGCTCGGCCACCGCACCTCCTACTCCTTGCTCTGGCCGCCTGTTTTGCCAGTTGTGTTCCATTTGTGGGGAGGCCCACTCAACTATCGTGTCAGCTTAGGGAGCCTGTAGCCTGTATCTGCCTTACTTTGGCTGTTACTAGTGAGCTTTTCTTAGTCATGGAAGTTCTCCAGGTAAAATCAGGTAATGTGTGATGTGGCGTGTTCTCAAGGTTCAAATTGAATGACAGTTATTATTTGGCTAATGTAAATTACACCAGGATACAATCATAAATTTAGCCTGCTGGTTACATCACTACTGTGCCACAGATGCAGTGCTCACTTTAGATCATGGTCATAATTAGGAATTTGCCAGGGTACTGGCATACAATGGTTTACTCTTGCAAAAGACAATGTGGGCCCATCTCAGATGATGAGGTTTGCAAATAAATAAATAAATAAATAATTTCGTCAAATGTGGGAGATGTTTGGCATTGAGGATCTCCATCCATTCTTGGGAAAGCAGAAGCAGCACGTCCAGGGTAGTGTGACCTGGTCTGAATCCAAATTGATGGTCGGAAATCAAGCCGTTGGAGAAGAGGAAGGATTTGATATCGGAAGCGATGATTGTTGAGGAGTTCTTGAAAGTAGTTTAAACATTTTTCTCTTGTGTTTTTCTCATATGCTTCTGCACCATTAGTTTTTGTATCTGATTCTTTCTTATGTCTTCTTGTTGTTGAGCAACTTTTGAAAATATTTTTTGATGTTCCTTCAATTTTCTTGTTCTTTCATCTGCATCCATTTTCTGTATTTATTTAATGAACAATATAATTAAATATTTTATCTTGCATAACAACGATCTTGTACAGTGCTCCTTCCCAATTCTATATCCAGGTGATGCATGACGTTATCGCCGGGCACCGGAGGAAGGGAGTTGTCAGTTTTTACTCTGTTTTTTTGTTTGTTTTCTTTCTTGTTTATCCGGGCAATATCTCAGCCATCTTTTGATCTCGGAAGCTGAAATTCGGGGACAAAGGTGAAGATGTGCTTTGGCAAAAACTGTATTTTTGATTATTTTATTCATCAATTAATTATCAATTGATTAATTACTTAATTATTATCGATTTATTAAAATCTTATTTATATTCTTTCTCATCTGGGCAATATCTTAAGCACCTTTTGAGCAAGGAAACTGATATTTGGACACAACAGTGAACAAGTGATTTGGCTATAAAGTGTATTTTTGATTTATTGATTAATCAATTCAGCAATTAATTATTTGATTTTTAGATTAATTACTTAATTTTCAAAAAGTTACATATTCAGATAAAACAGTGGTTTAGGGATGCTTTTAGCCAATTGATTAAGAAATTAATTATTTTACAATTATTACTTCTTTATTGTAATTGTGCAATTCATCAATTAATCAATCCATTATTGTATACTGCTCCCTCCCAATTCCATCTCCATGTGCATGCTGCACGGCGAGTATCATTTGTACTCATTCACCTTGGAAGTATTTTTGTACACATAAACTAAGTAACATTTGTACACATTCATCTCAGAAGTGCACCGCTCCCCCCAATTCTGTCTCCATGTGTTGCAAGGCTGCATCACTGGGTGCCGAAGGTGCCCCGGCAATGTCGCGTGCTGGAGGATTTGTTATTTATTTATTTATTTGGCATGGGGGCGGTGTACTTTGAATGAACCTCGACTTGTATTTATATTTTTCAGTCATGTGTTTCATTTACTTCTCAAGTTCCTTTTTACAACATGAAGTTAAGCAATTGTTGCTCCAAAAATTATTTGTGTTAATTGAATTTAGCTTAAATATAATAAAGGTATGAACATTATTTCTTTTCGAGTGACGAGGGAGTTGAAAATATGATTGAGTAATATAAATACAATTACAAGAAGAATGTCTCCCTCTGGTGTAATAGCTATCCTTAACCATTTGGTTTATCTCATTGACACAATCATCAAATATGAGGTTCCTTTTTGATTTATCCAAATCTTGGAGTGAAGGTATATCATCCATATTATTACAGAGAATAAATGACACTGAAGTCAAGGTGATTTTTTTTTTTTGTCAAGATGATTTTATAGTCATTGTTGTATTCATCATATTTATATAGTATGTCTGGTGTTGGCTTAATGGTTAGGGTGGTGGGCTTGGGATCCTAGGGTTTTGAGTTCAAATCTTGCTTGGCTGTTGAATTAATACCAGGTGGGGTTGATTCAGTCTGTCATCTTTCTGTGGTCAGCAAAATGAGTACCAGCATGCTGGGATGATTGAGCCATTTGTGTATCCTGTGTCAGAGTGGTGACCAGTCCAGGATTGTGCCCAATAGCCAAGGAGATTGCTTAGGCAGCACCAACGCTCTGCACAGAGTCTGGTCCTAATGGATGGATGGGTGGATCGTAAAGAATGTTTTTCTGGGTCTTCTTTTATCGATACTTCAATGCCCTAACGAAAATAATTTCTTAATGAATGATATTTCGTGTTTTATCGACATTTTTGTTTATGCAATGATTTTTTATGATGACCTTTTATTTTTATTATTATTATGTTATTTTTTTATTATTATAACTGCTGTTATTAAATATATATTGGGTTATAGATATGGATGATAAATTAATAACGTTTTGAGGATTTTTTTTTTAAACAAATTAAGATTCAATTATATATAATGAAAGAAAGGCTTACGCACTCTGAAGAACATTTTATAATTTCACATAAATAAATGGAATGAAAATAAACATCAACAAATAATTATTGTCCTCAAAGTGTAAAAATAAAACTCTTACTAAAAGATATCATGTGTTAAAAGTAAAAACAACAGTTGTACATAACTAATAGAGATATACAAAAGGAGACATGTTCAATGTATGGAACTAAAAAGAAGCAATTCATGTCTAAACACTAGAAGGACACTCAGTAGAGCATATACCTCTGCTACACAATGCCTGATCCACAAGAACATATCTGGCCCAATACATTTTTGAAATTCCATGCTATATATCGTTTTTGGCCCTATCTCTCAATGGTGAAGAATCACTTTAAAAAATAAATAATTCTCGTAACCAGATTCGGATTTAGAGCTTCACCAAAAATAGAATCAATTCGACCTTGCTACACACACAATGTGTCCACCAAGTTTTATCCGAATCCGTCCACAACTTTTTGAGATATCCTGTTCATAGATAAACAGACAGACCGGAGTGAAAACATAACCTCCGTCCACTTTCGTGGCAGAGGTAATTTTAGTAGCACCTCATTGGCCTTTCATCCTTTCTTCATACATAGTCCGTTTGCCACCCGTATATGTTCTGTACTCAACCTTGTTGTAATGAGAAGTGTATTGTTTTTTGATGGTTTCGTACTCACATGGTCTATAGAAAAATTTGGCTTGGTTGCCAGCGGCAACCTTGGGGAACTCCGCTAATTTCATAAATCCAAGATGGCCACCACGGACGGGTGGAATAGAACTTTTCAACCAATTAACTTACAATCACGTGTGATACCTCTTTTCTGTATAATTTTGACTTGAACAATCTATTTCTGAGGTCAAATTTTTGATTTGGGGTCAATTCAGGGTCAAAGGTCAAGTTCAAGGTCATTTTCGGCCAAAAATGGAATAAAATAATAATGACATTTTCAGAGCGATGGTGGTCAAGCTTTATTCAGTAACGTCGATCACTCCCATTCATCATCAGAGCCGAATGCAAGATCAAGATGTTCAGTTTCCTCGTCATCTTCCACATCTGCTTCTCCTCCTCTTCCATTTCATCTTGGTCTTCGTCTCCTGTCTTGAACGGGTTGAAGCAGGCGTCACGACAAACACAAGCGCAATACACAGTGCATGATATCTTTCATGGTGACAGCTGCAACGTCCAGTGCCGCACGCCTTCACCGCCGCCTTACAGCCGCACCGCACTACATCCATGAGATTTGGGGTCCTGGGGGCTGATGCGAGGTTGCTGTACTGGGGTGCCATCTTTTATTTCCCACCCATACTTCGTGATGTCAAGTTCAGGTGGAGCCTGCTGTCAGCAGATTTTGCAAGTATGGTCTGCATCCCTGTTAGCGCGGCGATACTCCAGCATACCTGCGGGATGAGGTTGCTGGAATTCATGTGAGAGGACATGGGTAGTGCGTCGACCATTGGTGTGATATCTGGAGATCGAAGTTGTCAAACCATGCGAAGATGGCGCCGAGGGTTCTACACAACCCCATGAACTGGTGGAGAACCTGTGCATTGTCACCTAGTAGATGAGCGCCAATTTTCGGAATCTCAGGGCCTCATCGTACGAGGTCGTGAAGCCATGTTCATGAAGGGGTTTGAGAAGTTCGGAACTGCCGTGCCGGTGCAACAGTTTGACGGGCAGTCCTATGTTGTCTGATTTCTGGTTCCTGTAACGTGACTCTGAATTGACTGGCTCAGGCTCAGAGATTTCTTGGTCACTTTACCACCGGAGACCAGGTCCGAAACCAACTTCAACAAACTTGGGCTGGTCGCCTTGATTGTGTTGCCTGTGTAAACTCTGATAGGTCATAATTGGCACTGCTGTACTTGACCCACCGTGCCTCATGCTTGATCTGCCTTACCAGGAAGCAATGCTCCTCTCATCCGTATCATCTACCTTAACTATCTTGAGACTTTTAGCAACGGACTCACGGAAACCAACAATGCAGCACAGCCATCTACCCGAACAACGATAACTCCTTACTCATGCAATCAGTCAACTTGCTTAACATGTCACGTCGACGGAGCTTGCCACCTCGATCCGAGTACAGGGAATGCAGTTCAACACTATCCATATTCTGGACCTGTCTCGGTTCATGTACTCAATGACTTCCTTCAGAGCATTTTCATCTGCACTACCAGTTGGCAAATCGCATATGGGGACTTTCTGAAACTGTTACAGCAGCGGACGTGGTACTTGCACTCAGCAGATGGTAGATCAGAAACAAAAGCAAGGTGCAACTTGACCCTCTCACGAATCATTCATTACGCTGTCAGCAACATCAGGAGCATATCTTTCATAGTTGGGAGTGGGTTACGTTCTGTGTCAAAACGTTCTTGGTCATAACTCACAAATGCGTCCCACTTTCTGGGTGTCTATCATCAATGGGTAAACATTCCTCACTACAGAACATACAATCACGTTTGTACTCAAACACACCTTGTCAGCTACCTTTGGTGAGGCCTTGTAGTTGTCCTTACACCCTCATCTTCAGCCTTTCTTTTCTGTGACTTTCTCACTCTCTCAATTTTCTCTTTTGATGTATAAGTACAGCAGCAACCTTTGTGGCAGGCATGCTTGCCACATCTCCACCAACATCAATAATGTTCTGTAGCTTAGCGTAGGTCCCCATTCCACGATTTGGCGCACGAGATGAGCTTCTTGATCCCGATCTCTCAGTGAATTTCATTTCTTCTCCACCTCCGTGACACACCGGGAAAGACTCCTTGAGTCAGCCCTCATAGTTTCTCTGAAAAGAAGAAGAGGTGACATTAGAATCAACGGGATCGTTCATCAACTATCGAGTAGGAGTGATCTGCAGTTGATGCAGGGGTCAAAAAGTTTTAAACCCCTCAATAGTCCAAAAATGACATTGAACTTGACCTTTGACCCTGAATTTGACCCCCGAACCACACAACTGACCTCAGAAATCGATTCCTCACCTCGAAATTATACGGAAAAAATGTATCAACGTGATTGTAGGTTGATGGTTGAAAAGTTATTTTCCACCTCCGTCCGCGGTGGCCATCTTGATATAACAAATTACGGAGTTCCCCAAGGTTGCCACTCCGCAACCAAGCTAAATTTTTCTATAGACCCATGCGAGTACGAAACCATCAAAAAACAATACACTTCTCGCAACAACAAGGTACTCAACCTGGAAACTGGACTAACAGTACATGAGATTCAGCACATTGTAAAGTCGTCTGAGTAATGAACAATTTCAAATACAATCGACACCTAGTTTAATTATTATTCTTTGCTTAATTGATTTGAAGTTCCCTAACTATGTTGTGCCTGCTGTGTCTTACCAGATGAAGGACATCATGCTGATAGGAAAATGGGTCAGTCCAAGCATGTGACCCACATTCTTAGCTGCACTGCAGGAATTATTCAGATGGTACTCTGCCTATTCTGGATCCTAAAAGGTTCCTCTGTCGTTGTAGAAAACACCAAAATTCGTCCTGGTACCATCATTGTGACTTGTACTGTGACTTCTCCGGCTTGGCCCATCAGTGCCTTGATGTACCTTGGTATTCTGACTGGCATCTGCTATATCCTCACCCTAGAGGCTCGCAAGCTCTCAATGGCCTTTAATTTGCCAAAGTTTATCAACTTTAGTATGATCATTTGCTTCATGGTAGCCTTGGCCTTCCTTCCAGCTTACAGTAGCACCCAAGGCAGCTTCCAAGACATTACAGAAATGTTTGCTGTCTTAGCAACAACGTACACCTTACTCGGTTGCCTCTTTGTACCAAAGTGTTATGTTGTAATATTCAAAGTACATTGAGTAAATAAATATTGAAGCCAGGAAGGTATTGATTGATGGTGGGG
>CM068953.1:62106934-62140081 GCA_035128595.1 Eptatretus atami
GGATTGGTGGGGGATTATGGTGTCTCTCTTTGTGGTGTGGCTGTGACGGGCACAGTGGGAGGGGATGGAATCGGACGAAGGAATGGTCGACGGCGACTCATACTGCCCTTTTTGGTGATGTTCCGTTGCATCACCAAAATGTCTGTTTGCAGTCAGAGAAATGAGATTGTGACACATCTGATGATCCCATAAAGTTATCTGGTCCTGCAAAAATAATGATAATTATTTACAAAAGTTCGATGTGGAATGAAATCCAGACATGTCAAAAGACAAAAAGAAAGGCAAGTTTATTAACACAACCATTGATCTTGGAGGAGATTATTGGGTGTATACAACCAACACTCCTTGTGACAAACCGGGATAAGAGATTATTGTTGTTCTGATTAATAATTACTATCGTGGTTTTGTTCAATGTGTGGTGTATTCCTTGTTGCATAAGGTTGCAGTAGTGTTAGTAGCAGAATAGCACGTGATTGTATTGGTTTAGAAGTGTGTCGTCTCGTCGTAGTCACTGTAGTGAATGCAGTGCAGGCATAGTCTTGGTCATAGTGAGTTATTTTTCCTGGGATTGTATTAGTTGGTGGGAAGTGGAAGAAAAGAAGGGTAGTGAAAAGATGGTTGGGAAGCAAGTTAATGAAGAGTGAATCAATTGGGGGACAAATCGAATAGAGAAAGATTATAAAAGGTGTGATAAATGGTTGATGTGGGCTGTATAAGGGACAGCGGACACAGTTGGTGGTCTTTGTTGTAGGATGTGTGTATACGTGGCGCACCTAAGGTTTATTTTTTTTATAGATTCGTTAAAGGAATGAATAGGTATACTTACAGGAGGTACAAGAGTCTGAACAGTTTGTAGCTAAAGATTTATTACGTTTTGAGAGGGAGTCTGCAGAGGAGATTAGCAATGATGAGGGTGTAGTAAATGGAGGCTATGGTGAAGGTGGGGTGAGTGCAGGTTGTGAGGTGAGGGTGGGGCAAGATGTCCTTGTCCTCTGACGAAAAAAAGAGTGGAAGGTATAATGTATGATAAGGGAGAAAGGAAGCTAGGGAGAATCTCGGGCAGGCTGTGGTGAGGGAAGACAGTGATGATGATTGGGTGAGTGTGGAGTGATGCAGGGAGAGGTGAGGGCAGGTAGTGGTGAAGGAGAGGTGGCTAAAAGAGACAGGACTTCATACATTAGAAAGGAAGTGATTACAAGGGAATCTGATGGAGAATCAAAGGGCGGAGGAGCTCCTTGTGAGCCAACGGCCATCCATATCTAGTGCCCAACTGTGTCTGCGGACGTCCTCCTGCAGTTGGGTTACTTTTTTATTAGGAGGTTGGTGGTAGGATTTGCACTCCGGCCACCGTAAAACCCTTCATTCCGCAAAACACAAAAACGCAAAAAAATCTGAAAACCCACTCGTGGGAGTACCTCCTGTGCAGCTTCCCTTCGCAGGGCAGCTCACCGGATGACGGGATTGGGGCAAAGCCTTCGGGACCCCCAATCTTTGATGATAGGAGGGAAACCACGGGTAACATCCCTGGGTCAGATTGCGGGAGAGTGTGTCGGATGTGCTGAGGTGTCGTCCACCAGACGGCGGTCTCCTTGGGTTAACCTGAGGCGGTCCCTTCGGGTGGGTGCCTGGAATATCCTATCCCTAAGAGAGGATGATCACCTGTCTCTGTTATCATCTGAGCTCAAGTGTTTGGACATCGGGATTGCAGCTCTCTCTGAGGTTCGGAGACCGATTGCGGCGAGATAATGGTGGGTGGTTACACCTACTATTGGTCTGGTCGCTCTGATGGTTACCATACCCAAGGAGTTACTGTAGCTGTGTCCAATAGCTGACCCAATGATAATTGAGGTAACACCGGTCAACGAGCGTATTATGAGACTAAGGATTCGTCACTCCTTAGGTGTCATTTCCCTGGTCTCTGTCTATGCTCCGACTGAGGCGAGTGACCTCACCGTGAAGGACACATTCTACGCCACGCTCGAGCTTGTGGTTGATCAGTGCCCCAGACGAGATACACTTCTAGTCTTGGGGCATTTCAATGCATCGACTGGAACTGATAGGGATGGTTATGAGGTGTGTTTGGTCCCCATGGGTCAGGAACTATGAACCAGAATAGCACTAATTCCTTGACTTTGCAAGAAGTCATGGACTTAGGGTGGCTGGTTCATGGTTTCAGCGCCCACAAGCTCATCGCTGGACTTGGTATTCCAACGCTGGTGGTGTGGCAAAGGAGATGACCATGTCCTCATTGACGGTCGTTGGAGGATATCCAGAACTGCAGGGTCTACCGGAGTGCTCAGTTCCTCAATACTGACCACAGGCTTGTTGTAGCAACTCTAAAGCTGCACCTTAAATCCTGGAGAATGGTACCATCCCAGCCTAGGCTGGATGTTGGCAAGCTCAGGGATGAGAGAGTAGCTGAGGAGCTTGCGAACAGGCTGAGTGGACACTTGGGGGTCTGGGTGCTTTGGGGGGTCCTGAAGAGTTGTGGAGTGCCTTCAAGACCACCGTCCTTGATGTTGCCGGTGGATGTCTTGGAACTCACCGCAGGGCAAAGAAGAATTTTGTCTCTCAAGGGACACTGGATACCATTGACCAGAGTCGCAGGGCCAGGCTGAATGGCAGAGCTGAGCTGTTCAGGGAGCTGAGCGTAAAACTGTACGTGCACTGAGGTGGACAAGGAGGCCTATGTGCGAGGAATCTGTGAGGGGGTAGAGCATCACCTGTGGACAGGTGATTCTCGTCCGCTTACAGGGGAATTCGTGCATTGCGTTCATCCAAGCCCATCCCTCGGAGCACTGCAGTTAGAGCAGAGAGTGGTAGGCTCTTGACAGAGGAGTCTGAAGTGAAGGCCCGCTGGGCCGGTTACTTTGAGCGGTTGTACCAGGCTGATCCCCCAGCTGTCGAGTTGGACATCAAGGGTGTTACAATCCCTGTTGCTGACCCTCGAATCAACTGTGGTCCACCTTCGCTTGTGGAAACACGGGCTGCGGTGAACCAGTTGAAACAGGGTAAAGCTCCAGGGATTCGTGGCATCCATGCTGAACTTCTCAAGGCTGGTGGAAATGCTGCACTCGTATCGCTGCATGCAGTTTTGTGCTCTGCCTGGAACACAGGCATCATCCCAACTGATTGGAAGAGGGGCCTTGTTGTTCCTCTCTGGAAAGGGAAGGGTGATCGCCAAGACTGCAACAACTACCGAGGGGTGACGCTGCTCTCAGTGCCGGGCAAGGTCTTTGCTCGGATAATTATTGATAGGGTTCGCCACCATCTGCTTGAGCACAGCGTCCAGAGCAGTCAGGCTTTACACCAAAGAGGTCAACGATTGACCGTATCCTTGCTCTTCGTGTCCTCACCGAACGCAGATGAGAGTTTCGGCAGGGGCTGCTTGCAGCCTATGTTGATCTCTGTAAAGCGTTCGATTCAGTGAATCGGGATGTCCTCTGGAGGATTCTTGGTCTTCGTGGGGTGCCACCAAAACTGATCGATCTGATGTCTGAACTCTACTCTGGTACTGAGAGTGCTGTGAAGTGTGGTGGTACCATCTCTGACTTATTTCCAGTTGTTACTGGAGTTCGTCAGGGGTGTGTACTGCCCCCACACTTTTCAGCACTTGTATGGACTGGATTTTAGGAGGATGTCGGAGAGATCAAGCTGCGGTGCATCGTTTGGGAATGTCAAGATCTCGGACCTTGATTTTGCAGATGATGCAGTCATCTTTGCGGAGACTTTAGATATCCTTTTGGGGGCCCTTGAGGTGCTGAATGAGGAGTCGGAGCCGCTGGGATTACGGGTTTCTTGGTCAAAACTAAGATCCAGGCTTTCGGTGACATCTTTGATGCTGCTGTCCTGTCTGTGTCTGTTTGTGGTGAGGATGTTGAGGTCGTGGAGAGATTCACTTACCTTGGCAGTGATATTCATGTCTCTGCTGGCTGTGAGTCAGAGGTCAATAGACGTCTGGGTCGGGCCTGGGGAGTCATGGATTCACTGGATCATGGGGTGTGGCGCTGCCGGTACCTGTGCGGGAGGACGAAAGTCCGAGTCTTCAGGTCCTTGGTACTTCCAGTCTTGCTCTATGGATGCGAGACTTGGACTCTGACCAAGGATCTGAGACGGAGACTTAACTTTTGGTACCAGGTCTCTTCGGAGAATCCTTGGCTATTGCTGGTCGGATTTTCTGTCCAACGAGCGGTTGCTGAGAGAGACTCGGATGCGATTTGTTACCTGCATGGTCCGTGAGCGTCAGTTGCGGCTGTATGGACATGTGGCTCATTTTCCTGACGCTGATCCTGCTCACCAGATTCTCTCAGCGAGGGAGTCTCATGAGTGGAGGAGGCCAGTGGGCCGACCACGTGCCTCGTGCTTGCAGCAGGTTGACCATCATCTCAAGGAGATGGGGATGGGCCTGGCATCTGCCTGGGGATGGCCAGACGGAGGCCCTGGAGTACCGGCGGAAAGTGGACGCAGCGCACGCGCTGTTCTGGCACATGCTCCCATACCTGACCTGACCTGATGGAGATGTTTAAGGTAACGTAGTGAAGGGTATTGACAAATTAAGTGCAGAAGATATTTTCAGCAGAAGGACTGTGGGGAAAATTTTATATTAATGTATTCTAAATTGTAACAAATGGGGTTTTAGAAATGTAAGTTGATGCTACAAGTTGAATTGGCTGTTTTATTTGTCCAAGAGGCTTTTGCCCTAGATGTTGATGGAATGTCTTGGTCTGGAGCAGCATGACCTGAGCTGATAACAACGAACCTTTGCCTCGAAATGTACGAAGTGGCTTCTCGCCTAAAGGACACGTCTGCAGTCTGGGTTGGTAGCCCCCACCACTCTCCCATGAAAGTATAAAATGCTTTGAAATGTAAAATTGTTTCAGTGTAAGCACGTGAGGAAGTATAGAATCTCAGTGGCTTGTACTCCTTGGGACTGACCAAGTACCAAGTTAGAATAAAACTCTCTGATGTAATGTTGGAAGTGAATTGAATCGGGTTGGTTTAACTGTTAACTAAAGTAAGAATAAATGAAATAGAACCAAATAATATTGCAAACAAATGGGGATTCTTAAGTTCATTGTACGAGGGTGAGAAGTGTATGGTGGATAAGTAGAAAATAAATTGTTTCAAAGAAAGGAATTGTTGTGTGGACATCGGTTATCAGTGCCGGTGGGTTTTATGCAGGATTTTATAACCAAATCGGATAAATGTTAAACTCTGCCTGAAGTTAAACAGGATTCCACAATCAACCAGGAAGAATCCTTCAACGATCACAACGGGGTGGGTGAAAAAATCCACAACAGGACCAATTACAGGACCAGGGGCCATACACAATCTTAAGGGTAAAGAAGAGGAGAGTGAGGGATTTTTCACTCAGAGAGTAGTTAATACGTGGAATTGTCTCCCTACGAAGGTAGAGGCAGTAGAAACGGTAGATAAGTTTAAACTGGAATTAGTTTGGTATCTACAAGCATGGTGGAAAGATGGGAGGTAGCTGCGGTATGGGTGGGTGATTGTATGCATGTGATTGTGATGTCTGTGAGAGGGTCTCTTTAAAAGTGAATGTTTTGTGGGTGTAATTGGTCTGTTCCTCCCTCACTCTACTAACCCCCCATCTAACCCCCCCCCCCCAAAAAAATAGATAAAAAACAAAACAACATCCTAGTGATGTCCCTGCTCTCCCCCACTTCCAGTGAAATTAAATAAATTAATTGATGGATTGAATGGATGTGTTGCTTATATAGCACAAGCATGGTGGCCCAGGTGTGGCCCTCTCCAATGTAAAACATCCTCTTAATGTCCTCAGACTGCTTTAAAACTTCAAAAATATATTTTTTTTTTCTTAAATTTAGAAGTTATCATTTTATGGTTCTTAAAATAAACATTCATTTGCCGAATGCAGGCCTAAATCACCAAATCAATCGAGTTTAAGCGTTTTGTTAATTCGTACTCATTCATTTAAAATGTTAAATAACAATACCTATAATGAAGCAGAAGAGTACCGATAATCATTATCAATCAGCATTTGAACTCCCGATGTGCGGATTGCACTGATTAAGGGGGAGGGGATGATGCAGGTGTTCGGGGCGGGGCCCCAAGGTGTTCAAAAGGTGGAGCGCGTGCATGGGGTTGAGTGGTACCCACAGTCCTGGAGTCACTGCCTTGCCGATCCGGGTCCGGATGCTGTTCACTCACGGACTCCTTCTTCGGCCGGTCCACTTTGGACTCTGGATCGTTTTTGCTGTCGGCATTGTCCACCCGTTCGTCGCCGAGCGTCCAGATTCCCAGTCGGGGCTGAGTTCTCCAGCCAGTACATGGAGCGTGCCGGGACAGGTCGTGCTGGGCGGATTATTCCCCCTGCACGAATCGGCTCCGGACCGAAGATCGCTCCGAGAAGGGCGACCCGAACAGCTTGCCTGCACTTCGTACGTGCGTGCCTTCGCTTTCCGGTCTTGTATCCGTAAATATCCCACTGGATCCACACAAGGCTTGCGGTCATTGTTTTAATTGCAACTCGTTTCCCAGAACCAACTTTAACTTAACGACGAGGTCGAATTGATAGATCGTTTGTAGTAAATCATTCATGTTTAAAACCCATGTCGTGATGTTTAATAATGGTGGTTCACGTTTGTGTGTTCATTGTGAGACCGAATAGGTTCGTCCTCCTATAGTGTGTTGAATGAGTCTGTTTGGGGTATCCATCCGCCCTTGCATGCCCCGTGTCATGATAACGTTCGGCTGTCTCACAAACCTGGAGTTACCTTCGCACCTCTTAAATATGAACAATCGTGCGGGAATTTTAAACGGGTTTTGGATTCCAAAAAAATGTACAACCAACATTGTTATAAACAAGCTCAAATGAGCTAAAATCCTCGTCCGCTTAATGATGACGTCATAAAAACGAATATGACGTCATTGTGATGTATCAGGTTTGCGATAAATTATATCTGTGCTAATGCCCGGCTTGATTCCCGCAAACAAAATTCAAGCAGCTTGCCTAGTTTCGGAGATAATGGTATCAGCGATTTCCATTAGCGGCGATATTATGACGTCAACGTTTTTTCTAGGAAGAATTTCCAAAATCGGAGATGGTTACTGCCTGCGCGTGGGCTTTCTGGATAAACATGGCAAGTTTCACGAAGATCCGATGAAAACTGTGGGTTGTGAAACAAAAAATGTCAAAAAATAGGAATGACGTCATAAAAATTGATGTGACGCAATAGTGATGTATCATATGTGCGGTAATTCATCTCTGCTAATGCCCTGTTCGATTCCCGCAAACAGAGTTCAAAAAGCTTGCCTAGTTTCAGAGATAATTTTTTAGGCGATTTCCATTAGCGGAGATATTTTGACGTCATAACTTTTTTTCTCGGAGGAATTTTCAAAATCGGAGATGGTTACTGTCTGCGCAGGGTATTTTTACATATATTTGCCAAGTTTCAGGAAGTTTCGATGAAAACTGTAGGCTGTGAAACAAAAAAGTCCACAAGAACAACAACGTGAGTAAGACTTAGAGATCCTCCACGAGGATCTAAAATATCTGGTGTTGGCTTCACGGTTAAGGTGGCTGCCTCAAGATCCTAGGGTCACTTGAAGTGACACTAGGTGGGTTGACTCAGCCTGTCATCCTTTTGAGGTCAGCAAAATGAGTACCAGCTTTCTGGTAACAGGGGCACTGCATCTGTGGTGCAGTAGTGTCCCCTGAAAGTAACGCAGCCAAGTATCCGGAGTCTGCATACAAATAAATAAATATTATTATAAAGTTTTGAAGGAAAGATTTGAATGTCGCTTTGATGTCACAAGTTTCAAAATTAAATGAGCGAATTGTTTTCAATTATCCAACGCAACTAAAAATCGTAGTTGTGAACTAACAATAACTTTAAAACTTTTAATGTGGTAGTTGTGAGAGATATACGGTCCGACGGTGTCTTGCACGTGTAGTGAACTATCTCGTCTGACTTTAATTCCAGACCCGTGGACCCGACTATAAACTGTCGAATTGGTTCTTTGCAGGTAGAGTGTTGCATCACAAGATGCACCGTCCCTCAGGTGGATGTTAAACCGGGTGTCCGGTCGGTTGGCATTGGCTGGCGGACTAAATATATCCCACGGTGTCTTTGTCGAAGGGTAGGTGAGTTATCAGGGCTGACAGGTTTGCTTGGAGGTATGCGCACTCACCTTTGAACTGTCTAGCCAGTGTTCGAATGTCAACACAGCTTGATGTTTCTCATGCAGGGTGAGGATAGCATCAGTGTGTGCATCGCCCATCTGATGGACGTTTAACAGGAGGACCCGTCTATCAGCACTGGTGGATGGTAAATATCCCACAGTGTGTACTTCGTGAAATGTAGGCGAGTTATTGCCATCATCTTGAACAAATGAGAAATTCCTGCCACCTTTACGTCCTCCAGTATTTGTGGTGACTGTCATGCCTGGCCAGCCTGTTCGTGGAAGACTTGGACCAAAAAAAACCAAAGCCAAAGGCATTTGTACAATGGAACATCCATAGTTGTTTCATGTTCCTACGGGGGTAGAAAAGATCATCGTTTTGGATGGGGGATGATCTGAGATTGTAAATGGCTGTCTTGAAAACTTGGAGGGAAGAATGACATTGAAGAGGATGTGAAAGTTGGTTCCATTGGGGGGGGGGGAGGAAGAGAGAGAGTTTCACAAGAAGGGGGTTGATGGTGGACCATGTGCACCTTGCAGAAACATTTGCAGAAACAAATAGGTGGTACAAGACCAGAAAGGAGGTGGTAGAAGACAGAGAGACCACCGATCTGTCTGCGATGGGAAAGTACTAGTCCTATAGAATCGGCTTCATCGTAGAAGATTCCAATAAGATTTCCATTATCATTGAAAAGGGTCTCTCGAGTCCCTAAGTCAGGCAAGCTCAACAGTCTTTGCCAACACAAAACTGGTTCCTCCACATTATGTATATATATATATATATATATATATATATATATATATATATATCTGTTATGTTATACACAATGTCGAGGCTCGTACGAGAGCAAGCACACAGAACGTATAACGGGGAGCAGGAGATGAGAGGGAAGCACAAAACAGTGGGAAAGAGACATGAGGAGAGCCATAAAGGAGGTGGTAAAAGGCAGAGATGGGGTAAACAAGATGGACACGACAGTGAATTTGAAGGAGGTGGGTTTGGGGTGGATTAACGGGGGTAGAAAAGATCGTGGTTTTGGATGGGGGAAGATAAGACATGGTGTTGCGCAGCTGTTTTGAAGACCTGGAGGAAAGAGTGGGATTGAAGAGAGTGTGGGAGTTTGTTCCAAAGCTGGGAAAAAAAGGAGGAATGAAAGGGTGAAGGTGAGCAGTGATTCCTGATTTTGGTAGCTTCACCAAAATCCCGACCCGTGGACCCGACTATAAACTGTTGAATTTGTTCTTTGCAGGTGGAGTGTTGCATCACAAGGTGCACCGTCCCTCAGGTGGACGTTAAACTGGGTGTTTAAATATAAACACAAACATGAGAAAGTGTGAAGTCCGACGTGTGATTTCATCCTGATTATAATCAATAATTATTATTGGTATAATTATTGGTGCTTCATTGTTTTATCATCTCACCTCATTGAGGTCTTGAGGTTGTACCAAAAACGTTGGTGCTTTCAGCCTTGAATCTAATAGTCGATTCCAATTTGATATTGTTTGTTCTCAACACTGAATTGTTTGGATTGGCTGCTCATGTTTGTTATTTTCACACCGTGTACAAAGCAAAACGTGGGGTTAAGCAATTTGTTTCCTTTGTCTGTCTGTCCACAATCATCAGTTTCTCATCGAGGAACGACTTTATTCCAATTGAATGTTAAATGTTGAACATGAATCAGAAAACAAACCTGCAGTTTTACCATACTTTGGCTCTCGATTTATCCTGACCATACATGCGCAGAGAAGAGTGATAATATATATATATATATATTTTTTTAATTATTATTATTTTAACTGCCTGTACAACCAACTGCCACATCCTCTTCAATCTCATTATTTCTTCCAGGTCTTCAAGACAGGTGTTCACCACCATCTCAAGTCGTCCCCAATCCAAAATCATGACCTTTTCTACCCTCATTAACTCTCCTCATCCCAATGCCGCCTCCTTCCAAATTTCCACTTTTCCCTCCTGAAGGTTTCCTTCTGTATCCATCTTGTCCACCCCACAAATCCTCTCATGCCCCCCATTCCTCCCCACACCCATTGGTTTTCTGCCCTCCCTGTCTTGGCCTTCGGCTCTGCTGTTGGTGTTCCCTCCTTCGCTCTGCTGTTTCTTTTGTCTTGTTGGGTCCTGATCTGTTGAGTGTACTAGCTCTTCCGCAAGTCATGAACATTGAACACGTATACAAAAAAAACACTCCTGAAAAAAAATATATATTAACATACAGGTATAGATAGCATTGAAGAGCGTGGCATGTTTTTTGATGCAAGGAGTCGGTGGCCATAATGGGTATGTACTGATCATCTCAATCAACTCGTCTTTATTGTTGCCATTATCGCCATCGCATTATTGGAGTAAGTTTATCATCTTCATTATTAAAGGCAAGTTTCATGATCTTAATAACTCAAGAAAATAAACTTTATTTTATGTTCTTAACACTTATTCATGAAAATAAGCAGAACAAAAACAATTCACAAACAAGTTAATAAGGGATACAGTTTGGGCAAATTTTAAAATTGAAATTATTAACCCTATTTTCCCTATTACCCCATAAATATGTGGTTCATTGGGTGATTTTCAAGGTTGAAACACCCCCCCCCCCCCCCCCACCCATGAAAGGCCCTCCTGCATTATACTTGAACACTTGTGTGGGGTATCGTGTGGTGTCAATATCCCCCCTACTCCCTAAGGCAAAGATCAGTGGTTAAACTGCTTTCACTCTTCCACGTGAACAGGTGCGAATTGTAAGCAGTGTTGTGTTGTGGCCATGAACTGACCCTGGGTATCCTGAGCATGTATACAAAATTTGATGGAGATCAGCCAAGCTGTTTTTGATTCTATAAGTAGCAGATGTACAGAGAATTGTCTTATCTTACTGTATATCGTCTGATAAGGCTAGTTCCCTGATCATTTGGAGCATTGAGCAAGGCACCTTCTTTCATTTTACCCTGTTTGCATTATGAAGTGGTTCTGGGAGGGAACCAACCCTTCCTTCCCTGATTCCCCCCCTCCCCCCCCACTCACCCCAACCACCCTGCATCTCCAGAGTACACCTCAGCCTCGTGCACATTGGAACAGTCTGCAATGGAGGGTCCCTTGATCATGTAGTAGTCGCATTACTGCTAATGCAGTTTTGAAATAAAAATTGCGGATTATAATTATTCATTTCAAGGCAGAATGCTTAGGACCTTTAAAACTTGGAGTAAGTTTGGACCGAACCTTCTTTCTTGCAGAAGAAACTCATTTTGGAGTTTAGACACTGGAAGTATGTGGTTTTAAAATAAAAATAAGAATAAATCTCTATCTTTCATTATGGCATTTATTTTCCCATTATTTGATTGAGCAAATCATATCGTGTAAATTCGAATAGTGTTAAAATCTGGAGACTTTTTCGAAGTATCATCTGGAAGGAATCGGGTGGGTTGAATGGGTCACAATCTTTACCATCCAATTTCACCTTTTTTTTCATAATCGACATGAGTGTTTCTGCTAAACATGGACATGTTCTGTATAGAAATCATAACTTGGAGAAGACATTTAGGTCATGAAATCAAACACCAGAAGGACCCTTGTGTGAGAATCACGATTACTTCTTGTTCCAGGGTGATACTTGAAGGCTTCCAGTGGGCAATGACTATGCTGTTTGCAATAAGGGAGATCAATATGAACACCAGCATTCTGCCTAACATCACACTGGGCTATGAAGTCTATGACACCTGCTTCTCAATCCCACGGACAATCTCCGTTGGTCTGGGGTTCATGCAGAGTGACGTCTGCTGTGTAGCAGGAGCCGAGTCTCAATATTGTCCACAAGCAGTGATTGGTCCATATGCGTCAAAAGTTACCGACGTTCTGAGTATGGCACTGGGTCTTTTCTTAATACCGCAGGTGGGTGACTTACTCCATGTATCAAACTGTTTTGGTTTTTCCTCTTGCACATTGACAGTCAGAACAATGTTAAACGATCATAATTTTAACATTGGGAACAATATAAGGTCAGGTCAGGTCCTTTAGTGTATAGGCACATGTATATGAAAATTTATATTTATGTGGCTCGATTAATCCTCGACAAGTCACCACTCTTGTAGGGTGTAGAAATTTCCACTGAACAGACATGGGAATCAGTGATGACATTGCAACAAAGCTTTACCCACTTCACCGCCAAGCCACTTGGGCATGGGGATGACATGGAAGAGGACATGGTTTCAAAGAACAACTAAATGTATTTATCTATTTTTTAATGTTAAATTTATTGATGGTATCAGATTGTTGCAAAACAACATTTCAAATTCACAAATATGCTTCAAAAGGAACGATATATCTCCACTCCCCATGCATTGGAGGGGAGATGTAATATCAGAATAAGCAGCCAGTCTGGTGAGAAGTGATCCCCAATTTGAATACAAGGTGAACATCTATTTCAAGAAGAAATATTGGTCAAATTTTTTTTTTAAGTGGACATAATTGTGGGTTATGGAATGTCAGAAGGAAGTGCACTGGGAAAGAATACAGGCAAGTAGGGAGCAGATATTTTATAAATATTTCCCATGTAAACATCATTTCAGAAGATAGATCTTCAATTCTCTCTCAAAGTAACAGCAGAAAAGATTTACAAACAAGGACAAAACAAAGGGAAGATGCAAGTCGATGTAGCTATAAGAAGTAAATGATTCGCAGCAGAGTTTGATTAAATATTGGCATTTCAACAATGGATGGATTTGACTTAAATTTGGAAATAACATCTCATTAAGAAAGCATTCAAATAAGGAAATTGCTTAACAGATTTCAACATAACTACAGAACCTGCTGAGGGGTAAATGGCTTGCATAGCTCCTGATGAGCTGATGTGGTGGGTCCCTTGAAAAGCAGCTGCTCAGAGTGACCCAACCCTAATGGCCCCGGTACCAGAGCGGTATGGAAACAAAATGGAAGAGTTGGGTTTCCGGCCTCAACATTACACCAGGAGTCAGGAGCCCATCAATGCTGCTGGAGCACAACATTGGGAGGTGGTACAAGCCCTGCAGATGAAGAGAATGTTTGGCAAGGGATGGGCAAAAAGAATGAGGATGGGGGTGAAGGGGTGTGACATTGGGCAGGAGGAAAGCTTAAGAGATGAGGTAACAAATTCACAACAAAGGAACTACAATTGGAAGCTGTCCTGCAGGGTTTCGTAACAATCAAAGAAAAAAGACCTTGGAATAAAGATGCAACTTGATAAGGGAGGGTGAGCTTCACACATCATGTCCCATTAGCTGGGGTTGGAAGACTAAGAGTGTGTGTGTGTGAGAATGGCCTATTTTCCCAAAATATTTTGTGTTCATGTTGAAATGGAGACAAAAAACATCGAGCAGCCAAAGGAACGAAAGCCATATTTGTGAGGAAAATGCAACAAGTCCTTGCCCATCACCACAAAACTTCTCAAGGTACCAACATGTGGAACACCTGAAAATGTTCCAATGATATTGAAAACCTCACAACTTAGATTTGGCAGGTAAACCTCTAAAATGAAGCGTGCTATTTTGGGACCCGAGAGGGCCTCATTCTACCTTCTCATACCCATCGACAACCAATTGGAAATTTATCTGGACCCCAATGCTCTTCCCATCCAAAGAAAGCTCTATGATGAAGGAAGTGTTATTTATCATTTTTTTTTTATATGAGCTACGAGTGAAGGAGTTTGAGATTTGAAGACAACATAATTGTGTGTGGCTGCTCTGCATCAATGTTACCTCGTGTTACAGGTGAGCTTCGGTGCAGGATGTAACTGCTTCAGCAACAAGAAGCATTTCCCATCCTTTGTGCATACTTATCATAGCTATGCCACCTTGCCACTGGTCTACTCACGTCTTATCCGTTATTTTAGTTGGACATTCATTGGTATTATGGCTGTGGAGGACATTTACAACTGGGACCTCATGGCGAGTTTACGGACTGAAGTAGAGCTCCATGGATATTGTGTTGCCTTCATGGAAGTTCTTCCTCAGCATTATGGACTCAAAGAACTGGACAGCTTTGGTGAGCAAAGACAATTCATTCAATCGGTGATTATTAGACGAGATGTTTGTCCAAGCAATGCCATTTGTGATGTGATGTAAACCTGGGTGATGTTAATATTTGTATCTGATTTTTCAGAACATAACTTTGAAACAGATTGATTTAATAATGTGACATTATTGTGTGGATATGGATCATTTGACTGTTCCACGATTTATAGAAACTAGCCGTGCCTACATTTCCCTTCGCTGACAGGTTTATACAAAAGGCAGCATGTTGCACTTCACACATGTGTTGCATATCTATCAGTGCATCTCAATGGGTGTGAAACTAGAAGGGCACTCAGTACGGCGCATACCTCCGTCATGCAATGCCTCATCCAATAGAATATAACAGGGTCAATAATTTTTTGAAATATAATTCTATGTTTTTGGCCCCATCTCTCATTGGTGAAGAATTACTTTGAAAATTAAATTATTCTCGTATCTGGATCTGGAGTCAGATCTTCACCAAAATCGAATCAATTCGTCCTTGTCACACACCCAACCTGCACACCAAGTTTTGTCCGAATCCGTCTCCAACTTTTTGAGATATCCTGCACACAGACAGACGGACAAACACAGACGGGGTGAAAACATAACCTCCTTCCATCTTCGGTGGTGGAGGTAAAAAGGATCTTTTATAACACATGTTATCCCCACACGTTTTTTTTTTCTTTCTCAAAACGTGTGGAGATATTGTAATCAGCTCTATCTGTCTGTTTGCCCTTTCATCATACTATCTCCTCCGAAAAATAAACATTTAAAAAAATGAAACTTTGAATATACAATCAACTTTGGGGGGTGTATGAAATACGTTTTTTATTATTATTATTATTTTATTATTTTATTTTTTTTGGCTTTGACCTCCAGTTCATGCCCCAAGGGTGGGGACTTGGGTTCACAGGTGTGAAAACATAAAGAAACTAGAGAGGAGCACTCGGTAGAGTGCAAAACCTCCGCCGCCATACTGCTAGGTCACTCAAGTGACCTGATATTCTATTCATTCAATTTGACGTCAACAGTGCTCACAGAGTTATAGTTTGCAACTTTTCCTTTTACTTTTAACTTTTACATACTCAATTCATTCGTCATAACTAGATTCTTGAGACAGAAATTGATTTTACGTGGGTATATCCACCTGAAGTTCCAAAATCAGCCGCAATATAATTTTGGCATGTTTTTTTTGTTGGAAATCACTTATAACATGTAGAAATGAAAAAAAATCGAAATTTTGTTGAAAAAAAAGTTGCAAAAAATTTTTTTTCTCTAACAATTTTTTTTTGGGGGGGGGGGGGTTGGAAATCACTTAAAACATGTAGAAATGCAAAAAAGAAAATTCTAATATTTTTCAAAATGCCCGCCATAGCGGCCATATTGGATTTTGGACCACGTCAAAAATCTAATGGCATGATCCTTGGACCATACCTAACCCCCCACCAAGTTTCGTCGAAATCCGTCGAGGAGTTTTTCCGTAATACTGTTCACAAACAAACAAACAACAGAAAGGGGTGAAAACAGTAACCTCCGATCTTCGATGGCGGAGGTTAACAAGGACAAATGTGTCCAAGAGCAGCGTCCTAAAGGTTTTGTCGCGCCTAAAAAAAACAAACAAACAACTTCCGATATTTCGTCACGTGCCTTGATTAAGCCAATAGCAGACCCGTCATAATGTATTTACGTATTTACGATATATAGTGTATTTACGAAATAAATAATGTATTTACGAAATTACAATCGATAAATGGAATAATCTTTAAATAGTAACGTGAACTTTTTGAAACTTTAAAGCAAATGTCCGAATATATTTAAAAGTTCAAATAGACGCTCTCAAAAGGCACCGTCATGGAGGATGTGTATATTATTGTGCTTAGTATTTAAGGAGATCCGGATCTTGTTTATACAAGAGCGAGTCCTTGAGGTTAAGTTTTGTCTTCACAAGAAGAAGAACAACAAGAAGAACAACAACAACAAGAAGAAGAAGAAGAACGCCGAGCTCTCTATGAGCAGCGTTCGCTCGCGAGATGCTGCCAAAAACTTTAACTCAAAATCTGATTCAGGTCATTCCTTACGGAACTTTTGCCATCCTTCACCCTCTAGGCCGGGGGCCAGTGGGACCTACCTTGCACCCCCCCCCCCCCCCCCGCGACAATTTTCACTGATACCACAGTGTTCATATATCCCAAGTATCAGAAAAAAGATGTTCCCAGAAAATAATCATTTGCACTATGCATTATTAAACTGTTTCCATGGCAACCAATCAAAAATAGACGAATCTCACAAAGATCGGCAAAATGTCAATATCTCCGTCAAATATAAACATAAAATCACAAAATTGGTGTCAAATTAAAGCTTATTATACATTTACGTATTAAAATATATTTTGTTTATGCTAATTAGATCATTTGCATATTAATTAAATTTGACTTAAAGACAATAATTCCCACAAAAATGCAAGAATTTCCATTTTCTTTCCTTGTAATTACCACACATGTCAGTTTTTTGTCAAAAAACATTACTTAAGTGTTCCAGAACAAGGCAGGTTGGCAAAAAATATATTAAAATTTTTGAATTTTTTTAAGTAGGCTAATTAGCATAAAATACAAAGCACAATGAATCGTTCGAAAATCATGCGAAATCAGATTAATCAATATAATTAATTACCTGGCCTGATATAATACATAACTGTGACTTATGATGTCTGTTGCTGTTTAAGGGAAACATAACTATTTTCTGTTTGAGTAAAAGTAGTGGAAATATTTTTAAATGCATTGATATGCTAATTAGGATCCGCCATTATGGAAATTCTCATTTTCGTAAATATCTCAACTTCTGCTACATGGAAATTTGTAAATGAGGAATCTACACCTTGTGAGGGTAAGGAATAGAGTGAACATATTTCCTTTGTTGTCAGAGATGTAGAAAATGTTTGGATAGCTTAATTACATGCAAAAAGGAAACGGCTATAAAGCAGAGTGAAAATGAGTTATTTTTCTGGGACATCTTTTTTCTGATACTTGAGATATATATGAACACTGTGGTATCAGTGAACAATTGTTGCAGGGGTGGTGCAAGGTAGGTCCCACTGGTCCCCGGCCTATTTGCTTTTGGTGGGAAGCGTGGGCATTTGTGATGGCAAACCATGAACTTCTCTTTAGTCATTGTGGCTGTAGTTGTTGTTTGAGTGCTCCTTCCATGCCCATCACACTTTATTCTCAAGGGTTCTGTTGTCGCAACATTAGAACCGCAACATTAGAACCGCTACATTAAAGCTCCAAGTCCTGCTTCTTGTTCTTCCATCCTTTGAAAGATTTGCTTTGAAAATGGGAATTTTTACGAATAAACGCACTAATTTTTGTTCCAAGTAAATCGATAATTATTTGTTTTCCAACAGTTCCATTTTTATTATTCTATGACAGCAGGGCCCTTTTAGAATAAAGCGGACGCTTCACCTTTTTGTAATGGCTTGTGAAACTTATCAGAGCAATCACAGTTAGAAATACAAATAGAAAGGTAACATTCTGGCAGTGACTCCTTCCACCAGATGCCTGGGTTGAGAGGTTACAGGTAAAGTCTAGGTGACATCACGTATAGTTGAAGGCCCACAAGATGAGCTTTACTATTTACACTGAATGATTCATGTAAACTCGTTTTAAAGGTCATAACAATAATCAAGTCGAAATATATATATTTTTTAAACATTTTCGATCACTCTCTGCTATATTTCTGTTGTCCCTTTGCAGGACAAGTTCTCTTGGAAACCAAAGCTCGAGTGATTATACTTCTGTGGCATTATAAGGATGTAATCCCTTTTGGTGAGATGTATTTAAGGCACAATCTGACCCTCAGGACATGGCTGGGTTTCATTGACACACCATTAATTAAAATCCCCCGTTATGCACCCATCTACCAGGGGGCTCTGGGATTTGAGATGAGAACAGGTTTTGTGCCAGATCTGCAAGAGTTCTTGAACAGCCTTTCACCGCGGAAACCCCCATTGACCAGCAAAATTTCGATGGCATATCAATTAAGTGGCGGTCGACTGGAAAGGTTGGAAACCACAAGTACAGTTGTGTGTGTGCTCTGTGGCAATAATGGTGATATACCTGATGATACTTTTGCTGATTTAATGCTTGTTTTTCCTGAACAGCAGACATGACTTGAAAAGAAATGATCAAGAATGTGATCTCCATGGGATGAGTGCATTCACTCAAACCATTCCATCTCTGGAGTTCATGGCATGTTGCACAAGTCTTGCTTCCAGTAACAACTCTCATTCTCATCAGTTGTACACCCTGAAGGCAAATGCACGTGAACGCAGTGGTCAACATTTAACGGACAGTAAGATTATTGCTCGATCATCAACTCAAAGTAACTTCTCGCATGGAATGCTTCTCACCACGGAAAAGGACTCGCAGCGACTCCTTCCGCTAGATGCCTGGGCTGAGATCTTCAATTGTTCATGGAGTGCCTTCAATGAGGATCGACCCCGATGTACTGGGGCTGAAAGCCTGCGAGAGACCTCGAGCTCGTTCACAGACATGTCGCGATTCCAGTATGGATTCACAACATACCTGGCTGTCTATACGGTGGCTTACGCCCTACGAGACATGCGTGCTTGCAGTCATGGACAAGGACCTTTTGAAAATGGCTCCTGTGCTTTGCCTCATGGATTTGAGCCCTGGCAGGTACATCATACACAGCATCCGGATTTCCCTTGTACAACTAAGACACCCTCTCTGTACTGCTCGAATAACTGAAACCATCATTGTATGATTCGACATTCTTTGTCAAAATTATTGGCTGTAAAAATGATAATTATGCTTAATTCAGATGAGTCATAATGAGTGTTTCAGTGTATTCTCTACTATGCTTAGGCCTTCATTACCTCTGCCACTGAAGGTGGATGGATTAGGTTGCTTTCATCCCTGTCTGTCTGTCTCTGTGAACAGGATATCTGTTTAGGATTAGGTTGCTTTCATCCCTGTCTGTCTGTCTCTGTGAACAGGATATCTCAAAAAGTTTTCGACAGATTGGGTGTGCAACAAGGACAAATTGATTAGATTTTGGTGAAAATCTGAATCTGGATACAGACACAATAATTTATTTTATTTTCAAAGTGATTTTTCACCATTGAGAGATGGGGCCAAAAACGATATATAACATGGTATCTCAAAAAGTTGGGGACGAATTATGACAAAACTCTGCGGATGAGTTTGGTAGATGACAACAACAAGCCAATTCGATCTTGGTTCAGGGCCAGATCCAAATCCAGCCTGTTATTAAGATACAAGACGTAAACTGTTCAGCCTGGTGGAGATACGCACTCTACCGAGTTCCATTCTACTTTTATGTGTCTTGCTGTGAAATCCTGGACATTTGCAAAAAAAATACAAATCTGTGCAGCCATGCAGGATGAAGAGAGGTGGTGGGAGTGTGTGTGAGGGAGGAAGGGGAGTGAGTTGGACAAACATAGGCCACTGAAGCATCAGTATACCTCCGTACTTAGCTGTAATTGACGATACAAATACGTATATACCTCTTCCAAGCATTCACTGAGAAAAAGATGATTGAACATGCTGCACTTATAATGAGGAAGAAGCAGTTCATCACCCTCTTTTAATTGATGAGAAAACAGTGATTTTAAAAGAAAAAAGAAAAAAAGTTACGACTGCTATGGCCCTAATTACTCCGACTTTCTTGTGGGATTGGCCAGGGAACATTTTTGCTCAAACTCTTTCACGAACCAACTGGCCAGGCCAGGTCTTCGACTGAAGGTGTGCAAATATGGAATTTAGCCAGGGTACTGTAGTGGGGCAACTTAGCTAAATATAGCATAACAATTGTGCATTTTGTGAGGAAAGCACCAAATTTGGCACACTAGTAGCCTATCATATTATAAACAGATTTGGATATTGGGCCATCTCAAAATTTTTGATGGCAGTGGAAAATGGCTGCCACAGCCATCAGCGGCTGAATTTGAAATGGCCCAATATCCAAATCTGTTCATAATATGATAGGCTACTAGTGTGCCAAAGTTGGTGCTTTCCTCACAAAATGCACAATTGTTATGCTAAGTTGCCCCACTACTGGTGATAACTCACCCACTTCATGAAAGACACTGTGGGATCTTTATCATCCACCAACTAATACTGGTAGACATAACACCTAGTTTTAACCTCCATCCGAGTCCTTTGACATCCTTAAAAGCAGTAAGTTTCCTGTTTGGAATGTTTTTCATTTTTGTTTAACTGCCAGACAGGCAGAGTACAAAAAATATATACATATATTTATCTCACTCCTCTCTACGCATGCGTGATGAGGCCGAATTCAGAGCCAAAGTACTGTTAATCTCCAAGTTTGTTTTCTGATTAATGTCCAAAATTAAACATTCAATTGAACTCAAGTTGTTCCTCAATCATAAACTTACATTTATGCACCGACAGACAGGTAGACGTGAACCAATTGCTGAATGTCACTTTTTTTGCTTCAAAACCAAATTGCCTGGCAGTCAAACAGAATTGAAAATCATTCCAAACAGGAAAGTTACTGCTTTTAAGGATGTCATAAAGGACACAAACAACAGGCATGAATAACTCGTGTAACGTGTTAAATAAGGTGGTGTAAAAGATGTTGCATCAATAGCGGTAAACTTCCAGAATTTTTTTTTTTTTTCTACGGCCTTTAAAATCTTTATTTTATTTCAAATTCATTATACACTTCAACACTGTAGACCACAAATCGCCTTTTTTGGCACTTTCAAAACCCTTCTTTTCAGCAGTACTTGGACAAAATATTACGGCATTTTACGTCATCCCCGCCAATCAAATTTGCCATTTGTGGATCCTGCCCATGTCCATGCTTCTCAAGACAGTATGGGGTAATGTGTTCTCCGAACTCTCTAGTTATGATTGTGATGAGGAACATATGTGTTTGTTTGTTTGTTTGCAAGATTGAAATCTCTATCCTGAATGCATTTGAAACTGTAATCTTTCAGTGAAGATGTCCATGTAATGTATTAATGTATTTATTTGTATGTTATATAATTACATATTCAAAGTGGCAAGCCATTTAATAGTGTAATTGGTCGAATTTCCATTCTACTAGCAAAAGTTTTCTGTTGCATAAAGCATAATAACCATGATTTGATTTGCCTCGTGCCTGCAGCTTCTGTTGTACATTAGAAATGTGAGGTTTACAAACAGCTTGGGAGAAGAGCAGTGGCTTGATGAGAATGGAGACCCTCCACCCAGATACGAACTTGTGAATGTGAAAATGGAAAACAGAACTTCTGTGCTTCATGTGGTGGGGTCGTTCGATTTGAACAAAGGCCTACACGTGGACCTTCGCAAACTCTGGTGGAACAACGAGCGTCAGAAGGTGTGAAAAGTTTGTTTGTTTATTTATTTATATTTTGGTTCAACTTGTCCATTCTGGTTGTCCATTATTCTGTTTACTAGCAGAGTACCCGCCCTACGGGCGATCTTGTTCCAATCATGCAACGCGTTCTTCTGACGCATACCTTTATTTGGATGGTGTAGAGGCAACTGACAGCTCTGTTGAGGCCAAAAAAACCCAAAATGACCCATGCAGTTAAGTGCATGAAGCAAAAACATAGCTACTTCTTATAATTCAAAACACCTCACTGCATTGGAAAGCGTAGGGACAGGAATACTGCACTGTAAATGGTGGAGACTTGTGATACCCTCCCAACCTGGAGGTGGTGCTACACGATACACATTTACATACAGTGGAGAATTTGCATCACCCACTCCCCCCACCGAGACCACCGGCAAAGATTTTTTTTTTTAAAGCACCCCTATCCATTAATTTGGGTCACACTGATTTTATGCAGGAAGTCTGGATGCAATTGGCCCAGAACTGGAGTAGTAGAAGTGAAACAACTAGCAGAAACACCGGCCCTAATTATAGTAAGGGTGGGGAAGTGATTGTGAATTTAACGTTCCATCTTTATTTACTTTTAAAATTGTTCTTAAACGGGGAAAGGAACAATGCAGGGATGATAGGCCAAAGTTCCCTGTGTAACGTTGTTAAGAAATGGGAGGGGAGGACAAAGTTGTGGGTGTGGGTACATGAAGTTGGAAGAGGGAGATTGAGATGGTGTGAAAGGTGGGGGGAGTGGGGTTGAGTACTCAGGGTTTGGGGCAGTTGAGTATTTGAAGAAGAAAAGGGGAGAGGATGACGAGTTGGTTTGGGGGAGGGGGTGGGCAGAGAGCGGACAGAGTTGGGATTGAGGGGTTTGAGGCTTCTAGAGGAATGGGGGGGGGAGTGGTGAGGACTTTGGGTTGGGAGAGGGTTTTTGTATTTGAAGAAAGGGGAGGGAGAAATAGATTTTGGGTGTAGTGGTTGGGGGGGGGCAGGAGAGGACAGAGTTTTAGAGGTGTGTGTGTGTGTGTGTGTGTTTTTTTTGGGAACTGAAGTCACATTTTACATAATGCAGAATTTCCATGGTCCCAGATAGTCTTTGGGTCTTTTGGGTTTTTGGGTTTTCAATGTATTTAGGTCTTTTCTTTTGGGTCCTCTGGATTTGTTGGTTGTTCGGGGTCTCGGGATCTTCGGAGACTTTTGGGTATTCAGGTTCCTCAGGGTCATTTAGGTCCTCAGGGTTGTTTGGGTCCTCAGGAGGGAAGGTCTTTTTGTCCTCTGGGCACTTTTGGTTAAGTATTTCAGGTTTTCATTGTGGGTGATGTCAGGTCATCTGTCCAACCAATGGTGAATTGTGAATATACATGCATACATAAGTACACACATAATCACAAACACTTTTTATTTTTATTATTTATTAATTTTTTTTGTACACATTGTAGGCTCGTACAAGAGCTAACACACAGGATGCATAACAAGCGGGGCAGGAGATGAAAGGGAAGGACAAAACAGTGGGGAACAGAGACATGAGGAGATCTGTGGAAGGGAGAGGATTGGGTGGGGTACACGGGGTAACCAAGATGAACACCACAGGACTTTCAGGACCTTACACGAGAGGGAACTTTAGGGAAGGAAACAGGGAATTTGAAGGAGTGGTTTGGGGTGGATTAACGGGGGTAGAAAAGATCGTGGTTTTGGATGGGGGAAATAATAGTGGTGGTGAACAGCTGTTTTGAAGACGTGGGATTTAAGAGAGTGTGGGAGTTTGTCCCAAAGGTGGGGAAAAAGATGAATGAAAGAGTGAAGGTGAGCAGTGATTCGTGATTTTGGTAGTTTTACCAGACGGGTTGCTGGCGGACCTTGAGCACCCTGTGGAAAGGGGGGGGGGGTGGTCGAGACCGGAGAGAGACTGTAGAAGACAAAGACCACCAACCTGCCTGCAGTGAGACAGACACAGAGACAGAGAAACTCACCCTCATCGCGGAGATACCAATGATCCTAAATGCCTTGGTTTCCACAGCATGAAGCCGAGAAAGGTGAGAGGTGGATCACCAGCCCAGATGGGAGAGCAGTACTCCATCAGGCTGCGGATGAAAGCTTTGTATGTGGTCAGAGTTCAGTGTGCCAAGGAAGGACTATGCACGATGGACGGAGGATGCCCAGTCGGCGACTGGCTTTGGAGCCAGTTTGGAAATGTGGCTTTCCCAGGAAAGATTATGGCAGATAGTGAGACCCAGAAGCTTGAATGAAAGGACTTCTTCAAGGGAATTGTTGAGAAAGTCGATGGTGGTGGTTGGGGTGGGGGGTGGGGGTGGGGTGTTTCCAGATGGTCCTTTCGGAGAGACAAAGTGAGAATGTGAGATTTGTCAGGATTGAAAGATGTGTTTCACGTGTTGGACCAGTTTGTGATTTTATCCAGATCTGCAGAGAGCGAAGAAGCTGCTGCTTGCCGGTCTGAGGGATGACATGGTACAGAGAGGGTGGAGTCATTAGCAAAGAGACAGAGAGTTTTCCAGAGTCGGAGAGATTAATAAAAACCAGAAAAATAACAGGGCCCAGACACTGCTTGAGGAAATCCAACCTGACAGGCAGAGGGGATGAGAGAACTCCATTTAGGGCAGCATGTTGGCTGCGTCAGGAGAGGACGTCTGCGAGCCATGAGTGGAGATGGCCTTGGATACCATAGGAAGAGAGTTTGGTGACTGTATCGAAAGCCTACTCCATTATATTGTTGTGGATTCTGCCGCCCCGGCGTGCGGGCGACCGCCTTTAGCTCAATTGCGGCCGCGCGCGCCCACCGAATGAGCAATCCAGTCGTAGCTTTCGGATCAACGCCGAAACCCAGCTACGGTGTTGTTAACCACACCATAAACCAGCCAACTTTCTGTCCACGCGCGCTAGGGTCGATCGCCGAATTGTCGATGTACCTAATTATTCGTGCAGACAGAAATGCCGGGGATTTATACCTCAACGGAGCCTGCATGAAATGAGAGCCGCTTTAAGCAGCTCGTTCCATTTGCGATTGCCGAGGCGTTTTAAATCGCCAAGCCCGTCGGACCAGATGTACGTTTGTGCGGCTATTAATCAGCCAGCTAATTAATCCGGACGTCAATTATGGCAGTCAATGGTAGGAAAGGACGCAACGAGCAGGTGACATTCAACAATGGGGACATTTATTTGACGCGTAAGCAATGCAATGAATGGGGATAGGGGACAAGACACGAGTAAAAACCTACAGCCGATATCTATTTATTACGTACATGCACTTACAACAATTCTACTTACGGACAGGCGCCACAGATTTTCATGCAGAAAACCCCAGAAAAAAAAGATAGAACTGGGCTCGTAAGTCTTTAATGTTCCTCGGAGCTGGGATGACCGAGGAGCTCTGCGAGGCCGTGCAGGTTACCTTTGTCGCCCTTGAGGCGACTCGATGGTCTTTTTGTCGGCGACCCTCCGTATGTCTCTGTTTGTCAAAGTGGCAGCTGTTGTAACGAGGTTTGGTTGGTCCAGGGCCTAGCAGCGGCGCCTGGCCGATGACGCTTCAGAGGAGCGAACGGGCCTTGCTCTTTTAGAGGTGATGCTCTTTAAGAGCCCGCTCACTCCTCAGCGTCGCTCAACCGACTCGGGCTTGATTGCCCGGACCGTTATGTAGCGTGCTGGCGACTTCTCTCTGGCTGGCTACCTCTCTCCAGCTGGCGACTTCGCTGCTGACTCCAACGGCCAACAACGACCAACAACTCGGTGACTTGGCTGGCTCCGACGACGACCGAACTCCACTCCTCCGATCAACAACACCGTTTGGACTCACCAACTTGACTGCCTCCACCGACCAACTCTGACTAACTCTGCGTCGAAACGCGCCTTTTTATAGCCCGGAGGGGTGAAGCCGCTGTAGGCTTCGCCACCGAAGGCGGCACGTGCCCCTTTCACCCTTGAACTTTCACCCCGGCTGGCTCTGCCCTTTCGTCGTTTTGATCCGTTTTGCAAGTCATGCGCGACCATGTTTGAAATCACTTTTGCCGCTGTCGAGGATGCCATCGTGTTCGTTTGTGGAGATGTTGTTTGTTGGGGAAAATGGCGGCGCGTGGAGATGCTGGTGAGGAGATGTTGGCGTTGTGACGAAGGTGGTGAGGAGATGTTGGCGGTTTGGAGAAGGTGGTGAGAGATGCTGGCGGTTGTGGCGAAGGTGGTGAGGAGATGTTGGCGGTTGTGGAGAAGGTGGTGAGGAGATGCTGGCGGTTGTGGAGAAGGTGGTGAGGAGATGTTGTTTAAATTAAAGATAGGAAAGAATAACACTACCTCAAAGGTTCACAGCCCGGCACACGAATAATTCCCGTTATACATCGGTGGGGAAATCTAACCTGGACACACACTATTCGACATAACTGATCTTCGGGGAACCTGAATGGTGATCTGTGATTTTCCTTACAAGCCGTAAGCAATATATAGATTTCAATGTTTGTACATTTATTCGAAGCTATGTTGTTCCACATCAGCCTTCCTTTTCCTCTGGTGAATAAGTGAACTTAAAACCTGTATCCTGAATGTCTCTGAAAATATAACCATCATTCATTGAGGACATCATTTCGATTGTCTTTTTCAGTATCCCTTCACTTTTTGGACAATAAACATATCGGCCTTACATGAGGGTGGATTTTCATGCACCTGGAAAATCTGAAACCAAAGACAGATTCTGTGGTTTTTGTTGTCGAGCTGGTTAATTGATGTTCTGAGATATCCCACAGATTTTGCCATCAGATTTGAACAATGAATACTTGGAGTCATTTGCTCAACAAAACCTTCGTCCACATTTCTTGGTTCCAAAATAAGTATTTGTTGCATCACATCATGCACCACCATGCAAAGGCTGAGCTGACCGATTCAATGAACGAATAACATGAAGAACTGGACATATGCTTTCCTGACATATTTAATTACTCCTTAAACGTTTGTGTGAAATGATGTGTGGTGGAAAATAACTCAATTTCCACAAGTTAGATCAGCATACAAACGGAGAATCTTTAATTTTGTATATACAGAGGAAGAACATTGAATGATTCACTGAAACATTCGAATAGACTTCACTGAAACAGAAGCCCGAAGCAATTCCTCTTATACACAATTTGACATTCCAAAGAATGGGAGGATGAGAAGCACGAGGCAAAATAACTCAAAACTACAATACACGTCCGCTTTGGGTGGGAGGGAGAGAATGACACAATCATGGCAAAAGTTTGTAGTGTTATCAACCAGATCATCCTGTTTCTCTGCAGCGAGCAAGACCTTTTTTTCATTGTAAGATATTTATTTTATCAATATGTAGGTCAAAAGACTCTTGGGTAAAGGGAAACATTACTGACAGCCAATTAGACTATAGCACAAAAATTAAATTTATATAGTACCAGCAACAATTATAATTGAGAGTACATGAATATAATTATTTTTCTTCCACAGATGGAAGTTTGACGTCTCAAAACTGTCATGCCTGTTTCATCTAGCAATCCATCATAAGGTTATCTTCCCTCTTCGGTGATGTCTGATGGTCTTCAGGATGAATGTTCAGAAATGGTGTTTCTTGCATATTTCCACTTTATTGGGTCTTTCCCTCAAGTTGATCCAGGGAGGGTCGGTTGGACAGATCTTCACCCATTGGTTGGAAAGACGACCTGACGTCACCCACAATGGTAACCTGAAATACTTAACCAAAAGTGCCCAGAGGACCAAATAGGATGGTTCACTCTTGTTACCTCTAAGTGGGTACTGAACTACCTTTTAAACTAATGGACTCTCCATACTTTTGACTACTCTGATCAAGTAATAAAATAAAACCTGTCTCATGAGTTCTCGCTCCTGTTCTTTATGTCCAATCTGTCCCACCTCATCTCATCTCATCTCCCTACACTACCTTAAACAATATACTACAGTGCTTGCATGTATTCTGGCAAACCCTCTCTAGTTCACATTGGGTGAGGTTTTCAAATCTCAAATTTCTTTTTATTACCTCCACCACCGAAGGTGAAGGAGGTTATGTTTTTACCCCTGTCTGTCTGTTCGTTACTTGCAAAATCGAAGATATTTCAAGTGTATTGGTCAGTCGATTTTGTTATTCTGTCTGTTATTCTGTCTGTTTGTCAATCGCCGACAAGTCACAATTATAAACCGATCGTCATGAAACTTTACCAAGTTGTAGAGGTAGTCTCAAATGAGAAGCCGATTGATTTTGGGGTCAAATTTCTAAAATCGTCATTTTGTTTTTCATCCGATTGATTTGAAAGTTGAACAAGATTTGCATGTTGTGTCACTGAATTGAGAAACCAACTTTTTGAGGTCAAAAGGTCAAAGGTCAACTCAAGGTCAAACTTCGAAAATCATCAATTTTCATCTGATTGACCTGAGCTTTGATTAAGATTTTCATTAGGATTAAAATTGACATGGACAATTTGATGTATCCATGGCAACCTTTGGAGAGGGGGTGAATTTTGCAAGTATCGTGCTCTGCACGGTCTATTTTGGGTGGTCGCTAGACTACCGTTATTCTCAGGTTTTCCGTCTGTCTGTATGTATGTAATGGACAGCTCTGAGGCCAGAGGAGTCAACCGATTTTGATGAAACTTGACTGGTAGGTTCATACCAGGATCTAGTTGTATGCTTTTGAGCACCGTTGCTATGGACGCCACCGTTGCCTAGCAACGGGTCTTATAAATTTTGAAAAACTCCGAAAAATATTATATATTTTTTTTTTTCGAAAATCAAAAATCGGATTCCGCGCTTTTATGCGCACTATAATCAACCTCTTTGTAAAAAAATTTCAGCCCGATCCGTCAAAAACTGTATGACTAGTATGCAATTATATAGTGACCACCCATGTCGCCTACCGGCTTGTCTAGTTTGTTTGTTTGTTTGTGAACAAAAACATCTCATGAGATGTTCCACAGGTGGGGAAAGAGAAGAACAAATGAGTGGAGGTGAGCAGTGGTTCTGGATTTGGGCAGTTTCACTGGGAGAGGTTTGCTAGTGGACCGCATGCTTCCTGCAGATACTTTGGGGGGAGGGGGACAGAACACAGAGAGGGCAGAGGATGGAAGACCAGAAATGAGGTGGAAGAAGACAGACCACTGACCTGACCAATGGCGACTTGATAGGCCCATAGACTGCTTCCAAATCGCGAGAGATTCCAATGATCATGAAAGCCTTGGTTTCCATGGCGGTGAGCTTGGCAAGATGTGAGACAGAGGATCCAGCCCATAAGGGAGAGCAGTACTCAATCAAGCTGCAGATGAAAGCCTTGCAGGTGGATAGGAGCTCAGGTGTGCCAAGGAAGGACTTTGCATGATGGAGGGTGCCCGGTCGGCATCTGGCTTTGAAGGCCAACTTTGAAATGTGGCTTGCCAAAGAAAGATCATGGCTGAGAGTGAGTGTTTGGCCAGTTTGTGATTTTGTCAAGGTCTGAGGAGAGGGAAGAGGCTGCTGCCTGTCTGTCAGAAGGATGAGAGATATGGCAGAGAGTGGAGTCATTAGCAAAGAGATAGAGGATTTTCCAGAGAGTCATTGAGATCATTGATGAATATTAGGAATAATAGGGGGCCTAGAGCACTGCATTTGGGTACTCCAGCCTTAACAGAGAGGAGATGAAAGGGATCCATTGAGAGCCACAAGTTGGCTACAAGAGGGGAGGAAGTCCTGAGTCCAAGAGTGGAGTTGGCCTTGGATTCCATAGGCAGACAGTTTTGAAAGCAAGGCAGGATGCCTGACGTTAAGTGTAACATTTCTCCTGTTAAGTGTAAATCTTGATTAATTAAATGAATGAATGTGGGGGTTTTTTTTTTTTCATTCATTAGTACTTTACATTCCCCCTTTTCTGTTGATACTGTTGAGATTAAAAAAGAAAAACAAGTTTGAATGCCATATTGTCATCATCTGGCCATAGAGCCAGCATGATTGCCAAGAGCTATGCACACTCGCCTTCAAGTTGTCTCGCTTGGGTTTGAATCCCGACCCAGCTATGAATTGGCATCCTCGTGTCTTGCAGGCAGAGCGATTCATCAATGTGTGTGTCGTTCCTCGGAAGGACGTTAAACTGGGTGTCCAATCTGCCTGCATTAGTTGGTGGATGTTAAATATCCTATGGTGTATTTCATGAAGAGTATGTGAGCTATCGTTGGCACCATTAATGAATAAGAAATTCCTGCTCTCCTTTTTCTTCTTCTTGCATTTGGCAGCTTGGATGCCGGGTAGCTATCATTTTATTGGGGCACGACTATGTCGCTGATGCTGCGCCCCTATACCAGTACGCCAGTACTCATTTCGCCTACCTCGGCAGGATGACAGGTTGAGTCAACCCCACCTAGTCTTAATTCAGTGGCAACAGGGCTCAAACTCAAGATCCTAAGATCCCAAGCCAGCCACCCAAAAAAATCTATTGGTACCACACTCTGTACAGAGCATCACTGCTGCCAAAGCAATCTTCTGGGCTATTGGACACAATCCTGGACAGGTCACCACTCCAACACAGTATACTCAAATGGCTCAATCATCCCAGCAAGCTGGTACTCAGTGCTCATTTTGCTGACCTCAGAAGGATAATAGGCTGTCAACCCCACATCGTATTAATTCAACGGGTGAGCAGGATTTGAACTCAGGACCCTGGGATCCCAAGCCAGCCACCCTTACCACGAAACCAACACCAGGCTTATTCCTGTTCTAACGTACAGGGAGCAGTGCATCAGTGGTGCAGTTTGCACCACCCAGCAAATGATGCTTCCCATGGTCAGATTAGGCATATGAAAGAATAAGAAGTGTTCGTGCATTATGTACTTCATCATTTTCTGTTTTTTTCATGAATGCAATGTACTTGCACTTTATTTTCATTTCACTTCATGTTCCTCACAACACAGTATCTAATTACCTCTGCCACCGAAGATGGATGGAGATTGTTTTCACCTCTGTCTCTGTCTGTCTGTCTGTCTGTCTTTGTTACTTGCAAAAATCGAAGATGTTTCAAGTGTATTGGTTGGTCTTATGTGTTTGTCTGTGTCTCTGTCTGTCTGTCTGTCTGTCTGTCTGTTGGGATTCACTATATATCCCTTATTGTCGGGTTTTCCGTGTGTGTGTGTGTGTGTGTGTGTGTGTGTGTGTGTGTGTGTGTGTGTGTGTGTGTGTCTGCAACGCGAGGCTCCACAGCACAAACCAGCAAACCGATTTCGATGAAACTTGGCGAACAGGTGCCATATGGGCTGGGAGTGTGCGCGTTTGAGTTTTGTTGCTGAGCAACCACCCGTTACTATGCAGCGGCCGAAAAACCGCGTTTTAAGAACCCAAACGCTACATTCACTATTTTCAATACTTGTCCTACAGTTTTGAATGTGGAGAAACGAGACTTCGGAATTAAACACTTCGAGAAATTTAGAAAATTTTACTCAAGCCGATTTTTGATTTAGGTTTTATTTTTCAAATGGTAGTCCTTCAAAAATCGGGTGTCTATTTACCGTCATTTTTATGAGGAGTGCCAGTTGGCAAAATACGCAATAGGAAAAATCTTGCCAGGCAGAGGAACAATTGTATGTGAACCAATACGTCTTGGCAATGAATCTTCGTCGGTGGATCGGTCAGAATGAAAAGCATCGTATCCAGCGCTTCGATCCTAGCGGATCCCTCATCGCCTACCGGCTTGTCTGTCTCTTTGTTTGTATGTCAATCGCCTGCAGGTTCCAATTTTAAACCGATCTTCATGAAACTTCACCCCCTGGTAGAGTTCGTCATAAGCAAGAAGCCAATTGGTTTTTAGGTCAAAAGCTCAACAACTTTGTCTAGTTTCTAAAATCCTCAATTTTCATCTGATTGATTTGAAATGTGAAGAGTATTTATATTTCAGGTGCTCTGTCTGCGATTTGTCCCCACCATATTTCCTCAGGGCGCTCAAGGTCTGCCAACAACCCCCTTCTGGTAAAACTACCAAAATCACAAATCATTGCTCACCTTCACTCTTTAATTCCTCTTTTTCCCCACCTTTGGAATAAACTCCCTCACTCTATTCAATCCCATTCCTCCCTCCAGGCCTTCAAAACATGCTGTATCACCACCACCTCGGCCCCCATCTAAGTCCTCAATCTTTTCTACCCCCGTTAATCCACCTCCTTCAAATTCCCTGCTTTCCTTCCTGAAAGTCCCTGTAATGTCCATCTTCTATTCCCCATGTTCCCCACCCCATCCTCTCCCTTCCACAGATCTCCTAATGTCTCTGTTCCCCACGTTTTGTCCTTCCCACTCCGCCCTCTTGTCTCATGCCCCCCTTGCTGTGCGTTGTGTGTTAGCTCTCATACGAGCCTCGACAAGGTATACAAGAAAAACAACAAAACTGAATTACACCAGCCAATTATTTTTGAGGTCAACATTGACCAAAAGGTCAACATAGGCCCAAGGTCAACAACTAAGGTGGTATTTCTAAAATCCTCAATTTTCATACGATTTACTTGAAATTTGAAGAGGATATATATTTCACATCACTGAATTCAATGAGCCCATTATTTTGGAGGTCCACATCGGCCAAAAGGTCAACAAAGACCGAATTTCTAAAAATTGTCAATTTTCATCCAATTGACTTGAAATTTGAAGAGAAGTTGCACATTTGTTCATTGAATTCAACCACCAATTATATTTGAGGTCAACATAGGACAGAGGTCAACAACTTGGGTGAGATTCCTAAAATCCTCAATTTTTATCTGATTGACTTGAAATTTGAAGAGGACTTGCATATCAGGTTACTGAATTGAACAAAGTATTTTTGAGGTTAACATCGACCAACTTTCTAAAATTGGCATTTTTCATCCGATTGACTTAAAATTTGAAGAGGATTTGCCATAATTATTCTGATGATAAAATTTGTTTTTTGAATTTTGCAAGTATTAGTCCATTTGCCATTTGGAGAACTTGGCAATGGTCTATAGTATAAGGTTTTTTGGTGGATTTGCTATCCCATGAGGTCCCTGAAGCAATTCAGCTTGGTTGTCCTCAAAACAACTTTGGGCATTTTTTTAAATATGCAAATTAGGGCCACCATTACCGAAAAACCTATTTTCTTCAAGTATGTTTTGATTTGAGAGCCGCCACAGTTATGTCATATATAATATATATATATATACATGTGATAACTTTTTACATGCCTTTATCGTAATCCTTGACCATGAAAACCTAAGTCTAGACACCATGTTTGTGACATTACCATGCATAGTTGCAAAGATATGAAGAACATAGGTTTTTCGGTAATGCGGCAATTAATTTACAACAGACAAATAAATACATGTAATAACTTTTTGCATGCCTTTATCGTAATCTTGACCATTAAAACATGTCTAGATAACATTTTTGTGCCATTATCATTCATAGTTGCAAAGATACTGAAGAAAATAGGTTTTTCGGTAATGGTGGCAATTAATTTACATACAGACAAAATAAATACATGTGATAACTTTTTATATGCCTTTATCGTAATGCTTGACCATGAAAACATAGGTCTAGACATCATTTTTGTGACATTATCATGCATAGTTGTAAAGATAT